>OY757906.1:21429791-21482291 GCA_963585895.1 Sepioteuthis lessoniana | reverse complement strand
ACCGCATCGCTCTTCGCGCGGGTAAAAAAGGGGCGCGTCCTGCTGAGGTTGGAGCCCTGGCCTCGGTGTTCGAAAAATCAGCTACAGAGCTCAAACACAAACATAAACTACTAAAATGCAAACAAACAATACAGATAGCGACATTTAACGTGAGAACCCTAAATAGAATAGGTCAACTATCAGAGCTAACTGCATCAGCCGTAGAACATAAGATAGATATAATTTGCATACAAGAGCACCGATACACGCACACCGAAGATATCAAGTATCACGAAACTGGAAATGGATGGATGCTGGTGACTGTATCGGCATGGAAAAACTCTGTCAATGCATCGGTAGGAGGGGTGGGAATACTTCTAGGACCGAGAGCGTTAAAAACACTGAACAGCATTGAGAGAATACAACCTAGGATGATGGCCGCAACGTTTAATGGCAACCCCAAAGCAACAATTATCTCCTGCTACAGCCCTACCAATGTTAGCGAAGAAAACGAAATAGCCACCTTCTACGAAGATCTATCCTCCCTAGTACGTAGCATTCCGAAACACAACCTGCTAGTCATTGGCGGAGATATGAATGCACAAATCGGGAAAAACAGACACAACAAATACAGCCTACACTACGCGTCTAACAGGAATGGACAGCATTTAATAGATTTCATGATAGAAAATAGATTAACCTGCCTCAATACAAACTTTCAAAAAAGGGAGGGGAAATTATGGACCTACACATACGCAAATAAGAGTAAAGCACAGATAGACTACGTCCTTATAAACAGGAAATGGAGAAACAGTGCGATGAATTGCGAGGCATACTCCTCCTTCGAGGGTGTGTCCTCCGATCATCGAATAGTTACGGCCAAAGTACGACTAAGCCTAAGAAAAAACGCCACACGTAAAGCCACGACCAAGCACTATGACTGGGCCCTACTCAACAACAGAGATATTAGAGACAAATATGCATTAGAATTAAGAAACAGATTCGAAGCACTACAAGAGAAGGTAGAAATAGGCACCCCAAATGACGAATATGAAAATTTTGTAGAAGCGCACCTGGAGGCGGCAGAAAAGTGTATTCCAACAAAACCTAGAACTAAATATAGAGTCCCTTGGGAAACGCTAGCGGCTAGAGAAAAACGTGCACTTGTGAAGACTGCCTCCAAAAACTATCAACAGAACCCAACAAATACAAATGCACGAGAACTAGAAAAGGCGCAACATCAATTATCAGGAATATACCTAAAAGAACAGGCAGAATACGTACAAAATCAGATAGATAAGATTAGAGACTCGGTGGAAGATAGGCAATCCAGGATAGCCTGGCAAACAATAAACGAAGTAAGTGGAAGAAAGAGCACAGCCAAAGCAAAATTGAAAGCTGCAAGCCAACAAGAAAGAATAAAACTGTGGGAACAGCATTTCAAAAATCTACTAGGAAACCCACCGGAAATAACGGATGAACCGATCACCAGAATTATTAGTAAGCAATTACACGTAAAACTAGGTCCTTTCACCAAAGAAGAACTCGACACGGTTCTCAGAAGAATTAAAAATAGGAAAGCGGCGGGGCTAGACGAGATCCCCCCAGAAGTGTGGAAGACGAGACAATTCGACGATATACTGCTCCGGCAATGCAACGCAGTCTATAGTCAAAATAGGATAGAACGATGGACGAAGGGATGCATCCTTCCATTCCCTAAAAAAGGCGACCTCGGACTAGCCAAGAACTACCGAGGGATAACACTTACATCCATAGCAGCCAAAATCTACAATGCCCTACTACGAAACCGCATAGAACCCAAAATGGAAAACATCCTTAGGAAAAACCAAAATGGCTTCCGGAGAAATAGATCCACAACCTCACAAATACTGACCATCCGTAGAATCCTGGAAGGCGTTCGGGCAAAAAACTTACAGGCGACATTACTATTTGTCGACTTTACCAAGGCCTTCGATTCCATACACAGAGGGAAGATGGAGCAAATCCTACTAGCTTACGGCCTACCAAAAGAAACCGTAGCAGCGATAATGATTCTCTACAGAAACACCAAAGTAAAAGTACGTTCACCAGATGGAGACACGGAATACTTCGACATTGTTGCAGGAGTACTACAAGGAGACACACTAGCCCCGTACCTCTTTATCATCTGTCTAGACTATGTGCTTAGGACTTCGATCGACAAAAGCAGAGAAAATGGCTTTGAGCTGACTAAGAGAAGAAGCAAAAGGTACCCCGCAAAAACAATCACGGACGCCGACTACGCTGATGACTTGGCGTTACTAGCGAATACGCCTAATCAAGCAGAGACACTACTACATAGTCTGGAACGAGCTGCAGCCGGCATTGGCCTACATGTCAATGCAAACAAAACCGAATATATGTGTTACAACCAAACAGGCAACATTGCCACACTAGACGGAGCCTCTCTGAAACTAGTCGACAAATTCACCTACCTAGGAAGCAGCGTCTCATCAACCGAGAAGGACATCGACACACGACTGACGAAGGCATGGACAGCTATCGATAGGCTCTCGATCATATGGAAGTCGGACCTAACAGATAAAATGAAACGCAGTTTCTTCCAGGCAGCGGTTGTGTCGATACTGCTATATGGATGCACCACATGGACGCTTACGAAGCGGCTGGAGAGGAGGCTGGACGGAAATTACACAAGAATGTTGAGAGCAGTATTAAACAAGTCCTGGCGACAACACCCCACGAGACTCCAACTATACGGACACTTGCCCCCCATCACAAAAACTATACAAGTTCGACGAACCAGACACGCGGGACACTGCTGGAGAAGCAAGGACGAGCTCATAAGCGATGTACTCCTGTGGACCCCCACTCATGGATGTGCAAGTGTGGGACGACCAGCACGAACCTACATACAGCAGCTATGTGAGGACACGGGTTGTAATCCTGAAGACCTGCCGGAGGCGATGAGTGATAGGGAGAAATGGCGAGAGACGGTCAGGGATATCCGCGCAGACGGCGCGACATGATGATGATGATGATGAAATATACGCAAAGAAATGACAGATGTTAATTTGTTACAATTACATAGCAATATTTGAAACCATTATACTGTGCAAAAACATTATCCCTGTCTTATTTGAAATTTTTATCACCAAAAACATTTTCAAATCTTTTCTTATATACGTGTATCAACGGGATTTGGCAATGTTTCATATGCCATAAATGCAGACCCAACAAATTTAATCTATTTTCTCTTGGGTGTTGTGGAGGTATTATTATGTCTCAATTGTATTTTTTGTGGTTACTTTGTGTCTGGTTTCTTTGAAGAATCTCTCTGTCATTGAACAACTGCTTTATATATTTCTTTTTATTCTCAGTGGCATCATTTTAATATGTTGTTTTTCCGTGTTTTTATTCTTGGTGCATTTATAGAAAAAACGTCCCCTTCGACCTAGTGCAGTATTTTAACATTTTTGGTTGTTGTCTACCTTTTTATTTCCAAACTAGTTTGGAATGGGCTACATGTGTAATTTTTTCCCCTTTTATGTAATTTTTGTTCAAATCAAATTCGAATGCCATGAGTTTAATTGCCTTTCTTAAATTTCTCGATGAAGTAATCCACCTTTTTCTTTTTTGTAAGTACTATTGTCAATGTTTCAAAACTAATAGTTTATTGTGGTGTCCAGTTGAACACAAAGTTTTTCGAGTACCTTTAGGAACAATTCAATCACCAAGTCGGTCAGGGCTTTAGAATACACTAACTGCACCTGTGCAGAGGAGCAAGACCCCCACTTACAAGTGTCCTGGATATATGACACTAAACAACCTGATGGTGAAGTTCTGGTGATGCTGGAGCTTTGTTGAATGTGGTGTACCCCTTCATTGCCATCGCTCCTAGGTCCACTCTGTCCGAAGTAGTAACACCTATCTATGGGTCTAATAGAACTAAAATATGCACTTATACTAAACTGAACTGCTTGAAATAGCACTGCCTTTGACATTGAAAATGTGCTTTCGTAAAATTGAATTTTTTAAATTAGAATTGTTTGACAATTAAACTGTGTACTCATACTAAACTGAATTGCTTGAAATAAAACTGTTCATTTGTAGAGAAATTGATTTGGCATTAAATAACCTTCAAGTATTGATATGCCATAAAATCCAAACAAACAACCTGACAAACGATTTAATCAGGATACTTTATCAGGGTCGATACTTTAAAAATTTGGTAATCTCCAAAACAGATCCACTTCTTTTTTGTTTTTTGTGCTGACACTTCTGCAATTTTAAACATATTTACCAACCCCTCCGCTCGGGCAGGATATGACACAAGGTCAATTTTTAGTGGGTTTTAACAGGTTTGAATTCAGAGTTTTCCTTCTCCAAGACTAGTTGCCTCACCAAGGTTGAACAACCCAGTCTGCCCTACTATTTACCCATAGCTGGAGGTATAATCATTAGATTCATACCTTTCGCAAGGGTATTAGTGCTATCTACCATTTTAACGGCAAATCTGGTGACACTATCCTTTGATGACCTAAATATGTTATATAATCGCAGTTTAGTCAGTATTTGTTTTTGTTTACATTCATTCCCGCTTCTTGTATCTTCAAAATTTACTCTGGTTTATGCTTCAGTGAAAACTTCCATAAAGATATCGTCCTGAAGGATGATATTTTTCATCTTTTTACATAAAATATTTTAATTGGTTTTAAAAATATCATTCGAAGTCTTTATGCGAAACGTTAGACGAGTCCACTTCAGTAAGCCTATCGGTGTTCATAAAGCTAATTTCCGTGAATTTCTCGTAAATTTCAATCTGCTTGTCTGCTGAATTGATATATATTTTATCAAAATATTTCATTCTTGTTAATTCATGGCAATCAATTTCAGTATTTAGCGACGGAATCGAGTCTGAATCTTTCTGGTGATTTACCACTATCTGGTAATCTCCATATATTCTTCAGGCTTTTTTATGGTTCCAGTCGGTGAAGCCCAACTGCTACTATTTTAGGCTTTTTTTTTTTCAGAATTCTTTGCTGTATGATTTTTGCCGCTACCATAGGTAGGACATGAATAGGTAACTTTCAAGATTTCAGATACCTGGGGTGTTTTCCTTTAAACGAATACTCGTAACCTAGTAAGCTCTCAATAAACCTGTTATTTTCTTCTCCTTTTATAGAATTCATGAGCTTTGTGGTATCCACTTTCTACTCGTCAATTCCTAATAGTCCATGATCTTTATTGCATACTATGACCGTGTGGGGAATCATTTCGAAGCGCTTTTTTGTTTCAAATGTCCCTTCGAAAATGGCCACCACTTTAATTAAAGTTCCGTTGAATTGCTTCAACTGGAGATTGCTCTTTCTCATTTTCGGTTTGCTCATTTCCTTCCAGAAGTTTCTTGGTATTAAATTGACATCACTACCGCTGTCGACTTCATGCAGAAAAATCTGCCATTCACATTTTTTTCTGGTCTAGGTGAGTGTATTTATTGGATATATTTTGGCATTTTCTCTTGGAATATCTATGCCTTCTACCCTTTCTAGTTTTCTTTTGTAATTGCACACTCCCTGAAAAGAATTTCTTCTTACAGTTTGTACATATTTCCCCAGGACTGGATATATATTCGTATTTCTTTAATGTTTCTTGCCACACAATTTGCATTTGATCACGAACTTGGTTATGTTGTAGGTGTCTTGATAATATTTTTGTTGGTTGAAATCTTTAATCAATTCTAGTGGTTGTAAAATCTTTATACTTTCTTCTAAATTCATGTTACTTATAAGTAACCGTTCAAGTATTGTGTGTTTATGCAATGCATCCTGTATGGTTTCTTCTAATCTGTAAAGGATTAATTCAACCTTGGTTGTCATGACTTTTGTTCTCAGCTTTTCAAATTCGCTATAAGATGTCTCCTTTAATCTGTACTCGTATTTTGTTACAGACTCATTTCGGCCCTGTCACGTCTCCATGAATTTATTTCTCTCAGCAACTATGATTGACTTTTGGTTTAATATTTTCTTAATTATTCTAACAATCTCATCATAAGTTAATTCTTATAATTCTCTAAAGACATTGTCGATATTTTCATCACAAATGCACAACTGGTTATAGCAAGAAACAGGTCTACGTCTTTATTTTTACTGTTTCTTTTTTTTTTTTTTTTCGTCTTTTAACCTTTGGCAATGCTGAGAAACATCTGATCCATGTTTCTATGTACTCCAATTCGTCCAAAGTGGTTAAGGCATCTATCGATTACATCCTCTATATGATGTGTAATGGTCGCTGAATTGATAATGACAGTCAAATATGATTATCTCCAATATTGATATTGCAGTCAAATATGATTATCTCCAATATTGATATTGGATTACTGTTTTTGGAAGCATTTAATTTACATACTACACAGTAATTGATATATTAGATTAAATAGATTAGCTAATTTCGAAATGTCAACTGAAGTTTTTGGAGTCTTTGTGATTACAATATAACCTCTGGGCTTAATTTTCTGGGGAAAAAATTCTAAGATGTGTGAAAAAGTGTAAACACTGTATTTTAATTTCTGTGTTCATTATTGAATTATCTAAGTTAAGGGCGTCTTTGATGAATTATAACAATAGGTAATGTAATCAGCGGAAAAAATATTAAAAACATTGCTGCTGGTAAAAGTTTTGTAAAACGCTACGCATACAAACCCAATTTCTCTTTCACCAAATCAGCAATTCTTGTGAATCCATATTTTGGCCAGAGGTGTCGTTTCATTTTATTATCGAAAGAGATAATTACTGAAAGAAATTTTGTGTATTTAAGTTACACATTTTAAGAGGTAGTTGTCCGGGGAAAGTCTCATGACGTAATGTCAAACGTCTTGGACTACGTCTATTACGTAAGTTAGTTCGAACTCCAGTTCTCTTCAGGCCAGTCGGCTGAGGCTGTAAAATACGCTGACTGCATCTCTGCAGAGGGGTAAGTCTCTCCTTGCCAACGAGTGTCCAGGATATGAAACTAAGCAATTTGATGGTGAGGTTCCATTAATGCTGGAGTTATGGGGAATGCAGAGCACTTTGTCAATGCCATCGCCCCCATGTCCACTCTGGCCCGGAGTGGTGGCACCTGATAGGGTCCCATTAATGGGTCAAATATGTGACACTACACAATCTGATAGTGTGACTCCAGCAATACTGGAATTTGGAGAATACGGAATACCCACTTCATTGCCATTACTCCCAGGTTCACTCTGGTTCGGAGTGGTAGCACCTAATAATGTCCATTAGGAAAGGTAATAATCCAATTATTCTCCCTCCAGCTATGGGTAAATAGCAGGGCAGACTGTTTTCCTCAACCTTAGTGAGGCAACTAGTCTAGGAAAAGGAAAACTCTGAATTAAAACCTGTTAAACTCCGCTTAAAAATTGACCTTGTGTCATACCATGAACGAGCGGAGGGGTTGGTAAATATAGTAAATATAGATAATGTCCAATCTGGAGGTCAAATAAAACTGTTTGAAATGTGAACTGTAAGCAAAAAGGGACTTATGTTAAATTGAATTGTTTGATCATTTAACTGTGTGTAAAGAAATGACTGATGTTTTATTCAATCGTTACTTACACATTACAATACTTGGAACCATTCAGCTGTGAACAAATGAATAAATACTGTTGAATTGAATAAATAGTGTTAAATAGCAATACTTGTAACCACTTCACTGTCTGTAAACAAATGATTAATTTTGAATAGAATAAGTGTTTGATAGAAATAATTGAAATAATTCAACTGTGTAGGAGCAATAGCAATACTAGTGTGCAAACCGGACATTGGCATAATGGTTAGAGTGTTCGCCAATGGCCCGGGAGACCTGGAGTCAATCCCAGGTCGAGTCATACCAAAGACTTTAAAAATGGTACTTGATGCCACCTTGCTTAACACTCAGTATTATAAGGTACGGATCAAGGGTAAAGTAGAGAAAACCAGGTAAAAGAGTAGCGCCCTCCCTTGCACCTTGGTGTAGTATCTATCGAAAATGGTCGCCAACATTGCTTTATTAACTTAGAAATCCTGAATATATATCCATTTAAATGAGTGCCAACAAATGATTCCAGTTAAATTGTTACTGTTGCATAGCAACACAAGAAATTATTCAACTATGTAGGAACAAATGATTAATAGTAAATAGAATTATTCATGTATGAAAAAAAAAAAATTAACCATTTAACTACATGCAAAAAATGAGCTAGGACTCGTCGAAAAATATTATCAACAAAATTTGTTTAAAAATCATTTATTAAAAAAATATATGTAAAAACGATCTGGAATTAAATAACCCTATAAGGTTGATATACCATAAAACCTAACCAAAACAAATCCAGTTGCCCTATTCTGTTACTTTTTTTTACTGATAACTTGAGGAAAGGCAGGGAACCCTTATACCTCTAACCTATGGCCTCAATATTACCACTACTATTCTTTTAAGACGATAGCTTTGGCATTTAATAACCCACTAAGGTTGATATGCTTTTATACAAAGAACCAAACCAATCTTCCATCAAACTTTTTTTTTATTTTCTATCAATTTTCTTTCTTCTTTTCATTTTTCTTTTCCATGTATATATATATTTCGTTATATCATTATTCTACATTGCTTGACCAGTCAGCTGGGGCTGTAGAATACACTGACTGCGCCTCTGCAGAGGGGTAAGACCCCCTCCTAATGAGTGTCCTAATATGACACTAAACAATCTGATGGTAAGGTTCCAACAGTGCTGGAGCTTTGGGGAATGCGGAGTACCCCTTCATTGCCATCGCTCCCAGGTCCACTCTGGCCCGGAGTGGTAGCACCTGATAGGGCCCTATCTATGGGTTAAATAGAACTAACAGCATACTTATGCTAAAATTAATTGAGTAAACTGAATAGCTTTTTGACAATTAAACCGTACGTACACTTAAACTGCGTGCTTATGCTTAACTGAACTATTTCAAATTGAACTGTTTTCGACATTAAAAATGTATTTACACTTAACTGAATTATTACATATAACTGCTTAAATACTTTGAAATGGAAATGTTTTTGACAATTAAACAGTCTACTTATGCTAAACTGAACTGATTATTTACATAAAAATGGATTTGGCGTTAAATAACCTACAAAGGTTGATATGCCATAAAACCAAACAAACCAAACCAAACTATTCTACATTGCCCTGTCGGCTGGGGCTGTAGTATACACCGACTGCATCTTTGCAGAATGGGTAAGACTCCGCTTTCGAAGGAATATCGAGGATATGAAACTAAGCAATTTGATGGTGAGGTTCCATTAATGCTGGAGTTATGGGGAATGCAGAGCCCCTTGTCAATGCCATCACCCCCCTGTCCACTCTGGCCCGGAGTGGTGGCACCTGATAGGGTCCTATCAATGTGTCAAATAGAACTAAACTGTATACTTTTGCTAAACTGAATTACTTGAAATAGAACTGTTTTGACAGGTAAACTACGTACTAATACAAAACAGAATTGTTTGAAATGGAACTGTTTTTGTATGCTAACCTGAATTGTTTATCCCACCTATGGGTTAAATAGTATCACTACTGTCCTTCTAGAAGGATGGCTCTGTCATTAAGGCAAAGGTTGATATGCCATTAAACAGAAAACCCAAACCCCACAACTTTACAGTGTAGCTACATATGCGGGTTGCACCTAGCTGGGATCGAACCTCGGTTGATTTTATGTCAGTCGGATACCGTTCCCTTGAACTATCGTGTGATATCCGACTGACGTAAAATCACCCGAGTTTCGATCCTAGCTAGGTGCATCCCTCGTGTGCAGCCATACTGTCGACTTGTGATACAACGAAACAGTCTGTCTGTAGATGTTAATATATATATATATATATATATATATATATATATGTGTGTGTGTGTGTGTGTGTGTGTGTGTGTGTGTGTGTGTGTGTGTGTATATATATATATATATATATACTAAAGACTCAAGAAATGGTACTTGATGCTACCTTGCTTAAAACTCAGCATTATAAGCTAAGGATCAAGAGTAAAGTGGGGCAATCAAGAGGAAAGAGTTGTGCCCTCTCCTACGCCTCGGTGTTGTAGCTATGGAAAAGGGTGCTTTCCGGTTACCCGCGACTATAGTCGCCAACTTTTACTTATATATATATATATATATATAGTAGGCTACCGTGGCTGCCAATTTTTTTCTGGTCATGACTTTGTGATGGTTTTCGATAGTTTTGTTAGGAGATTTTACACATATGCTCAGATGCTATAAAGCTGCTATCAACTTCTTATAAATCAATGACGTAAGCCAAATAACAAATCGAACCAGCTACCTTAAAAGTCAATTGAATATTTTTCCAAGAGTACAATGAATATTTTTACATATAAAATAGAATTACTATCTTTACGAATTCGAACCTGCAATTTTTCTATTCAAGTTCTTATCTTCTTATCGTTTGTTTATATATGATTTTTTTTTTTTTTGTGATGTGTATATATTAGGACTTGAAATAATAAAATGTTAGTTTACAGTTTCTCTCTTAGTGACTTAAAGTTCTACGAAGTGGAGAGTAAAAGGAAATTATTAACCTTAGCATCATCCTTCTCTCTCTCTCTCTCTCTCTCTCTCTTACTTTCTCTCACTCACCTACTCTCCTCTTTCTTTCTGTCTGTCTGTCTGTCTCCATCTATCTCCTCTCTCTCTCTCTCTCTCTCTCTTACTTTCTCTCATACACTAACTCTCCCTCTGTCTCTGTCTGTCTGTCTCTTTTTATCTATCTCTTCTCTCTTTCTCAAATTTTGTCTCATTCACTCTCTCTCTCTCTCTCTCTCTCTCTCTCTCTCTTTGTATCTCCTCTCACTCTCTCTTACTTTCTCACGTACAAACTCTCCCTGTGTATCTGCTTGTCTCGCTCTCTATTTATCTATCTCCTCTCTCCTTTTCTTTCTACTTTCTCTCACTCACTAACTCTCTCTCTCTCTCTCTCTCTCTCTTTGCATCTCCTCTAACTCTCTCTTATTTTCTCATTCACTAACTCTCCCTCCCATTACATTTGAACTGTATACAAACATAGGATTTATATCAAATTGTTAGAAATAGAAGTTTGATCATTTAACTGTGTGTTAACAAATGACTGATATTTAATTGAATAGTTATGACACATAAAAATACTAGGAACCATTCAACTGTGAGCAAATGAATAGTGTTGAATAGAATCACTGCCGCTGTCTGTCGGTCTATCTGTCTGTCTATCTGTATCTCTGTCTGTCTCTCTGTCTGTCTCCCTCTCTCTGTCTGTCTCCCTCTCTCTGTCTCTTTCTCTCTGTCTCTCTCTCTAGGAAAAGAAAAACTGTCAAGAAATAACAACACAAAAAAAATTACAATATGACAATGTACAATGAACACGATTCCCTAACTTCAAAGGATAAAATTACTCTTGGCAGTTTGAAAAACCGTTAAGATCAATCAACCAATCATGATAAAGCACAATAGGAATCGGAAAAATAGCGTATGTAAATATAATATAAGATATATGAAGTGTTTTCATACATGCGCACATACATATAGGCGTACATTATATTTCTTTTATTGGAACCCGTATTTCTATTCTGTATTCGACATTTCGGCCGATGTTTTAATCTTCTGCTAAATCAATATATTTGAGGGCTTTGAATGTTTTTTGTTTAAATTTTAATGTTTCCTTTTGTTTTTAGTTTTTTTTTATTTTGTCGTTCACTTAAATTTTTGAGTATGTTTCCAAAAAGAGACTAAAATATTGTGTGAATTGTAAGGCAAGGATGAAAATAGAAAACTATAAGAAGAATGTCAAATTTTAGCTATATATATATATATATATATGTATATATATATATATATATATGTTCTAAGTGAATGAACCTTTCAATAGTTTGTAAGAATAACGACAAAAGAGTTTGATAGAAACGTGTTTCAAGGAAATAAACAGAGAAGCCAGCTTTGATTTTCTGTGAAAAACGAGCCAGCAAAATATATTTTGTTCTGTTTTTGTTAGAGAAGCCAAAACAGAGCGGGAATGTTTTTCATGACTGATTCGGCAATTTATCAGACACTTTGCCAAAGCGTTCAGCCATCTTTCACCGAATTCACTTTCTGACAACGATTCGATCATGGCCAAACAGACACGGGACTAAAGGTCACTGATGAGAAAGGGTCGGTGATCATTGTACAAATACAAGTTTTACGCTCTTCTGATTTCTGTTTCGATTTCGAAATCTTATTTATTTATGAAGATATTGCTTCAATTCAGATTTCAATAACCCATAGATAACTAGCAAGATTACACTAGGCAAGTAAAATCTCTTTTTCTCTTGTTATTCAGCCAAAAGACGCTTTAATAGACTAAATCGTCTTTGCTTACTGCGAATATCTACGTACGCAAGGATTTTTTTTAATACATGCTTAATTATTATATAGCATAATTATATTCAAGATATTGTATTAATCATAGTGCTGTATAAACAGTATAAACTTCAGCTCTGTGCTGAAACTAGGTGCAGTCTGGTGAATTTACCATGACCGATGGCTGATGGGGAGAGATGGCAAGATAGAGTCAAGTGAATCCCTACTGTCAGCACGCAGTGATATCGAGTTCTAATAAAACAATTCTTTTAAACCAAAAATTTCAGAATTAAAATTCAATATATATATATATATATATATATATATATAATATCGGATCATTGGCCTTGTGGGTAGAGTGTTTGCCAATGGTCCGGGGAACCTGGGTTCAATCCCAAGACGAGTCATACTATAGACTTTTAAAATGGTACTTGATAGCTCCTTGCCTAACTCTCAGCAATATAAGGTACGTATCAAGAGTAAAGTGAAGCAATCCAGGAAAAGGAGTTGTGCCCTCCCCCTACACCTCGGCGTAGAAGCTATTGAAAAGGAATCCTTCTGGTCGCCCTCGACTACGGTCGCCAACTTTACTTTACGTATATATATCATAATCATGTCGTGCCCAGAGCACAGATTTGCCTGATTATCTCAGACCATTCGTCTCTATCACCCGTCGTTTTCGGCAGGTCTTCTAGACTATATCCTGTGTTCTTTCAGAGCTGTGGTAACTAAATTCTACCTGTTCTTCCAACACTTACTCTTTCGTGTAAAGGGTTCTATAAGAAAATGTCGCTTATGTGTTTGTCCTTACTTCTCTCTCTCTCTCTCTCTCTCTCTCTCTCTCTGTCTCTCTCTCTCTCTCTATATATATATATATATATATATGGAGAAATGGTAGATTTGGTAAATCCGACATGATTTGAGAAAATCATTAGAAAAGTGGATAAACCGAAACACCGTCAACAGATTCAAATGTGATTTTGTCTTTATTTACATTCTGATGAAGTCATTTTGAAATAAAGACGAAATATCATTTTTGAATCCGTTGTCAATGTTTAGGTTTACTAACTTTTCCCCATATTTCTTCACACGCACACACACACACACACACACACACACACAAATATATATATATTGGTTCTAAGCCTTAGCCATATTTTAGATTTGTCTGACAAATCACATTCATGTGGGCGTGAAATGCAGAAATTAAGAAAATTTCTATTAACTTTTCCAGTTTTTTTAAAAATTGTATACCAACAACAAAAGTATTCAGCTATGGTTCTTCTTTATGGGTGAGGCTTAAATCATTTTGGACAACACTCGTATATATATATATATATGTGTGTGTGTGTGTGTGTGTGTGTGTGTGGTTAGGCAACAGTCGTTCATTTAAACATGTTTCATTAAATGATAAAGACAAATGTTCTCGATTTAATTTATTTTGGATCCTTTCAAGTTTTCTTATAACTGTCTTAGTTTCAGGTGGGAATTGGTAGACGGATTTCCCAAAATAGCCTATGAAGGGTCCGAAAGTGCTCAGGACAATTTTGGGAAATTCATCTACCAATTCCCACCTGAAACTAAGACAGTTATAAGAAAACTTGAAAGGATCTTAAATAGATTATACAGACAAAATGTGTCTTTATTATTCAATGAAACATATATATATATATATATATATATATATATATATATATATATATATATATATATATATATATTTCAATGCCTACTTGATATAACCACATGAGTTGTATTTTGATGAACATGTTTTAAATATTCACAGAGAATATAATATTTTTCTACTTAAAAAAACTTTGAAATTGTGTCTTTTTGAAACTGAAATTGACTGAGAAAACAGTGTCTTCAAAAAGAGAACGAAAAATAAATCGACAAAAACAGATTTGATTCATGCAGACGTTTCTTTAATCAGCTTGGTAATTGAATTTTCACGTGAAAGTAAGAAATAGAATGGCTATCAAAAAATAGGTGGGCCTGTGGGTAAAATACAAGAAAGGAAAACAGAGGGGAAAATATACTTACTTCCAAGAAATAAGGAATTTGATTGGATAAAAAAAGCTTAAAAAGCAAAAAAACATGTATTCTCCTGTGAGTCAACGGGAAGAGGTGTATAGAAAAAAAAATAAAAGAAGTTTCTGCAAGTCAGGATGATAAAAGGAAACAAAACGGAAAGGACAGTTGACAATCAGTGAATATAAGAGAAAACGAAAAAGTATGCGTTTAAGTGTTTGTATGTGATAGAGAAAGAGAGAGAGAGAGAGGGAGCAGAGAGAAAGTGGGGGTATGTACTTAATATCTACAAAGAAGATGAAACTTGAATGGGATATGATACGTAAAAGAAAATGCTGAGAAGAGAGAATATCAAAAAGTTGAAGCAATAGTAACTAGAATAACAATATATATATATATATATATTGTTATATATATATACAAATATATATATATATATATATATATATTGTTGTATATATATATATATATATATATACATATATGAGGATCATTCATTAAATAAGGTAAATTTTACATCGGTCTAGGAGTAGAGTGTTCAGCAATGGTCCGGAAGACCTGGGTTCAAACCCAGGTGGAGTCATACCAAATACACAAAAAATGGTAGTTGATACCGCCTTGCTTTAAACGCAGCATTATAAGGTAAGGATCATGGGTAAAGTGGAGCAATCCAGGGAATCGAGTAGCACACTACCTTACAACTCGGTGTAGTAGCTATTGAAATGGGAGCCTTTGGGTCACCTTAGACTAAGGTCGCCAACTTGACTTTATTGATAATAGGGAGCATTGTTTACAGTTGCACATTTCAAAGAAATCAATTATCTTCCAGCCTCAATACATTTTTAGGCAAAACCTTCCTTACGGAACGCTTTTTATATTATATATATTTTTACATATATATATATATATATATATATATATGTATATATATATATGTATAGGTATGTCTGTATGTATTCATGTATAGGTTTATAGAAATGGACTCAAAGAGGTTGTTTGCGTTTCAATTCGCGTTAATGCCCTTGTAAAAGGTAAAGATTCTTCTCGTTCCTCTCTAGCTATTGGTAAATGGAAGGGCAGAATGAGCTCTTAAGATTTGGTGTTGAAGGAAAACTCTCGATTAATAATGCGAAAAGAGTTGTTCGAGATAATCTGTGGCTCATCTTTTCACCATTATTCTCTAATTCGCGGATCTAAAATATTTGGCTTGTTGAACACGGGTTTTTACTCCTGTTGAAAAATCTGCTGAATAGGTAGAGGGAGTTCACGTGGCGTACTGGTATTATACTGGAATCCGATATTTCAGCCAGCGAGTTTGAAATGCACTCACAATATTAAGTCCACTTTTGGACTAATACCTCAGGGAAAAATATGAACCCCTTCATCCCTTTCCCTTGATCTGGTCTAAATTGTGTCATTACTGTTATTCTACAAGAATAGCTTTGGTATTGAGTTACCCATGACAGTTCATAGGTAATTAAAGGAAGAAACTAATCTGTGTACGTAATCCAACTGTTCATTGGCCCAGTCGGCTGGGGCTGCAGAATACACCGACCCCCAACAAGTGTCCCGGATATGACACTAAACAATCTGATGGTGAAGCTTAAAAAATCCTGGAGCTTTGGGGAATGTGGAGTACCCTTTTATTGCCATCGCTCCAAGATTCACTCTGACCAGGAGTAGTAGCACATGATAGGGTACTATCTATGAGTCAAATAGAATTGACTCACATTTTTCCTGGATGTTACAGAAAGTCAATTTATAAGCAGAGTTAAACTGGTCTGGATAAATATTTTTCCTTTCCCCATGATTAGTCAACGAACCAACGTTTAAGAGTCTATTTTAACCGAATGTTTACTGGCACAGTCGGCTGGGGCGGCAGAATACACTGACTGCATCTCTACAGACAGGTAAGACTCACCCAACAATTGCCCTGGATATGACACTAAACAGTCAGATGGTGTGGATTTAGGAGGTACCCTTTTATTGTCATCGCTCTCTGGTCCGGATTGGTAGCATCTGATAGGGTCCTATCTATGGGTCAAATAGATCTAAACTGGGTACTTAAGCCCAAATGAATTGTATGAAAAAGATTTAACTGTTAGCAAACAAAAAATTGTACTTATGGTAAACTGAATTGTTTAAAATATAACCATTCAGACATTCCACTATGTGTAAACAAAAAACTATACATATATACTTAACTGAATTATTTGTAATTTTTATAAAATGACTTAATTCAGCATTAAATAGTCCGAAAATTTTTGATACGCTGTAAAACAGAACAAACCAACCAACTGTTCACACCTTGAACTGAAATTTTGGACACTCATACGTCAATGATAATTTTTCCGTACCTCCTATAAGGTAGGATTTCATACAAGGACTTTTTATAGTAGGGATTATGGGATATTCAGTTCACACACAAATCAAGATGCATGCGGCAGGTGCACAAGTAACATGACCCCATCGGTATCAGTTACCAAATAATAAACTAGAGTCCTGCACGTAGGTAAAAGCCTAGAGGTACGCCCCACCCGAGGCCAAGTGATCATAACTTCTTTAACCACTTGACTCGAATACAAGGTGATATTTATCTGTACTTCCCAGCAGGTAAGATTTGACACAAGTTTTTTTTTAATACAATTTATTCTTTGGCATAGGTATCCCATCATTTTCTGCAAAATATTCTGGTGTGTTTGTGCAAACACTTACTCAGTGAATTAATCACTACGCAAATGCACCCCAGAGTGAATGTGTTCGGCAAGGAGAGGTCAAACTTTGGGTTTATGAGTAAAGGTGTTAAGGCGAGATTTAGATTGATTCGAAAAAATTCATTTAGTTACTGGAACCACCACAAGATCTATATTTTGAGGATCAGTGAAACTGCCCCCACATTCTGAGATAGGAGTGACGAATTATTGAAAAAAATACTATTCCTTCATCGGCGAAGAAAACCACACGACATGTGTTGATAATCGTTTTTCTGTGTGATGAACGTTATAAAATTGATAAACGTGTGTCGGATTTTCTTTTGTAATCAATTGTCTCTCTTTCTACTTTCAGTTATGGAGAACCACTTCCTTCAGCCTTTCTCGGAATTGTAGTTAAAGACCTGCAATGTAAGAAACCAAATGTATGTGTTTGGGATGCGACACAAGGTCAATTTTCAAGTGACGTACTGCTTGTTTGTATTCAGAGTTTTCCTTCTCCTGGATCGGTCGTCATACCAGAGCTAAAGAGTCCAGTCTATCCTTTTTAGGTTGATTACCGTACTTGCTTTTAGCGAGAGATCACCCAAATACGTAAGACGCGGACTTTCCAATGCTTAACTTCGGTGATCTGATAGGAATCCATTCGTCAGTGTGTCTTGACAGCAAGTCACAAAGAATTTACTAAGCTTTGTTAAACTGACGCAGTGGCTACTTACTTTAGATCGGGAGGCGTGATTAGAGTAACGGTTATGGTCACAGGAATTGGAATCGGTGAAGTGAATTCAAATCCTGGTCATTCGCAATGTAAAATAATTAAGGATTTCAATTTTTGTTCGTTTGTTTGGTAATACTCTTTTTTAGTTAAACTTTAAATTTAAAACCGAATTACAAAATTTCATGAAGGCATTTATTTATAAGTTAAATGTAAAACCTTCAGTAACAGACGTTTTTTTGTTTGTTGTTTTTTTTTTTTTTGTGAATTCAGAATGTTTGAAAAATAGTCAAAGATGATCAAGTTTTTACAATAAGCTGATTTGGGGGAAATGGAATGAAAAATTTGCAACGACAAACAATTGGTTAGAATAAGCTGATTTTTGCCTCTTGGAATGCAAAATATTCAAATATGAACAATAGTTTAGAATAACCTGATAGTTGTGACTTGGTACTTTTCTTTCGTAATTAATAATTTTTAAGGAGAGATTTATTAGGACAGATTTTGAGATACGATACGGGACTCGACGAAGAGAGACTCGAAGAGAAGACACGGAATTACACTAACTTAGCCCCATTCCTATGGTCAATCATTTGATCAGAACAAGTTCTTTAACTTTGGTTAGGTCACCAGTTTAAGTGAAGGAAAACTCTGAATTCAATCCCGATAACTCTTCTTAAACAATTGGTGTAGTGTTTCATCCAGCTGGTGGCGAAGCGTTTGAGTAAACACATTAACGTTATTTACTGTTCCTTAGCGGTCATTTATCTAACTACTCATCAGGCTTATCTATTAACTTTATTTAATACACATGGGTCGCGTTACACCAATATTTTCGCGGAAAATTAGATTAAAGAAAAGGGGGACATCTCGAGATTTGTTTTAGAGCCGTGGTAAGCAAGCTGATCTCGTAAGCTGTAACAGAATATTTATTGCTTTATCAAAGCAGATCTCATATTTCCGTTCTCTGTGCGCATAAGTCAAGCTTAAATGTGTATTTAGAAACGCTGCTGTAAAATGTATGAATTTTATAGAATACTTCTCTGTTGTAAGTTCAATACTTACAGGTTAAGAGGCAGGGGTGCTTGTGGTGTAATGGTTACCGTCGTTGGAAATGGAGATGACGACACGAGTTCAAATCCTTGACGAGGATGATTACATTTTACATGGCACTTAGACCCTTGGGAAACGTATGAGTCCAATTATTCTCCCTCTAACGATGGGTAAATAGTCGGGAAGACTGGGCTCTTTAAACTTGGTTAGGCAACCCGTCTAGGAGATAGTAAACTCTGAACTCAAATCTGTTAAAAATCCTGATTTTGTGTCACATCTTGCCTTGCGGGGGGGGGGGATAAATACAAACTTGCCAATAATTACACATACACGCGCGTGTGTATATGTGTTATTGTATAACTGCTTTTAATGGTAGTTCCTATCTTTTTAAAAGATCTCTTTGACACAGATAGGACTCTAAGAGAAGACCTGAAAGTCATAGTAATGAAGGGATAATCCTCATTCCTCAGATCTCTTGGACAGAAAAAAACTGGACAATGATACATAGATTTTTGTTGAAAAAATCCATGTCTATTTCTGAAAGACTGTACTTTAAACTGAGCAGATGCTTAGAACAATACCCGAATCAATGACTAAAGGAAAAATGACCCTGATCCAGAAAGACACCCGCCCCCACAAAAAAAGGAACCATCTCCAGCTATTATTGCCCGATAACGTGTCTATCCATGATGTGAAACATCTTGACCGCGCAGATAAAGGAGATCAACTACTGTCTTGTACTATTTTGGAAAGAAGAGAAAGGATACCACAGAGGAACAAAAGGAACAGGCGACTTACTTTACATTCATTAAAGAGTAGTCTAATAGTTATTGTAGTCGAGAATGGAGACAACGACCCGAGTTCGAGTCCTTGACGAGGCTGATTGCATTTCACAAAGCACTAATATTCTTGACAAAGGCATAAATCCTTTTATTCTCCCTCCAACTATGGGTAAATAGTAGGGCAGATTAGGGTCTTTCACCTTGGTTAGGCAACCAATCTACAAGGAAAACTCTGAATTCAAACCTGTAAAACTCCGCTTAATAATTGACCTAGTGTCACATCCTCTCCGTGCAGAAGGTTTGGTAAATTTAAACAGATTAAAAGGTTATTGTGGAGCCACCTTTTTATAACAAGGTACGCCTCAAAATTAGTAGACAAGATCATATACCTCAAAAGCAATACCTCGTCAACTGAAAGTGTTAACATACGCATAGGTTAAGTACGTCCTGCTATTAACAGGTTATCGACTATGTGGAAATCTGATCTCTCTGATAAAATAAAACGTGGACTCTTCCAAGCAGTAACCATGTCAGTATTATTGTATAGTTGCACCACTTATTTAACGAAATACATGGAGACAAAGTTAGATTTGAACTGCATGCTGTTTGAACAAATCTTAGAAGCAGCACTATAGAAAGCGGTCACTTACCTCCCATCCCGAAAACAATCCAAGTAAGATGAACGAGATATGCTGGTCATGGAGAAGTAAGGTGAAACACAAAGGTGACGTTTTCGTATGAACTACTTTACACGGACACAAAATGTTGGCCGACCAACAAAACTTACATCCATGACTTCGGTGCAGATGCGGTCGAGATGACTTACGAGAGAGAGAGAGAGAGAGAGAGAGAGAGAGAGAGAGAGAGAGAGAGAGAGAGAGATTGTGATTGAAACACAGACTGAGAGAGAGAGTGAAAGGAATTCACTCTCGGTATGTCTTGATGATGATGGGTTTTTTTGTCTTCATCGCCCTATTTACATACTATTTAATTCTAAAAAAATAATTTAGAAAATGTCTACTCAACATCAGTCAAATTGCGTGCTATAATTTGAGAAATGTTCCCGAATTTTTCAAATAAAAATCGAAGCAAATTGATCATGATTGTATTTTTGTGTAAAAACTTACATTCTTCAGCTCTGATCGGACATTAGTTGACGTCTAGAGGACTTATCATGAACGATGATCAATAAGAGCGGACGATGATATGGAGGAGGATAAAAAAAACTGTGTTTCGGTATAAATGTGTAAATATCTACTGAAGATTATTAATTGCGAAAGAAATGGACACTACTGTATGGAACCTGAGGAAATGGACTGGGTAAAATTGATTGAAAAAAGGAAAAAAAATGATGATTTTTTGTTAAAGTGAGCTAAGCAAAAAGCTGGCGTGAAGTAACAAGGTTAGATACCGGCAATAAAGCGAAAAAGTCGAGGAATTAGTTGAAATTGGTGCAGACAAACTACTTTTTGATTCCAGCAAAAAAAAAAAATCTTTGTAGTAAATATGTAAAACGGATAACACCGAGCACAAAGTGTGGAATTCGGTTGATGATATGATAATAGACGTTTTCTTTAAATACGATTATTCCAATCACGTACCTTTTGACTACTTATTTATCAATAACTTTAGTGCGAAGAATAAAAATTATAGAGATATAAAATTTCATGAATTTAAACTTAGATTTGGCACATATTCAAGACTTTTGAGAATTATTAGTTATTCGGTTACATTTAAATTGTATATATATATATATACATATATATATATAAGTCGATCTAAGCTTCACCCTGAGAAACGATGGCGCAGTCCACTGGGGCTATAGACTAAACCGACTGCATCTCTGCAGAGGCGTAAGACTCCTCATCCTCTAAGGTCTGTCTTGTATATGACACTAAACAATTTGATGGTGAGGCTCCAGTAATACTAGAGACTCAGCGCATGAAGAGTACCCCTTTACTGCCATCACTCCCAGGTCTAATCTAGCCCAGAGTAATCCTTTCTATGGGTAAAAGAGAATTAAACTGTGCTTATACTAAACTGAATTGTTTGAAATAGAACAGTTTTGACATTTTAACTGCGTAATTATCCTAAACTGAATTGTTTGAAATAGAATTGTTTTGACATTTAAACTGCGTTCTTAAGCTAAACTGAATTGTTTGAAATAGAACTGTTTTGACATTTGAACTGCATAATTGTGCTAAACTGAATTGCTTGAAATCGAGCAGTGTGTATGTAGAAAAATGGATTTGGCATTAAATAATCTGCTATGGTTTATGTGCCCAAAAACAAACCGAACCAAACTAAACCAGAAAGTAGTGTATGACATATTTGTTGTAGAAACACACAAACTAGAAAAAAACTAATTCTGCTTTTTCAAATTTTTAAAGAATTATAAACGTTTTACGCTTCTTTCAACGTGAGGCTTAGAACGTTCTGAATGACCCTTATAAATATATATATATATATATATATATATATATATATATATATATATATACTTATAGAAACCAAAATTAAAACAGGAACGGTGAAAGAACAGTCAGGAAAGATAAAAGAAAGTTAAGAGACGGGCAGGGGCTGGTTTGTTGTTTCTTTCTTTCTTTAATGAAATATCAACCTTCGTGGCTTATATAATGCCAAATCCATCCTTGAAGAAAAACTGTAGCCGTACTATTTAACATATAGCTTGGAAATAAAGGGGCATTAGTCTAAAAATTAACATTATAGCGCGGCTGGAGTTTCAAATCGCCAACTATGATGTCACAATCGAGTATGTTAACCATTACGCCACGGACAACTCTCTCTTACTGGGACTAAGAGAATTCTCGGAAGCGAGTAACGATCACTATGTTCGCCACTCACAGGATGTGAAACACGGTCCATTTGTTAAGTGGAGAAAAACAGGCTTGAACTCTTTCTCCAAGACTGGTTGTTTTACCATGGCTAAATAACCCATTCTGTCCTACTATTTACCCATAAGTTGCGAGAAGGGAATAACAGACTGATCCATGGTTTTTCCCGAGAGAATTAGCGCCAAGACAGCCTCGTCCAAGATTTCAAATCGTATCGCCGATTTCTGATCCTCCGACAATAACCATTACGCTAAGTAAACTACATGGTAGATTCAATGGTCTGACTTTATTCTGAAAGGAAGGCAGAAAGGAAGGAAGATAGATCTCAAATGAAGAATTTCTTATTACTCCAAACTTCGAGAACTTTGTTATATTGCTTCACTTCCGGTTGCTGACCTTTTTTTTTAAAAAATAACTTATGTATTCGCGACTAAATAACCACTTGTTTACCGTGTTGCGCCACTAAGAATATTTAAACTAGTATGAAAATGATGTGAGTTGATTGATTAATGATGAACATTTCTAATTCTGAAAAACAACTTTTGAACAAGAGACAATGATGGAGAAATCGAAGTATCGATTCATAAATAAAGACATCCTATATAACAATCTCTCATTTTTTTTTTTTTTTGGAAGGGGGCATATTAGAATAAAGAACTTAGTTTGAAAATGAAAAAAATATTTTAAAAGTATTTCTCGTAAAAATTGACATGGTTATCTTTTAACGTAAGTAAAAAAGTGAAGTTGGCGACTGTAATCGAGAGGGACCCGAAGGCTACCGTTTCAAAAGCTACTACACCGAAATGTTGGGAAGTGCGCAACTCTTTTCCCTTGATTGCTCTAATTTACCCTTGCTTTATAGCTTATAAAGCTGAGTGTTAAGCAAGGAAGCATCAAGTACAATTTTTTGTGTCTTTGGTATGACACGACCTGGAATTGAACCCCAGTCTCCCGGGCCTATTCATTATTTAATACAACATATTTCTAGGGTTCTAGCCATTTTCATTTTGTTCATGAAGAAACGCGCTGTTTTTTTATTATTTTTTTTTTTTATCCTGTTCCACTCATGAATTGGAGGACGTTGTTGACATTTAAGATTTTTAGAATTTCAGGAACAACCTGAAATCTAATGCTGTTAAAATAAGTCGATACAGAGGATATGCAACAAATGTAATTTTCGTCGTTTTTAATTAATAAATCAGACGTTGAACTCACGTGAAACAAAAGTTATTACTCAAAGTTGCCGAACATTAAACTGATATTAAGCACTTTAGAACATTCCTTTATATATTACTGAATGAATGCTTAAACAATTTTCTATCTATACTGTAAGTGGTGTTACAAATAGATTGACCCTTGTTTAATATGTTTTACATCTAAGATCTCCACCATATAGAGTAAACACTATGAGGGAACTAATTAGTTAAAATTGCTAGCTACATTTTATCAAAATTACGGAGTACATTTAACCAACGTTTCCGTTGTGGGCGAATTTATTTTTTAAAGCGGGGTAAGAACGGTTTGAATTGAGAGTTTCCTTCACTTTGAGCGGTTGCCGCACCCAGACAAAAGAAAACAGCCTGCTCGACAATTTGTTTATAGCAAGTAGATAACACATTGATTCATGCCTTTCTTAAGGGTATTACCATGAAGTGAAGGGCGAAAAGCCCGCTTTTTAAATTGGGTTGAAAACAGTTTAGCCAAACACACTCCCTTCATGAAATTCATAGTGGGATGTATTCATATCTCCGACTGAATTTTGCCCAGTCGGGGCTGGGGCTGCAGAATACACTGACTGTACCTCTGCAGAGGGGTAAGAGCCCCCCCCCCGCGCCAACGAGTGTCCTGGAAATAACACTAAACAATCTGACGGTGAAGTTCCAGTAATGCTGGAGCTTTGGAGAATGCAGTGCACCCCTTTATTGCCATCGCTCCCAGGTTCATTCTGGCCTGGAGTGGTAGCACCTGATAAGGGTGCTATCTATGGGTTAAATAGAACTAAACCGTGCTTCCTTCAATATACTGATTTTAGCATTTAAATTGCTTTTTATGCTAAACTGAATTGTTTAAAATAGAACTGTTTTGACATTTAAACTGCGTACTTATGCTAAACTGAATTGCTCGAAATAAAACTGTTTTGACATTTAACTCCGTGTATTGCACAGTCGGCTGAGGCTGTAGAATACACTGACTGCAACTCTGCAGAGGGGTAAGACTCCCCCAATGAGTGTCCTGGAAATGACATTAAACAGTGAGGTTCCAGTGACGCAGGGGCTTTGGGGAATGCGGAGCAACCCTCCATTGCCATTGCTCCCAGGTCCACACTGGCGCGGCGTGGTAGCACTTGATAGGGCCCTATCTCTGGGTTAAACAGAACAAACTAGCATACTTATGCTAAACTGAATTGTTTGACTAAACTGAATAGTTTCAAATAGTAAGGTTTTTGACAATAAATTCGTTTTAACTGCGTGCTTATGCCAAACTGAAATATTTGAAATGGAACTATTTTTTGACATTGAAACTGTACTTTCACTAAACTGAATGGTTTAATGTAGAACTGTTTTGACATGTAATTGTGTAAACAAAATCTATACTTATACTAAACTGAATTAGCTGAATTGAAACTGTTTGACTAAACCGAATAGTTCGAAATAAAAATGTTTTTCACAATTAAACTGTACTTACATTTAAATTGCGTGCTTATGCTAAACTGAATTGTTTGAAATAGAACTATTTTCATAAGAATCGATTTGGTGTTAAATACCTACAAATATTGATATGCCATCAAACCCAAACAACCAACCAACAACTCACTGAATTTAATGATTGGTGAATGAATCTAACTCATTACTCATAACTCATAGATGTAACAAAATTCTATGTGGTTTGTGCTTTTAGATGTATAAGTTGGCACATCAATATCTTCATTCATTTGAGTTAAACAGAAAATAGATAAGAAATTTGATGATATCAACATTTTTATGATAATTTCACGGCAACGAAATTAACAATACGATATGAATTGAAAAGTTGTATCATTTAATACTTATGTTTGCTCTACGATAACAAAAATGTTTTTGAAGATTCCAAGTTACATTCACACTGTAACCGAGATTTGTTCGAGTCTCATTGGGTGCCCCTTTCATATGGCCTTGTGCCACATCTAAGCAAAAAGCTTAGTACATTTTAAGGCGCCTCTGGTGGTGTAATGGTTAGCAAGCTCCACTAGCAGACCTACACGAGTGAGTTCGAGTCTCATTGGGTGCCCCTTTCATATGGCCTTGTGCCACATCTAAGCAAAAAGCTTAGTAAATTTCCACTGTAACCGAGATTTAGAATACGCAGACTGTACTCCCTGCAGAGGAGCAAGACACCCGCCTCACTCACAAACACAAATGGATAAACTTGGTATGACATTCAATTACATCTGATGGTGAGAATCCAGTTCTGGAGATTTGTGGAGTGTTTTGTACTCTTTTATTGCCATGACTCCCAGTTTTTTTCTGATATGGGGTTGTAGTACCTGATAGGGCAATATGTATGGATTTGTTTAAAATTGTTCGTATTCCAAAGGAATAAGAAATAAGACTGTTTTGTTTTTAAACTGCGTACTCATGCTAAACTGAATTTCTTGTAATAGAATTGTTTTAACATTTAAACTGCATACTTATTCTAAACTGAATTGTTTGAAATAGAACTGTTTATTTGTATAAAAATGGGCTTTGCATAAAATAACTCACAAAGGTTGGTATGCCAGAAAAACCCAACCAACCAACCAACCAACCAACCAACCAAAGAATACATACACATCCATTAGACGTTAAAACAAAGCATCAGTTTTATACAACCGGCTTATGACAATTTTTCGTAAATTACTTTTAGCTTTTGACAATTTCCAAGATATTGCCAAAAACCTTTTGGCTCACAAAGAAAATAATTACCAAAAACCATGAAACGTGTATCCTATTGCGCAAATTCAACTCACACAATTCATCATTTCTTTGTATGGCCAATAACTTTTAAGAAGCCCCATTTAAATGTTTCTCAAAATCTTTCAAATAATTCCATAGCTCTCTTGATATAAACATTAAAAAAGAAGCTATTTTCTTTCTGCCAACTAGATTGTGAAGTCGTATCCTTCACGTCGTTTGTTTAAGCTAGCAATGGGTGATTTATATTTTTCTTTTCGAATAAAGATCCCACCTGGAACAATGTAATGATTATAAGATTGCAAGACACACCTGCTCCTTATTTCTAAAAAGACAAATTCCCATAATATGTGTTTTATCTTTTATTTTCTTTCTTGAAGAAGACGCTATTAACATGAATGTTCAATAAATAAAATGAATTGCAATTACTCTCTTCTTTGTAAAAGCAGTCAAGTAGGGTTTTCTAAGGAATTTAGTACATATTCTTTCAGAAAAAAACTCAAGCTTGCTATTTGTATCCTGCTAACAGAGTAATAGATCTTAAAGAAAATTGGTTCCATCTCCAACTTCGTTTATTGTTTTAAAACGGTAAATAATAGCAATTGAATAGGAGTACCTTTTTTGAAATGTTTTGTATAGAATTTAATTTCCATCCGGAAATATTTTGGATGCAATGTTATTTCCATTCGGATATGTTTTGGATGCCATATAATTTCCAGTCGGAAATGTTTTGCATGCAATTTTATTTCCATTCGGAAATGTTTTGGATGCAATGTTATTTCCATTCGGAAATGTTTGGCATGCAATTTAATTTCCATTTCAAAAGGTTTTGGATGCCAAATAATTTCCAGTCGGAAATGTTTTGCATGCAATTTTATTTCCATTCCGAAATATTTCAGATACGATTTAATTTCCGCCTAGAAATGTCTTGGATACTCGTAGTCTGCAATTCTGAAAGGTTTTGGATGCGATTCAATTTCCATTCCAAATTTTTTTTGGACGCAAGTTATTCGAAATCCAGAAATATATTTCCGAAATGTTTTGGGTGCTCTGTAATTACCGTTAGGAAATGTACATTGAAATCTTAATTTTTATCATTTCAAAAGGGATTTCTTCTTAATATTCCTATATAACGCCAATGATCTGTAAGCAATTATATGATCCTATGTAACTAATAACAGTATAATTATATTCTAGACTCAAATTCGGTTTGGTTTGGTTTGGTTTGGTTTGGTTTTATGGTGTATCAAACTTTGTTGATTATTTAACACCAAATCCATTTTTACGTGAATAACTAGTTCTATTTCAAACAATTCAGTTTAGCGTGAGTACACAATTTGTCAAAAACATTTCTTTTTCAAACTATTCAGGTTATTCAAGCAGTTATATATAACAATTCAGTTTAGTGTAAGTACAGTTTCAATATCAAAAACAGTTCAATTTCAAATAATTCAATTTAGCATAAGTACGCTGTTTAAATGTAGTAAAGTAAAGTTGGCGACCATAGTCGAGGGTGACCCGAAGGCTCACTTTTCGATAGCTACTACACCATGGTGTATGGGAGGGCGCTACTCCTTCCCTGGGTTGCTCCACTTTACCCTTGATCCATACCTTATAATGCTGAGTGTTAAGCAAGGAGGCATCAAGTACCATTTTTTTTTAGTCTTTGGTATGACTCGACCAGGGAATGAACCCTGGTCTCCCGGGCCATTGGCGAACACTCTAACCGATAGGCCAATGTCCGGTTTAAATGTAAGTACGATTTAATTGTCAAAAACATTTCTATTTCAAGTAATTCAGTTTAACCAAACAATTCAGTTTAGCATAAGTACGCCGTTAGTTCTATTTAACCCATAGGTTAACCCTATCAGGTGCGACCACGCCGGGCAAAAGTAGACCTGGGAGCAATGGCAGTGAAGGAGCGCTCCATATTCCCCAAGGCCCCAGCATTACTGAGACTTCACCATCAATGTTTATTGTCATATACAGGACACAAATTGCAGTCAGTGTATTCTACAGCCCCAGCCGACTGGGCAATCTAGACTCAGAGAAAAAGAAATGGTTAAAGAAATTACACAAGGAACAAACAGAGCTCATTACTTTACTGAAACTATATATTAAAAAATTTATTTGCATAACATCTGTATGTGAGAATACGAAAAATCGAAGAATTCTAATTGTTAAATAAAGAAATTTGAGATGGAAGAAAGATCAAATGCGAGAGGCAAACGCAAAAAAAAGAACATTGAACACTAATGAGAAATTAGTTTTCTCATTCACTGTGTGTGGAAGAATATGAATTTCAAAGATTGATCATTGGCGCCATCAAAGATAGCATTATTGATGCCTCCTTTTTTAGCCTCAGATAATTATGATGATGATAAGTTAGTAGGCTGTACATCATTTTAATCCTTTTAAAGTCATTTCACTGCCGAAGTCAGTTTATCCAGTAAATAATATATCTTCACAGTCATTTTAAACCGGTAAACACTTCATAAAAACTCACAATATCAATACTTCAAGCGTGAAATCATTAATGTAGTTCCAAATCATTCAAAGTTAATAGTTTAACCAATCTGTTCGAAAACGTCTTGCACCAAAAAATATGACAACAAAGGTTTTATATGCCATAAAAACCAACCAACCAACCAACCAAAAATAGGACGAATCAAAACTGGTTAATCATGTGCAAATAAATGAAACCCTGCTTATAGAAAATTTTACCTACTATTTATTCGTTTAGAAATGTTTGCTTGGATGTATATACATATAAACGGAATTTGGCGTTAAATAACCAACAAAGTTTGATATGCCATAAAACTCAAACAATCAACAACTAAGAACCAATCCAAATCATTCTGAACATTATCTCAAACTGATCTAATTGACCCATAAATAGGACCATAAATGGTACTGCCACTCCAGGTCAGAGTTAATCTTTAAGTAATGGAAATGAAGAAGTACTGTATACTGCCCAAAACTTGTTGCATACAGTTAAAGGTTATAACCAAAATAACCCTGTTGAAGTGGCTGCTTACCCATCGATATTAGACGTAGTCATTGTGTTCTAAGCTCCGTGTGTGTCTCTCTGTGTGTGAGTTAGTTGCACAGCTTGCTTTATAAGAACGCTAGTTTATATTTAAATATATTTTGCTGGCTTTTCCTCTGCAGTTTCATTGTGTTAAAATGTAACCAACAATTCAGTTGGTTACATTAGTTAAAGAATAACTTTACTAAACGAAATAAGTGGAAATTACCTGAGAAGCGTTAAATTTAGTTCGAGATAGATACGTCAGAAAGAGCGAGTGAAAGAGAGAGAAAGAGATTATGAAAGAGTGAAAGAGATAAAGTGATAGAAAAAGAATGGGATGAAAAAGATAGAGGGTGAAAAGAAAGAAAGAGAGAGAAGTTAAAAAGAAAGAAAGAGAGAGAGAGAGAGAGAGAGAGAGAGAGAGAATGAGAGAGTGAGAGAGTAAAAACAGGGGAGAGAAAGCAGGCGAGAGAATCCAAAAAAGAGTGCGTGAAAATGTCAAAGAGAGAAAGAATGAAAAAGAGTTAAAAAGAGAAAGAGATAAAGAAAGAATTAAAGTAATAGAGAAAGAGTGAAGGAGAGAATAAAAAAAGAGAGATTGATGAAAGAGAGTGAAAGAAAGAAATAGAAAATGAAAGAGAGAATAAAAAAGAGAGAGAGAGAGAAAGGGAAACAGAGAACTTGAAAGAGAGTGAAAGAGTGAGAGTTTGTGAAAGAGAAAGAGCGATAGGAAGAAAGCAAAAGAGAGAGAGAGAGTGTGTGTGTGTGTGTGTGTGATTGAGATAGAGAGAGAGAAAGAAATTGAAAGAAGGAGAGTTTGAGAGATAGAGAGGAAGAAAGTTTAACAGAAAGAAAGATAGCGGGAGATAAATGACCATGCCATGATAGAAAAATAACAGTTAGTAGCTTCGAACCAGAATATCGTCGTCTTTATTCACTTGAAAGTGGGGGTACAGGTACAGGAGTGTGAGGGCTGGGTTTCAAGTAGTAGACACAAAAGCATCAAAAAGGGAGATAACAACAAAGAACTGACGGTTTTAAGATGACAGAAGAGGAAAATATTAACGAAAGTGAGTGAGAGAGGGACGACATATCTTTCAATAAAGACCAAATCAAAATGGTTATTTTTACCACTAATTTCATTTAGGCTCTGATATCAGGAAAAAACTTTGATTTATGGGGTGACAAAAATAGAAAATTTAGAAAGAATAAAAACGGACAAAATAGAATGGGATAGAAAAGTTTAGAAGGGGTGGGAAAGAAGAAACTGGAAGATGAAGTGAATTGGAAGAGAATTGAAAAATTACCTGTTTTCTTTCTTTTACCTATTATATTAGCTGGAATAGTTATGTATGACTAAAATATATTTGTTAGAATAGTTTATTATGGTAAAAGTCTTATGGTAAAAGTCCATACTTGACGAATATCTTTTGATAATCGAAATCAAGTGAGAGTAGTTTTAAGATTTGAAATTTGAAACAGAAATTAATAGAAAAGAAAGCATAGCTTATGATATTACGTACAAAAGGAAATGAAAGAAAACAATCAAATTAAGAAGCGAGGACTAAAAAAAAACAAATATGAACGTTTAAGATAACTTAGTAAGTACTATGGTAAAAGTCCACACATGACGAATATCTTTTGATAATCGAAATCAGATTTATAATATTGTGGTATCGTAGTCAGGAAAAGATACACAGTGAAATAAAGTTAATTGTTTATTGACTCAAGTGTTATAGTCCGACAAGTTCTATAAGTCTCACGCTGTTGGTGTTACGTCCGAAGTTTGTCTTACTACTGACCGACGTCCTTTCAGAGCTGTCACTCTGCTTCTCTTCTGCTTCTCTTTCTGACACAGCGTCTTTTATACTTCCGCGATACCGGAAGTCACATGGTACGTACCACTATACAACAAATATAAAGAATTAAAGTAACTAAAAATGACTTTCATGCTGCTTTCTATTTTTAGTGTAATAACGTAAAATCGTTAAAAAAGAATACAGGAATTTCCAGTCCAATTTGCAACCCTGTCTGTGAGGCATTGAATATACCGACTATATCCCCTGCAAAAGTGTAAGACATCCTCAAAAAGGGGACAGGGTGTGACTGTAAACTGCATCTGATACTGAGGCTCCAATTCGAGAGATCTGCGGAATGTCATGTAGCCATTTGTTACTAGTACTTCCAGGTCCACTATAGCCTGTTAGGGTCCCATCTATGGGGAAAATAGAACAATGGGCAAATTATTTGTATTAACTAGGAATATCATATTGTTGGGGTTCTACCCCTACAGATGGACTCGCCCTCATGTGACATATACCGGCTAAGCTCTCGTCTGCGCAGTCTCAGCGAGCCGTCACCAAGACAGGTAATATTCATGATTGTGTCAAGCTGAGTGGGGGGTCCTCCCAGCTATCGTTTATGTATGTACTATTTTCAATATATTTCTTATCACACATTTCCGAGTCGTGTTATCATTTGAACCTTCCTTTGATCATAACTTATATATATATATATATATATATATAACCGTATGCTAAAAAAAATTCCTAAGAAATCGCAAAAATGTTTACATATACATACTCTGTACGCACTTCACTAACCTCTGGACATAAAACAACCCCAGACGGTTTGATATGCCACTAATGTCAATCAGCCAATCAAAAAATAAATCTTAATTTAACAATAAAACAGTTTGATCTGTATTCAGACTCACAGCGATCATTTTAATTTTGCATGGGAAAATATAAAATCCTTATTATAGAGTACTTTCCTTTTATTCGCATGCAATTATAAACTAATGTCTATAAAATATGTTTTTTTCGGCACTTGATTTGATAAAGCACTTAGCGGCTTGAAAAGACTGCTTTTAAGCGGGTAAGTGTCTGTAGGAATAGCTTAATCTCCGCAGTTATGAAATAAGACGTTCTGATCTTTCTCTACCGTGCTTGGCGTAGACTCTCGCAAAACTTCAATAACGGCGAATTCAATGAAAATCGATCCTGATAAAATCACGAATTGGTACATCCGATGAGCTAGCTATCTGTTTAGGCAGGCATCTGTTGATTACTAATTTGATAGGTTTTTGTTGTGAACAAGAAGTAGACAAACAGCGCTTTGAACTGTGAGGTATACTATTCTTTTGAAGAAGTAACTTGCGATCATAGAATCGTCTCTGCAAATATCCTTCTGAGTCTACTCTTAATTTGGAAACAGACAGGTAATTCTTTACAATATGACTTGTCTTCACTTGCCAATAGTATCATATGCAATCAATACAGGCAATTTAAAAAAAAAACAGTTTGATACTCTTCAGGAGATATCTAAAAGACACACTCCAAATGATGAATATGAAAACTTAGCTCTCACCCTAACAGAACTAATAAGCCAAATGTAGATTTCCCTGGAAGACAAATTCTGTGAGGGAAAACGCGATAAAACGAAAAAAAAAAGAAAAAAAGAAAGCCAACAAGCACCAATGTGCAGAAACTTAAGGAAGCTTAGAAAAAACTAAAACATAACAAAATGAACTTGAATTCATTTATGGCCAAATAGATGAAACGAGAAATTCTGTTGAAAGTAAAAAAAAAAGAAAAAAAAAACGTAATTAGCGTAGCATAAAGTAAATGAAGTTAGCGGAAGGAAAAACACCTTCAGAACAAGTCTAAAAGCTGCCAACCAAAAGGAGAGACTTCAGAAGTGGAAACAATATCACAAGAATCTGCTTTGGCAACCTTACTGAAATCACATATAAACCTACAAAAGAAACAATTAATCTCCAACTAGACATCAAACTCGGACAGTTTACAGAGCAAAAACTTGATACTGTTCTGAAAAAAAAAAATCACCCACAAAAAAGCTGCTGACCTCGAAAAATATCACCTAAACAATCGATGACAGTGAAATTTGGCAACATACTACGTCAATTATGCAAAGTTATCAAACAAAGCACAATAGAGAAATTGACGAAAGACAATATCTTGTCTTTCTTAAGAAAATCTGAATTCGATTATCCAAATTAGTAATAATCATCATCATGAAGTCTCCCTGCTGGCACGGATTTACCCCCCCCCCTCTCTATCCGTCCCTCTATCATCCATCACTCTCGGCAGGTCTCCCTAATTACATCCTATGTCCGCACAGAGCTGTTGCATGTAAGTTTTTGCTGGTCGGCCGACACAGGCTCCATCATGCGAAGAAGTCCATAAAAAAAAACTTACTTATAAATTCGTCCGCACTTCTCAAGTATTGACCGTTCTGTTTTATTCGTCTTATTTTGATTGTTTTAGAAATGGAAGGTAGGTGGCTAGAGGTTTAGAGGGCTTTTGCTTCCAGGATTTGTTCAATATAACTCGTAGTACTATTGTGCTGTTCCCGTCAAATTTTTTCTCGGAAAGGTTATTATAATGATTCTAATTATTGAACGATTTTATTTTGCTCATAAATGAAACACTAACAGTTTCTATCAATCAGGGCCAAAGTAGACTATAGAGTAATGTCGATGAAGGATTAATTCACATTCCCCAATACTCTAGGACTGGATGCTCCTTGTCAGAGGCAGTTTAGAGTCATAACTCGTACGCGCTTTGTGGGGGTATCTCCTCCGTCGATATGCAGTTGGTGTATTCTCCAGCCTTAGCTGGTAGGGTGAATAAAAGGAGAGCAGGATATAGGAGTAATGGAGATGTTCAAAAGGCGGGAAGGATTAATAAGAAAATACAAAAAGTTGAAGGACTGCAAGGAAACAGAAAGATTTTTAGAAGGCATGATCAGATAAGAAGTTTGTTCAGTCAGCATTAAGAGGATATAAAGACATTTAGAGAGAATGAACAAAGCAGTTATGAAAATCCGCCGGAAGAAATAGCTAAGAGAAAACGATAACTAAAAAGAATTTAAGACGGAAAAAGGTGTAAGCAAAAGCAGAAATTATCAGAGAATATAAGAACAAACAGAAGAAAAGAAAAAGAAAAGACCCGATGAATAGATGGAATAAAACGGGAACCTTTTAAGAAAGAAGTTAAAAGATATGCAGTTTAGCCGCAATGTTAGAATAATTTCGCCACAAGAAAATATGACAGCCTCAATACTAGTAAAAGATAATATGATTATGTATCTTTAGCATATCTTACCGCTTTTTCTTTCCTTCTTACAAAGAAATATTCAAGAATAGTTCAGTATTGCCATGAGCTACTGATTAAAGAGGGTTTGCTAATAAAGAAGATGGCAAAAGGTAACATCATATAAAAGCAAGATTGTATTATTTGAATTTAAATCTTTCCTAGATTGCTATCAGTAATGTTCAAAAGGAACATTGACCTAACAGAAAAGAACATTTTCCTCTGATTCAATCGTCTTAAGTTCAAAAGGTCCATAATTTAAATCACTCGATTATCAGATATATTATGAATATCTGTAATGATAATTATTATTTGTTAGTCTGGTCATTACGAAAGACTGACATGACATGGTAAATATGTTCAAGCTAAAAGAAAAAAACAAACTTTTAACTATCGAAGTTTTGTCAGAGATTAGCGAAGTAATCCCAATTTTTAAGAGAAAAGAGTAATTGATAGAAAGGAAGCGGAAATGTCATACGTAGAAAAGTTGTAAGGAAATGTTAAAATAAATGTATAGTGTTAAATTGGAAAGTTTAAAAAATGAAAAGAAACTGGTATTAAAAAGATCTAACAATTCTGTAAGAAAAACAATAGAAGGAAAATTGCAGGATCTTTTACTCTGATACATGTACTGAAGTAGTTCTGTATAAAATATTTTCCTGGGGTTTTTAACTAGGATATAACAATAGGAGTGGAAAAAATATAATACAGTAAGTGAAAGAAAGAAAGAAGGAAGGAAAGAAAGAACGAAAGATCGGAATGAGGGGAAGAAAAGGAAAGTTGAAAGAAAGAAAAAGAAAACAAAGACCGAAATAAAATTCAAAGAATGAAAGAAAGTAAAGATTGAGGTAAAAGTAAGAAAACACAGAATGAGTTCACAAAGGGAAAAAACACGGACCAAGTTGAAAAATATGATTGATTATAGTGAAAGAAAGAAAGAAAGAAAGACAGAATAAGAAGAATTAAAGAAAGCCCAGTTGATTTTAGATAAAGCATAAAATGAGATGAAATAAATCTATTAAAATAAAAGAAATCATGAAATTAGTTACGAGAAAGAAAGAAAGAAAGAAAGAAAAAAAGAAAGAAAGAAAGCATAACGTGTTGAAAAAAAAGATAGAAAAAACGCAAAATAGATTGAAAGAAAAAAAGAAGGGAAAAGTAAGCAAAGAATTGGTAGAAAAAAGAAAGTACGAAATAATTTTAAATAAATAAAGAAATGAAGAAAAAAAAGGCTTATTATTTGAAGCGACCATAAGGTAAAAACATAATAGTCTACTTTCAATTTCTGAGTGAATATATGTTATTTGCAGTCAAATCAACCACTTTCCTGTTCTATACCATCTACTGATGTGTATTATATACACGAAATGTTTTCATTATTTATTCAAAGTTGTTGTTTTTTTAACTGTATGTATACTTATTCTTAATCCTAGTTTTCTTGTTTCATGAATTGTTTTCGGCTTACATAATGTACGATACTCTAACCGGAAGTAATTATTTGTATCTCAGTAATATTGCTATTTATTAAGCATTACTTAGTCTGACGATTTATTAGGTTGGTTGGTTGGTTGGTTGGTTGTGGCATATCAGCCTTTGTTGGTATTTCAACGCCAAATCCATTTTTATACCAATAGTCAGTTCTGTTTCAAACAATTCAGTTTAGGATAAGTACGCAGTTTAAGTGTAAGTACAGTTTACTTATGAATTTTGTTTACACAGAGTTGAATTTTAAACAGTTCTATATTAAACAAATCAGTTTAGTGTAAAAACAGTTTCAATGTCAAAAAACAGTTATATTTCAAAGAATTCAATTTAGAATAAGCACGCAGTTTAAATGTAAGTACGGTTTAATTGTTAAAAACATTTCTATTTGAAACTATTCAGTTTAGTCAAACAATTCAGTTTATCATAAGTATGCCATTAGTTCATTTTAACCCATAGATAGGGCCCTATTAGGTGCTACGACGTCGGGCCAGAGTGGACCGGGAGCAATGGCAATGAAGGAGTGCTCCACATTACCCAAAGCCCCAACATCACTGAAACCTCACCATCAGATTGTTTAGTTTCATATCCAGTACACTCATTGGGGGTTTATACCCCTCTGCAGAGGTGCAGTCGGTGTATTCTACAGCCCCACCCGACTGGGCAAGTTTTATTAGAAAGCCTGCTTTTAGTAAGTGGACCAGCAATTAGGTACTAAATAGGCTCTTTGCTTCTTAACTTAAGTATCTGACCGTATGTCTGTGTCATTGTAATACGATTATTTCTAAAATAAAGAGGTAAAAGTCACCTTGTTTAAAATTATAATTTGATGTAAAGATAAAATAGCACATGATAATTAATACAGATGGTGGCATTGATTTGTATCCTCATTTAAATTTAAACATTCTAAAACAAAAGCATTTGTGTTCCATTATTATGCACATATTTACCTATCCCTTAGCACAAAAAGGATGTGATATAAGGACAATTTTGAAGTGGTGTCTAACGGGTTTGAATTCAAAGATTTTCTGGGGTTGTCTTACAAAGATTAAAGAGCCTAGTTACTCTATTATTTACTCGCGTCTGGAAGGAGAATATGTTGATTCATACGAGTATTAGCACTATGTTAAATGTAAACAGTCTCCTCTAGGATTTGAACTCATGTCACCGTATCCATTTTCTATAAAGGAGTCCATTATACCATAGGCGTCCAAATTTATATATATATGCGTACGTGTGTATGCATTTTTGTTTTTCATTTGGTTGGTTGGTTTTCCGGAAATGTTAAACAATGTTGTGTGATTTGATGGCAAAGTCAACTTTACTATAATGTACTCTAATATTATAAGGTATAAAAATATATCTTCACAACAATTTAAATAGGTGAACATTTCCCTTTCCTATGCAGATTTATTTGGCTCATCGATTGGACCCTAATAAATGTGACCATTCAGGGTCAGAAAAGACCTGGGAATAAACGCAAAAGGGACTCGACACTCACCAGAGCGCTAAAACGTGAGAACATTGTTTCTCAAATTTACTTCCACCCTGTCGGCTGGGACTGCAGAATACGCCGACTGTACCTCAGCAGAAGGGAAGCCATCACCTAACGAGGTTACCTTTTAGCCGTAGTTGGTGACCCGTAATGCTGTGGACAGAACCTTGGTTGCCGAGCAGTTCGGGTCCAGGCAACCGAAGAGGTCAGTTGATTTACAACACTCCACTTGGCCATTCCTTGACCAGAGAGACGATCAGAGAGACCCAATCCAATAAATCACCTGGTCGTAGCAAGCCCGAGAACTATTATGATTGTTCCAACCATATTGTTCAAAATTTTAAAGGAGCAAACAAGAACCCAACCCAATTTTATCTTGAAGGTAGTTGAAATTCATGGTTGAGGGTTCATCCCACTGAGATGAAAATACTTGATATCACTAAAACTGTTTAAATATATGAGCTCCAACTCATTTAAGAGTTACTCTCTGCAAACTATTCGCTAACAAATCACACACACACACACACACACACACACACACACACACACACACACACACACACACACACACACACACACACCTGTTTTCATGATCTCTGCTTAAACGTCAGCAGTGGCTTCGAAATTGGTATTCTGCTGTAAAATCCAAACTTATGGAAGTTCTGGAGCACGGTGGATCAAGAAATAGCAACACCAACATCATTCCAGACTTTGGAAATTTCACTACAATTGAGAAATCAACTATAAATAGGAAATAAGGATCCTATTCGGCTGACTTTCACCTCTAGATATTTGGGGGGGGTCTGAACTGCAGCTGGACCCTACTAAACAAGTTTCTATTATCTTCGAGATAGTCAACTGGGAACATCCTACCTTGACAGCTATCACGTTTTGAGTCTTGTCAGCTTCCCACAACGTATGAATGATTACTTTTGGGGCCTCCGATGTATCATTAACTCTTGTCATTTATAATTCTGGGTGATAATATTCATAAAATCGAAGATTTTACTCTTTTCATACAAATACCTTGAAACTGAGGATACTAAAGAACTTACCTCATATATAAATCATTAAATGAATCTAAAAGGAAATATCAGATTATTTATTGACATCTAATTTATATACTATCAAAAGTAAACAGTCCAATCTTAAGCAAATTTGAACGAGAAATATGAAAGTATTTTTACAAAAAATAGAATATTCCATTTTACTAAATTGTTTTATTAATAACAACATTACATTAGTTTGTAAATTTATTTACCTTACAATTTAAAACAAAAGATGGCATTGTCCCTCGATCCATTATATAATCATTATTGATAATATAAATGTATATAAACGATAGTTCAGTTATTTGAAAGTATTATAGATGTATAAAGAGCCTGTTTTACCCAAGCAAAAAGATATTATTGAATAAGCAAACGTTCTTATTGGCTAAGAGTTGGTGAGAATTAAATTTCCCAAATGGTTGTACAAATACGTTTATTATTAATTCATTTGGTATGTTTTTGGTTTCTTTTTCTTTTTTTTCAAGTTTTCATTTGAAACGTTTCTTTTCTTGTCAGTCGCGATTTCACTAAGAAAATATTGCAATTTAATTATATTTTATTTATCTTTATCCTCTCAGTAAACTTTGCTGGTTCATTGCTCTCGAATGCAGAACAAGAGAAATTTAATATTTTCGTAGTTGTATTACCAGTTGATATTGTTAGTTGGTTGGTTGGCTGGTTGTGTTTTATGGCATATCAACCTTTGCAGGTTATTTAACGCCAAATCAATCTTTATGAAAATAGTTCTATTTCAAAGAATTCAGTTTAGCATAAGTACGCATTTTAAATGGAAGTAAGGTTTAATTGTGAAAAACAGTTCTATTTCGAGCTATTCGGTTTAGTCAGGCAGTTTTAAATCAGCTAATTCAGTTTAATATAAATACTGATTTTGTTTACACAGTTAAATGTCAAAACAGTTCTATATTAAACAATTCAGTTTAGCGTAACTCAGTTTAAATGTAAAAAAAACTGTTCCATTACAAATAATTCAGTTGAGCATAAGCACTCTGTTTAAATGTAAGTCCGGTTTAATTATCAAAAACATTTCTATTTCTAATACATACAGTTAAATGTTAAAACAGTTCAATATTAAACAAATCAGTTTAGTGCAAGTACAGTTTCAATGTCAAAAACCAGTTCTATTTCAAATAATTCAATTTAGCATAAGCACACAGTTTAAATGTAAGTACGGTTTAATAATCAAAAACATTTATATTGTAAGCTATTAAGTCAAACAATTCAGTTTAGCATAAGTATGCCGTTGATTCTATTTAACCCATATATAGGGCCTTATCAGGTGCTACCACGCTGGGCCAAAGTGGACCTGGGAGCAATGACAATGAAGGGGTGCTCCGCCTTCCCTGAAGACCCAGCATTACCAGAACCTCACCATCAGATCGTTAAGTGTATATCCAGGACACTCATGGGGAAGGGGGTCTTACCCCTCTGCAGAAGTGCAGTCAGTGTATTCTACAGCCCGAACCGACTAGGCAAAGTTGATATAGTTATTTGTTGCATTAGTTGCAAGAATATACAGTCAATGAAGCAGACATTAGAATCTTCAGATTAGCTTAGAAATACATCTTTTTTTTTCAGCCATTTCTGTTATCGTTGGTAATGACATTACTTAACGTTAGTTAATATGATTTTTATCATCGTGAATGAAGCAGCAGCTGTTCGATATTGTCTTAATTAATAGCCTTATCATGTCTTTCTCCTATTATTTATTTTACATCACTATCGGAGTGAGTCAAAATTTTGCAGTATTTCACTAACTTTGAACACAAGTGTGAAGCTGCGGATAATTTTTGCTAAGAGCGTGAAGGTAAAGAAATGCACTGGTATGTTAAATACTGAGTTTGTCTGATACTCTCCAAGCGGTTCTTATCTGATTTTCTTCTTTGGTTTGGAACACGTTCTCAACATCTGCGGTTTTAAACCAACCTGGACTTTCCTGATCATCAAGATTCTCACAATTTGACCGAAATTCTTTGAACCACTTCGTTACTTAATTGTGAGCAAATGCAGTTTTACTTTTTGCACAAGAAATCATTTTGGTGCTTATGCAGTGTTATCACTTGGTTTAACACCTTAAGATCTCGAATTATACTACGTTTCACGTTCATCTGAGTGGCTTTAAAACTCTACATGAAGTGAAGCACTGCAAAATGTGCCAGCGCACCAATTACCATGAAGCGTAGATATCAAGAATCTGTCACACTGTAATTTACATTGATTTATAGAGAATTAATTTACAATAAAATGAGTTGTTCCAAGAGAAAAAAAAAAACAGCAAGATTTAAGCCGGTGGAGAACTAGAGTTAAACGTGAGTTCGATAAGAAACGCTTCATCGCTGCTAAAATCAACGTGCTGAAGAAAAATGCTTTATCTAAATTAACAACGAACTGCCATGAAATTCAAAATTTTAAAAATAGTGATCAAATATTTTTATTTTAATAAGGGAAGATTTATAAAAAAATTTAACCTGACATGTACGTCAAAGCAAATCTGGTGAAATTAAATGAACTCAATACAAATACAGCATTTTTATAAGGTCGTTTCATCTGCAAACGTTGATAAAATCGTGATAAAAAGGAATACATATATATATATATATATATATATATATATATATAAAGGGAGAGAGAAAGAAAGAGTAACAAAGAGACCACAAATTGAATGAGCGAGAGTCATGATGCACAATGAATTTCCAGATATTAATTCAACTCACATATCGTCTCTCAAGTCCCTTTAATATTTCCATCAAAAATGCAGAAAGAAACTTTAAAAATGGCATTCCTATTCATCTAATTGAGGACTTACTTAACCCCCTTATATGTTTTGATGTATATAAATGATTTCCAAAAATTAATATTGATAATTTTTCCCACAATAACTTTTTCCAACATCATTTATGACGAGGATAACTTATTTCACCTAATAATCTAACAACAACGTCATTGAAAAAAAAAAAAAAAGCTTAAACAATCTTTAAATCAAAACAGTTACTAAATCTTCAAAAACAAATAAGAATATTATTAATAATAGAAATAGTAAACCCATATTAAATCTGATGCTGGAATTTACACAATCCAATGTTTGGATTTTAATGAAAAAATGCTTGAATGAAACATTCTGTAAAAATCAAAAATGAATTTACGAACACAAAAGGATAAAACTAAATGCAAATATAGCAATGGTCAGATAAAATTTACAAAGGTAGCACAACTCTAACTTTAGAGATTATAAAAGTTCTTATATATATATATATATATATATATATATATATATATATATATATATATATATATATATGAAGCAGTCTCTCAGCAACCGAAAAAGACATCGACACGTGGCTAACGAAGGCATGGACAGCTATCGATAAGCTATCGATCATATGGAAACCACACCTGACCGATTAAAATTAAACGCAGTTTCTTCCAGGCCGCGGTCAAGTCGATACTGCTGTATGGATGCACTAATTGGACGCTAACAAAACAGCTGGAGAAAAAGCTAGACAGCAATTACACAAGAATATTGCGAACAATATTGAATAAATCCTTGCGGCAACACCCCACAAGGCACCAACTATACGGCCACCTGCCTTCCATCACGAAAACTATCCATGTTAGGCGAACCAGACACGCAGGATACTGCTGGAGAATCAGGGATGAGCTCATAAGTGATGTACTCCAATGGACCCCCACATATGGCCGAGCAAAAGCAGAACGACCAGCTAGAACATACATACAGCTGCTCAGTTAGGATACGGGATGTAGCCCTGAAGACCAGCCAGAGGCGATGAACAATAGGGAAAAGTGGCGAGAGAGAGTCAGGGATATCCATGCTAGCGGCACGACATGATGATGAGGATGATATATATATATGTGTGTGTGTGTGTGTGTGTGTGTGTGTAATAAAAAATGCCGGAACATTGTTAAATCAAACATCATTTCTAACTATAAACTATGAAATTAATGCTAAAATATCACAAAATACCTTATTAAAAATAGTTTTCTTGCATTTAAACAAACGAAAGCTACTACTTAATGCTTTATAATTCCTGAACTGACGTCGTTCGTTTGTAGGCTCAGCGGTATGACACGAAGTCTAACGTAAATTTAGGCGGGTTTCGGTCCTAGCTTCAACCGTCTGATGTGTCTAGCCACACTGAAGAGGTGTGATACGACGAAACAGTCAATATGTGTATGACAATGTATATATAAAGATATTCGTTATGTTTTTTAAATAAATTTTGACAACTAATTACATTACAGAATTTTCAAGCATAACAGCATAAACAAAACATTTTCGTTTTATTTAACAAATTATATATATATATATATATATATATATATATATAAGCAAAGTTGGCAATTGTAGACGAAAGCGCACCGTAGGCTCCCTTTATATTAGCCATTACACTGAGGTGTAAGAGAGGGTGCTACCACATTCCTTGATTACTCCACTTTACCCTTGACCCGTATCTTATAATGCTGAGTGTTAATTAAAGAGGCAGCAAGACCATTTCTGAGTCTTTGAAATGACTCGACCTGGGATTGAACCCCGGTCTCCAAATTACATGGGGAATAGTCTACCCTCTAGGATTTTGAAGATCCATCATATATTCAAATGAACCGATGAAGGTTTAATGTAAAGTCTTAATGTTTAACTATGGCAAATAACTCAACTATAGATAAAACCGACCAATGAATACCAGAATTTTTTAAATTTTTTACATTCATATAAAACACACACACTCACACATATGCATATATTTAAAAAAAAATAATGAAATAAACGAATAAAAATGGAATAAATAAATAAATAATGGAATAAATAAATAAAAAAAACTATAAATAATAAATAAATGAATTAAAATTTGAATTAATATTTGTAAACTTTTATCAGTTATTGTAATTTGAGGGAGTTTTACCGTGAATAACATTAGTTTCAGATTGTTTTATTTAATTTTAATGATTAAAATTTGATGTACTAAAATAAGATATTTCTGAATAATATTTTTTATATAATATTTTGGATAGTTAAACATGTATTTTTGTAGTTGTAAATTTTTCCCCAGTTAAATTTGAAGTATGATGAAACCGAATGTTCTTTACATGCCAAAATAAGTTGATACTTATCAGTACTTGATTTGAGAGGGTTTGGTTCATGTAGGCGAAATAAAGTTAAATCTGATTGTATATGTAAAAGAGTTATTTTCATCCATTTTATTGTTTGATCTGAAAAAGTCCTGTTCATTTTTTAGAGCATTGATTTATATCAATGTTTTTTAACAGGATGGAAATAAATCTAATATCTTAATGTGACGGATTGCTGTTTGGGGGGGGGGTATTTTTGAAAAAAAATAATTTGCACTGTGGATCTTATTTGCATTAAGCTCTTGACCGGGATTACTTAAATTTAATATTCTATATTTGAATATTTAAATTGTCCTGCTTGGAATTGTTCCCAACTCCGGATTTTACTGGATTAAATACTGTCACACACACACACATACACCCCACCACACACACACACGCACACACACACACACACACACACACACACACACACACACACACATATATATATATGTGTGTGTGTGTGTGTGTGTGTGTGTGTGTGTGTGTGCTTACTTGCATTATTAAACCAGAAAAAATTAATGGCTATTCTGCCTTGATTTCTACGGAGAAGAATTTTTTTATCTTTCGTTTTATCAACACTTGCTTTATTTAATTTTGAAGTCAATTGTTTATAGCAAGCAATTAAATGATTTTAAGAAACTATTCTAATTAAACAATCATGGTCATTTCCCTTCCGCGCAAAAAAATCAAGTAATTATTCTTCATGCTAATAATGTTTACAGAATTCAACAGTTTCAAGTATTCTTATCAAATACTAATAATTTATGCACAGTTATATGCTTTCAAGTATTCTGATCTATTAATAATAAGGTTCAACCAGTTGATATGATTGTTTAGTTTTAGGGCATGATATGTTTTTACGGCATCTTATTTCATGTCAGCATCAGTTTAAAAATTATGATCTCAGAATATATAAGGTTCAAGACTATATCTTCACAATCATTTGAAACGAGTAAAAACTTCATACTCAGTCGCAATATCAATGTTTTAAGACCTAATCTATAGGTGTAGTTCAACATGGTCTTGAAAAGATGTATTTACGCCATAGATGGGACTCTAACAGATACTATCACTCAAGGCCAGAATAAACCTTGGAGAAATGGCAACAAAGCAGTTATTCCACTTTCCCTCGAGTTCGATATAATCAGAGCCTGAATCCCAAATGCAGTTTAGTGTCAGATCCAGTACACTTTTTCGAGGAGTACCTTACTTCTCTGCAGGGGATGGCGAATTTTATATATCACCAACAAGGCGGGTCGTGAAGTAGATAAGGCAAACATTAGATGATAGATAGATAGATAAATAGATAGATTAAGAGAGAGGTGATGAGGAAGAGAGCAAGACAAAGAAATGAAGAGAAACCAAGATAGATAGATAGATAGATAGATAGATAAAATGTACAGAGGTGTACATATATTTTCCATCAAAACATTATTGTTAGAACACGGTTTTCTGGATTATTTTTAATTCAAACATTTTCTATGACACTATTTTCTTTAAAATTGTATATGAACCACATTTAATTATCTTATCTGCAATCACGCCATCGTATAGGGAGATATTTTTAATGAAGAATTATATGCAATTTTTGATTGGAACTAGAATTACCAAACGCATATATAGGTATTGTTAACCTTAGTATGAGACGGTTAGCAAAATAATGATAAAGTTTGAATTGAAATGTGTAATAAAATCGGATATTATTTTGCAAACTACCACATTCCAAGCTGTATTTAAAATAGATGTTTTAAATGTAAATTCTTTTAATTTTTACGTGTACTTTTTTGAATCCAACAGAATTTATTTACTGTTGTAATTGCAAATGTACAAATTGCATGAAATTTGGGCAAAATGAATAACTGAATAGATAGCATTGTTTACTGGTTATTGGAATTTCCCACTGGCGTCTGTGAACGTCTTTGCAGTGGAGATAAACCAAGAAGGAAAAACAAGATAGTCCAAAAACAAATAAATTAGCACAACAATAATTTCAAAGGCTATATCACAACGCATAAGATCAGGGAAATCTAAGGAAAATATCTTGATGATAAAAAGGCGATGAATATGCATGAATAAAATATATTGTCAAAAGCTGAAGGTAAATATTGCATGAACGTCATATATATATAGAGAGAGAGACACAGAGAGAGAGAGATGGAGAGAGAGAATTAAGGTATGATAATAGTCAATCTTTTAAAAAACTAAAAGTAATTCAAATATCACTTTCTTGCTATGGTTTCTTTGCTATGAAAGTTTTATGCATTTTCTATATAAAACAAGACAAAATCACCGGATTATGCATTATTTTTATGCTTGTGTCTTCCATTCAACCGAAGACATATTAATAAAATGATTGTATGTGGGTGATATTTTAATTACTTTCAGTTTACATATATATATATATATATATATATATATGTGTGTGTGTGTGTGTGTGTGTGTGTGTGTGTGTGTGTGTGTGTGTGTGTGTGTACTAGCTGCAAGGTGTAAATTGTTTTCTAAATTATGCAAAACATAAAATAACACCGACATCTCACTTTATCAGATTTATTTACCAAAATTAAATGAAATTTTATGGAAATCATTATCATGTCGTGCTGCTCAGATGGATTCCCCTAACTCTCTCTCACCATCCGTCTCTTCCATGCTACATCCTGTGTTCGTACCGTGCTGTAGTAAAACAGTTATTACTGGGCGTCCTACACTTGCACGTCAATGCGAAGGGGTGCATAGGAGAACATTGCTTATGAGATCATCTTTGAGCCTCCAGCAGTGTCCCACACTCTGATTTGTTTAATTTGAAGGGTCTTCGTGATGGGTGTTAGGTGTTCCTACATCAGTAGGATATTGCTTTTAAAATTTGTGTAATATAGCTCGTAGAATCCTTGTGTAATTGCCGTCAATCTTTTTCTCTGTATGATTATTCAGCGTCCGAGTTCGTTAGCCATAACAAATACATACCCGAATGCTTAAAAGTGCCAAACTTCCCCTCCCTAGTTTTGCAGTTCTAAATCCGTGCTTTACTGTTTCTTTCTATAACAGAAGATGTCTTATTTTTTATTGGGGATTTGAGAAAGGAAACTCTATCTTATCCTTCAATCAGACCCAGCTGCTTATTATGTAATCTCCACAGGCAAAAGCCATCTAAATTTCCACTCAATCTCGAATGACTGGGTGTTATTTTGTGTTTCTATAATAAATTGACAGCGTTCTACACTAAATTCATTTTCAGTCTTAACAATACCTTCGAAAACGGCATTCATTATTATATATCTGTCGTCTACAGAGCATTTTAATATCCATTTACAATAGTGAGGAAGATAATTGTACAATGGCAATTAACATATCATTAAAATCATCATATTTCAAAGACTTTTCAGCAGAAATACTTAATAGATTACTTAGAAGTGTAGAGAAAATAGGCTCAAATTTATTTAAAAATATATACGTGGTACATTCAATAAGTTTCCTGACTTTTTTGTACAGGCATTTAAAAGTGTCATAGACTCTTGAAAATTCAGTATGTTATTGCTATACATCTTATGAGATGACTGGCCAATTTTTATGATTTCATGTTCAAATGAATAGCTACAGCAGCAATTGTAATACACCCTATTAAAACCTGATTGTCACAGCTGGTGAATTTCAAAAATGCAATCTGGACGTGAGGACACTTTATAAGAACGATATGCAATAAAATTCTGTTTTAAACTTGGAAAAGTTGCAACAGAAACGTATGGAATGCTTCAGGGAGTCTGTGAGGGATGATGAGAGGTGTGGGAGGAGTAATGAAGTCAATACACTAGAGTTGATTGACCAAAGGGTTAGGGTTAGGGTTACTATGTTGAGGTTTTGAGCGAGTTCAGGAAGAGATTCCTAGGGAAGAAGAAGCCAGCACTCTACAAAGTGGGTCAGTGGCATTTCCACCAGGACAACGTACCAGTCAACAAATCGATCCTTGTCACTGACTATTTGACCAAAATGTGCATCAAGACAGCTCCTCAGCCTCTCTATAGTCCAGCCCTTGATCCCTGTGACTTCTGGTTATTCCCTAAGCTCAGAGGCTGTCGTTATGAGACAATTGAGGAGATGAAAGAGGCTGTGACGAAGGTCATTGACACGCTCACACAAGAGGACTTCTATGGAGCCTTCCGGAAGTTGTTGGAACGGTATATCTAGTGCATTGTATCCGGGGGAGATTACTTCGAAGGGTACTTGAGTTTCATGTTTGTACTATCAATAAAAGTGTCCATACGAAAAAAGTCTGGAAACTTATTTAATGATCCTCGTAACAGAAAAATGTTAAATAACCTTTGTAACGCCATGTCGGCTTGGGTGATTGAATAATCTCACTTAATACAGTTGGCGTATTCTACGCCCTCAAAACGGAGCAAGGTAAGAGTAGTATATTAACGCTGGATCTTGACGAACAACGAGGAACACGTGTATTTAGAAATATAATCTGATATCTTCATTCTTCGAAGGTGACGCTTCAGTGGAGCAGGAGAGAAATCGGAGATAGTTCACGCATAGGAAGGAACTGCCGGGAGTCGGAACAGCCAGTGGAAACTGCCTTTAGCCGATATTCTAGACCTTATATAATCTTAACCCTCCCATACGATCTACACACAATCCTTGTTTTTCATTAATCACGGCTTGCACTCGTGAATTGCTTGTTTTTCATTAGTCACAGCTTGTTCTCCATTGTTTACAGCTTAAACCTACTCATTACGTGTTTTCCGGTAGTCTTTTTGTTAATTTTATCTACGGCCGGATGTTTCTGTCAACAATATTTGCCGGGTTCATCATAGGTCAAGATTATCATGTTACATAAGGATTAGAGTTATTTAATGCTTTGATTTGATTGCTTGAAAAAATCCTATATTTGAAATCCTTAATTTTATAAGTAGCGAGTCACTATATAAAGACTTCATGGATATATATTATCATATTTTATTGAATAATTAAAAATCAGAAAAAAAAGTCAGGAAAAGAAATAAAAAGTTGTAGAACTATTGGTTGAAATGCATCTAGAAAAGAACATTTACATTTAAAAGGCATATATATTGTAATCAACCCTTTCAGCCACGAATCTTCCTTCTCAAAACAAGGCTAAAGAACCCAGTCTGCCCGACATTTACCGATAACTGGAAGAGATCTGAGGGATCTATACTTCTCCGAAGGGCATTAGTGCTGTGTGAAACACAGACATTCGTTGAAAAAATGAGTATAATCATTATTTGATATAAGCTATAATATATGGCTGATAATCATAGATAGCCAAACTACAGTTGGGGCTGTAGTAATCCCGACTGCATCGCTAAAGAGGTGGTAAGATCTCCTTCAAATGAGCGTCCTTGATATGAAAGTAAATTGCGTCTGATAGTGATAGCTTTGGGGAATGTAAAGTACCGCTTCATGGTCTTTACATTTAGACACATTCTGACTTCAATTGGTAGTTCCTGTTAGGGTCAAATCTATGCGTCAAATAGGAATGTTCAGTCATTTACAGGTTGTCTCAAAATAAATGCAACCCATTAATATGATAAGGATTTATTATTTAGACAAGCGCAGTGGAGGTCATTTAGAACACGTCCTGTAAAAAATGCATCCTTTTAGCTAGAGACATCAAATCAATGTTTTTAATTGTTATTTTATCAGCTTCCAGGACATGCAAATTTTTAGAGTTTCTTGTCTCACTAATAAATCAATATCATACTGATGAATTGCATCTATTTTGAAGGATTTTTGTCTCCAAGTAATTAGTGAAGCGAAATATTTTTCCTTTCTGGTTCGATGTATTGTCATCCATTATTGATAGTTGTTATAGAGTAGTATTTTCAAATCTGAAACAAAAAGAACACACCGTTATTATTAGTAGAGTTATTAGCAATCACATGAGTCCCATATATATTGAGACACTCTATATATAGGGTTATAATAATTATTTATTTGAAATCGTATAGCAGTGTGCAAAATATTTAAATGGAAAAGGAATACTTGATAAATAGAATTACATATGCTATATAGCAACACTTGAAACTATGTAACTGTTAAAACAGATGATTAAACAGAATCATTAGTGTTAGATAGGAATACTTGAAACTATTCAATTGGGTGCAAACAAATGAACTTAAACAACCCGTATAAAAAAGAAGTTACCTTCAAACAATTCAATTACAAATCTCTCTCTCTCTCTCTGACACACACACACACACACACACACACACACACACACACACACACACACACATATATATATATATATATATATATATATATATATATATATATATATATATATATATATATATATATATATTCTTCTTTTGTTTTGTTGGTCCAATCATCTTGAAGTCAAACATATCCGATAAAATAAGACATGACGTACTCCAATGGACCCCTATACACGGATATTTAAGTGTTGGACTACCAACTAGAACCTACCTATAACAGCTATGTACGGATACCGGATGTTGTCTAGAGGACCTGCCATAAGCAAAGGATGATAATGACGAGTGTCGAGAGAGTGAGAGAAAGTCAGGGAAACCCGTCCTAGCAGCATAACATGATGATGATCATATATATATATATATATGCATTTTTTTAGATTTGGCATTAAATAACCTACAAAGTTTTATATGCCATAGGAAACGAACCAACCAAACAACCAACCACAGCGATTATCAATAGTAAAATCACCTCCGCTCGCCTATTTCTATGAAACCCAACGAAGCTGAAAAGAGTCGTGAAAAATAGTTTAGAAATACACTTTAGTTACTAAGAATACCTCACATCAGGATATTAGCTTGAGGAGAAATATATATAGCAGCTTAGCAAAATAAAATCAAGTTATTGCTAGTCTCCATAAACGTCTCTGTATAAACAAGTACCCTCGGTAACGATACAAAACATATAAAAAATATACATATCATGCTTTCCAAAGTCAATATGGACCTAAATCCTAGGTTATACATTGGCCCCATCTCAGCTTATACAAAAGCAGGCGGCAGCATCGCTCTTGTATTGTACTAAATTTGCACAGAATTGAATTCTTCACTAACACCGAAATTATCGAATAATACATGGTCACAATCATCGAGACTATTCCACAAAATATTCAATTTCGGTATGCAAACCAATTAGTGATGATACATGCTTATCCTTTGCTAAAGACTTTCCTGTTGATTGAATTAGTCTTTGGTCGGTGGAGACGAAGGTATCTCAATGAAGAGTTAAAATGAAGCCTTTAAAAGAGGGGCTTTCATCACATGTGAAATAAACCATTGTCATTGAACAAGTGATATGTCAAACTTTGTTATGAAGTTTCCTAGCTGAAGAAACCTGCAGAGCAAAAGCAGAAGATACAAAAGGCTTCACAGTAAATCGAGATATATCCCGCTGCTGAAGGTTTGCGAAGGCTGACCTCATTTCCCTTGCAATTATCATTCATAAGAAAAAAATTTCAATAGATAATGCCCACCACACAAAATTTCAGTTTGTAAAATAGAGTTCATATATGTATATATATATATATATATATGTGTGTGTGTGTGTGTGGAGAAGAATTGAAAACAAAGTAATCTAAATGGAAGGAGAAATTTATAGAGAATTCGACACAATAGCGTTTCGGTTCTACGGAACCATCATCAGGACCATGAGGGGTGATATTAGCGATGTTAAGTCAACGAAGGATGTTTAAAAATGCAAAATACAAAAACCTAGGGGAAAATTTGTATGACAAGAAAATGTTGGCTGTTTAATTAGTGAATATATATATACATATATATAGACCCATAACAGTATCGATTTTCTATCCGGAAAAGCATCATTTAGACTTAACATGAAATGAGCATGAAATCTTCATGATGTTGCAATTAGAGATTCACGAATTTTACGTAACATTTTTATTGCAAAAGGATAGCATATACTGATCTTAGCCATGATCGTAACAGATCATATGTGAAAAAATGCTAAGATATTAGCTAGATGGTGCTGAGATTGTCATTTGTCTACGTTATCTTTCTCTATACAGGTGACAATTAAAAAAGTAAAAGAAAAAACTCAATACTCAGACAGATTTTTTTATACTTCATTTGCTTTCATTTAACATGAACCTAAAAGTAACAAAGAAGGTGAAAAAAAGAATTATTTTAGTTTTTATATTGCTTTGTTAAACTGCTGCATACGTGGACTGTGCTTTATCCAACTAAATGATTTTTCTTTACATACCCAAATATACCCAAATGTATATATACATATACATATATGTATATTTTATTATGTTCTTGCTACACAAAAAATTTGAATAAACAAATGAATAGCGAAATCATTGGTAAGGGGAAAACTAATTTAAAATAAAACAACGTGGGCCCTTTCGTCCGGCACTTGTCAGGCTTAGTCACCGGAAAGAATAGTTAAAAAACGGGGTGTACGCTAAAAAATTGGATTGAAGGGACAAGGAGGGAAAAAATCAAGGGGGTTTCCTCGTGGTGTAATGGTTAAAGCGATGAACTGCGGAATCGTAGTACGCGAGTTCGTACTCCAGTCGCGCTATTACGTTCACTTTCGGGCAAATACCCTTGGGAAAGGTATGAACCCGCTTATTCTCCCTCCAGCTATGGATAAATAGTAGGACGGACTAGGTTCTTCAGCCTTGGTGAGGCAACTAGTCTAGGAGAAGGAAAACTCTGAATTCAAACCTGTTAAACTCCGCTTAAAAATTGACCTTGTGTCATAT
>OY757906.1:21403746-21429591 GCA_963585895.1 Sepioteuthis lessoniana | reverse complement strand
GTTGGGTAAATAGTACCAATGACTTCGCGATTCATTTGTGTGTATATATATATAAGGGTCATTCAATAAAAACAGTGAATTTTTCATACGGATTTTGCAGTAAAACCAATGTTTTCGAGGAAATAAATACCGCATGATCTTTTTACGGACCACTTCGCCTTAAACCTTTTTTCTTTACCAAAGGGTCAGAGGGTTTTCACTAAATGGATTCTTTTCGACTCGGGATCCGAGTGATAAACCGATATTTAGCCTATTTACAAACATTTTCCGTCTAAAACATAATTCTCTGAGCACATCACAAATTTTATCTGAATTTCACTTGTTTTCCACATCTCAGCAAAATTTTTTCGTAAACTTTATTAAAAAAAATGTTTTCGATCTGCACGTGAGTTTCGATATATTTTTGATCTGGAATGAATTATATACTCGAAAGCTGTTGACATTGCGAACTCAACAGAAAAATTCCTATTCACTTTGAGTAGTCTAACGCTTAGACTCTTTTGCTCGGAACACACACACACACACTTATATATATATATATATATATATATATATATATATATATATAAACACAAAGAATTTTTACCGTATATCAATTTTATTCTTAAGCAAAGATAACGGAATTTCATAATTCAATTGGACCATTATACGATAGAAAATAATATTATGTCTTAATCTTGGCCACACTCAAGAACATTGAGTACCTATCACCAATATATGAATAGGTAGCAGTCTAAAAATAGGTAAACCTCTTATAATTATAAAATTTCATTTATATATATATATATATATATATGTGTGTGTGTGTGTGTGTGTGTGTGTGTGTGTGTGTGTGTGTGTGATTTTATTATTATTTCTTATTTGAAAACTATCCAAAAGGGAAGAACAGGACACCGCTGGAGGGGCAAGTATGAACTCCAAAGTGACATTCTCCAATAGACCCCTTCACATGTACGAGCCAGTTTTGACCGAACAACAACGACGAACTTACAACAGTTTTGTACGGACACGAGATGTAGTCTAGGAGACCTGCTGAGAGCAAAGAATGATAGGGACGAATAGCGAGCGAGAGAATCAGGGAAATCCATGCTTGCAGCGAGACATGATGATGATGATGATGATGATAATCATTTCAACTCTCACAGAAGTATTGTAAGCTCTATTTTTTAAACGGTTAGTTTATTACTGTATCATGTGGTAATAGATAAATTCCAAAGATGTCCGTTTTGTTTGCATGATGTACTACGAGAAACGGTATTTTGGGTCTAGAATTAATTTAACAAAATCTATGAACATTACTTTTATTTAGTTAGTGTTATAAAAAGAAATGTTCAAATATTTTTTTCTCTCTGGTAATAACACTTAATGATAGGACTGAGAAATTATGGCGAGATTTCAAGTATTTTACTATTAATCTCACACAGAAAAGACGCGTTTAGCATTTCCAGTTATCTTCTTAGGCATAGGTGATTTGAGTTCCTACCTTTCACGAGACTGCGTTCTACCTTGTGCTATTTTTTATGGCTAATCGTCGGATGCGTTAGGAAAAAGATAAGCCATTACACTCCAAATAAACGGTTGTAACATTACACGGCACAAATAGAAACAACGCTACGGTATTCAAATTGAAGTCTTGCTAGTACACTCCCAATAGACGTTTGTACTACTACTACTACTACTACTACACATAGACACTTGAATCACCACGTGTCGAACGGATTTATGCGTGTAGCCCTAGGTCTTAAGTTTCTGTCGGAGCTCGTGATAGCCTCGTCGTGAAAAATGGTGAGGAGCCCACAAAACCCCCATCATGGTTCACGAATAAAAAAGTTTATTCACTGCCACAAATAGTCATTGGGAAAAGAGAAGCAGCGTATGAATACCATGTCGACCGCGTTAGCTTGACAAAGAGAAACAAAATGTCATCAGGTGAGAGGGGGGCAGACACTGGCCTTGAATTATCTTTTACCGTTCTATTGTTCTTCTTACTGTGTCTGGTCGCCATTTTCGTCTTCACATGTTCGCGTCTGATGTGAGACCCCTTTTCCGAGCTCAACTCAAAATGGGTGCCGCAACTTTCAGTTGTCTTCACATCGTCATGTCCGGTGTCCTACTGTCTATCTTTACCTCCAACTATCTCCTTTATTGCTTTCTATCTCGTGGAGACTTTTAATGACTTTCCCGTTTGTGACTTCTTTATCCAATCAGAACTCGTTTCCGATTTTCTGCTGATATGTTTCTATCTTTTACCCGGGCGCCCCAAATTATTTTACATATGACTCAGTTCAGTGTTAGTAGTTACACTGCATTATTCTCTCAGCTCAGTTTCTAAAAAGTCTCAAAAGATTCTGCAAGTTATTAGATATGGATAACGGATAGAACGAGTAGGTAGCTTCTTTATTCTAGCATGAACTACTACGTTCCGTGTCTTTCTGTGGTTCACTTACTCTCCATACACGCAGATGTTTATTTCCTCGTACCCAATTCAGAAGAAAAGAGAGAGGGAATTAGAAAACTCATCGTCTTTTTTTGGATTTCACCGAACACATTACCACAGCTTCCGTCTTACGTTTCTGACATCTTCCGGCTAACCCCTGCTACCGTTGAAATGACCCATTTGATCGCCCGTGGTGAGGTGTCACTGATCTAGTTGGGTGCATAGAGTCACTTGCGGGGTTCGGTCAAAGCCACCTGACGTGGTTGCCGGGAAGCTGAGACTGACATGCCCCTCGAGCCTCAGGGTGTCGTCTACCCTGGCTCTAATCCTTTCCGGACGGGCTAAGTTTACTACCTGGTGCCTGCAGCATCCCTTTTTAGAGGAATACCGACTGGGCCTGAGGCATTTTTGGAAACATCGGGTATGTCTGGATAACGGTCCTGTGCTCGGACCCACCTTAAAAAACCTTGTGCTTCATTCGTCCGGTTAATGAGATGTATGACGAATAACACCACGGTACGTCCTGGTTAACAACTGATTTCAGTCCAGAGTGGTGAATCGACCATAATTTTGCACCTTAACTTCTGGACGTCACGATGAACTTCGTTAAATTGTATTTCTCCCAGGCACTGACTTATAAATAACTTTTCTATTCAAACTCAGGTACTTGTGTTAGGACAGTTAATATTCTATTTACCATTTTTTTAACAATACAATCTAAGTTTATTTAACAATACAATTTAAGTTTATTTATTTATTTAACAATACACTCTAAGTTAACCGTTTTTTTATTTCAAGATTAATAACAATAAATAATGACTTATGGATATAGCATTATAGTTAGAGATAAGTATCCCTTTTTAACGAAGAAGTGCGACATTTTATGAATCTATTTCAAGAGAAATGCCTATTCTTCAAAATTTTATGCATTTGGATAAATTGATTTAAAGTTTAGAACCGAAGATATTTGCATTCGTAACATTCTTTTTAATGGAATATTCGAAAAAAACAAACATTTAAAACAGAAACCACTGCACTAAACTTACTTTCCCTTTTAAAAATGTTTCTAAATTTATTGCTAATAACATAAAAACAAATCTGTTCCTTTCAAAGTAGCGCACTCACCATATTCTTTATATACAGAAATTTATTTACGCAAACATGATCCGTTCTGTTAGTCACATAAAACACAGATTAGACAAAAGGAACATTTTTTTAAACAATTAAAGATGGATAAAGACTCGTCGACCAACATAAGGTTAATTTAATTTCTTATCTTTAATGGCATATCAACCATCGTGGGTTATTTATTGCCAAAGCGATTCTTGAAGAAGGACGGTACTGGTAGTAAAAAGATATTAGTTCTAAAATCTAAAAAGACGGGTTAAACAGGTGGTCACAAAAACCACCCCGATCTACTTATCTACTATCTTGGAATCGGTGCATTCTGGACAAATATCTTTAGATGAAAGGTGTTAAGCTACTCACAGAAATTAGGGGATTAATACACTTTGAGGATTTTTACCTTTTTTATTATTTAAAAGGAAATAAACGAATGAAGATAGTATTTTTTTAAATTTGATAATCAAACAATCAACCCAGGATATTATACAATCACTAGGAGGAACAGAGGCTTAACTACACCAAGCAAAAATAAAACATTAACACCCCGAAAGAATGTTCTTGTAGGTTTTTATTTAGCATCTTTTGGGAGTCTATGTGTAAGTGCGTGTGTGCGTGGGTGCGTTCGATTTTTATAATTTTCAGGAAGTATATATATATATATATATATATATATATATATATATATATATATATACGCATCTGTGTGTGTGTGTGTGTGCTAATTTTAGAAAACTGCGTCTGCAAGAAGTATTAAGAGAAAATGTCAACCTAAAATGCCGACTTGGATTCACCAATGTAAAATGAAGCAAAAATATGGATTCAGCAGCATTACAACAGCGGTGAAAATAACATTATGCTTTCTTGCTGAACTTATGTTTTATACATATATATATATAAACATCAGATGATTTATGATACGAAAGGTTTTATATATATATATATATATATATATATATATATATATATATATATATATATATATATATATGAAGCCTTTCGTATCATAAATTATCTGATGTTTATATCGAACTAACCTGAAATCCTATGAGTGTTATATTTCCGAAGATTCTCTTTGATTTATGAATTTCCTAACACATTGCAATGTATATATATATATATATATATATATATATATATATATATATATATATATGTGTGTGTATATATATGACCTTTTATTTGCGGTTTCAAAAAATAACAAAGGAAAACTGCAGACGGAATTTTGAGTTTAAAAAATGAATAAGACAATGTTTCACATATTTTTACAGTTCGTGTGCGTATTTCTGACAATGTATGTACGTGTGTCTCTGCGTGTCTGAATGTGCACATTTGTGTGTAACATAGATATGTTATTACAGAATTCTTTTTAACCTTAGCTTTCCTCGTGCTTTCTTTTCTACTGACAGACAATTCCCCTAACTCTCTCGCTCTACCCCTCTCTCTCTCTCTCTCTCTTTTTTAGAATTGCATCAGAGATTCTAACCGTTTATCTAGGACAGGTTTCAGACAGATTTTAGAGATTAGATTTAAAAGTCGAACCACGTTGTATCTAAATCACACTTGCTTGGCTGGTTTACTCGCCCTTCCACCATTTACACGTCACTGGTGCAATAAAACAGATAATTTCTACCCGACCAGGAATTGCTGATCAGCTCATACACACGTGTAGGATTTTACTAAGTAAACTATAGTATCATCAGATAATTTTTCTCTCAATGGAGTCAGTAGAAACCACGTGGCTTCATCTAAGTTACAAGGCACTTTTCTCTTTTTATTAAGATGCTACTTTAGGGAACCCTTTACTCTAGTTTTATGGTGGCGCACTTAACGTCAGTTATCAACGTAGGAAATGTAATCAGCGATTCGAGTTCAATTTCGGACAATGGTATTTTCATCATACTTCGTGCTATTACTCTTGATAAAATCACAAATCCATCTATTCTCCGTACCCACCAATAATTATGGGTTAATATTTGGACAGACTGGGTTCTTTAGCCTTGATAAGGAAACCAATCAAGGAAAAGGAGAAATGTAAATTCAAATTCTTCATTCAAGACCAACAGCTCTCCGCTTAAATATTGACCCTGTGTCGCACCCTGCCCAGGATGGCGAAGTTGGGTAAATGTATAGTCTTCTTTTGGTCAGCCCAGTCGACTGGTGCTGTAGATAAGCCAAATACACCTCTACAGTGGGCTACGACCACTCCAACGAGGCCATTTATTGCGTCTGGGTGATGATCTAGGTGGTTTTATGCTTAAGAACTTCGGCTGAACAGTACGTGACACATTAGCCAAAGTGGTCATGTGGCCTGCCAAACTTTACTTTAACCCTTACGGTCGGTTGGAGAGTCCCGATCCAATCAATTGTCTTGTTATGTCAAGCCTTAGCATCTATACAATTGTCTGTTGTATTTTTAAAGCGCTCTTTAGGGAAACCACAACCCACACTTTTTATGTCAAAGGCGCAAGATGGCAGTGGCTAAGGGTCAGTCGTGATGAATAAAACAAGACTTTGAATGTACTGCCAAGAACAAGAAAGTGCATTTGATAGTGAACGTTCAGTCCTTTGGAGAATCTAGATTACACATTCTTTAACATTACTCTTAAATATCCCCTAGCTGGAGTGGTAGTACCTTTTAGGTTCCAGTCAATCATTAACAAAGGGTTGTTATAAATAGTAGTTATTTAAAACCATACCACTGTGATCAAATTGTTCGTATGGTAGGAATATTTCAAAAGACTGAATTACTAATGTGAAATAGCAATATCTGAAACCATGTAACTGATTCCAAACAAATAATTAATATGAGATAGAATTATTAGTATTAGACAGAAATATTTGAAAACATTCAATTGTTTGCAAACAAATGGTTAAATGGAATTATAAGTATTCCGAACAGTTTCAACAATTAAGCTCAGAATAAACAAATGAGCCCTTAGTCATTTAAAAAACAGATACCGACAAACTCTTCACTTATGTATCACTCATATATATATATATATATATATATATATACGAGTATCATTAAAAAAGTTTCCAGACTTTTTTCGTATGGGCACTTTTATTGATAGTACACTCATGAAACTCTAGTCCCCTTTTGAAGTAATCTTCTCCGGCCGCAATGCACTTGTACCGTTCACCCAACTTCTGGAAGGCCCCATGGAAGTCCTCTTGTGTGAGCGTGTCAATGACCTTCGTCATAGCCTCTTTCATCTTCTCAATTGTCTCATAACGACAGCCTCTGAGCTTAGGAAATAACCAAAAGTCACAGGGAGCAAGGTCTGGACTATAGGGACGGTGAGGAACTGTGTTGATGCCCATCTTGGTCAAATAGTCTGTGACAAGGATGGAGTTGTTGAATGGTGCATTGTCCTGGTGGAAATGCCACTGACCCGATTTGAAGAGTGCTGGCGACGGAGTATCTTCCTGAATTCCCTTAAAACCTCTACATAGTATTCCTTGTTGACTGTCTGTCCAATGGGAAGTTTGTGCATGTAGATCATGTAGGGCAGTCGAAAAAGGGATCATCAAATATTTCTGGGGGGATTTGCTCTGTCAGGCCTTCTTGGGTCTGGGAGAGCCAGCAAGCTTCCACTGGGAACTCTGTCTCTTGGTCTCTGGGTCATAGCACTAGATCCAGCTTTCTTCGCATGGCATTTTTCCAAGTTTAAAACAGAGTTTTATAGCATATCGTTCTTCTAAAGTCCAGATTGCATTTTTGAAATTCACCAGCTGTGACAATCAGGTTTTAGTAGGGTGTATTCGAATTCATGCTGTAGCTGTTCATTTAAACCTGAAATCATAAAAATTAGTCAGTCATCTCATAAGATGTAAAGCAATAACATACTGAATTTTCAAAAGTCTACGCCAATTTTAAATGCCTGTGCAAAAAAGTCTGTAAACTTATTGAATGTACCACATATATATATATATATATATATATATATATATATATATATATATATATATATATATTAAACAAATACCAAAAGAAGATTGATTTATAGATTGTTATTGTTTAATTACATATCAACCGCAGTTGGTTATTTAATGAGAATTACTATTGGATATATATGGGCCAAGTCGGCTGGGGCTGTAAAAAAATACCGACAGCTCTTCTGCAGAGGGATAAGACCCCACCAACGAGTGTCCTGGATATGACATTAAACAATCAGATGGTGAGGTTCTAGTAATGCTGGAGTTTTGGGGGATGCAGAACACCCCTTCATTGCCATTGCTCCCAGGTCCAATCTGGCCCGGCATGGTAGCACCTGATAGACCCTATCTATGAGTTAAATAGAACTAACGGCATACTTATGCTAAACTGCGTGCTTATGCTAAACTAAATTATTTGAAATAGAACTGTTTTTGACATTGAAACTGTATTTACATTAAACTGGATTTTTAACTTAAAACTGTTTTTATATCTAGCTGTGTGTAAACAAAATCTGTACTTATACTTAGCTGAATCAAAACTGCTTGACTAAATTGAATAGCTTGAAATAGAAATGTTTTAGACAAACTTTACTTACATTTAAGCTGCATGCTTACGCTAAACTGAATTGCTTGAAATTGAACTACTTTTGACATTGGAACTGTACTTACACTAAACTGAATTGTTATATACTGAGCTGTTTTGACATTTTACTGTGTAAACAAAATCTGTACTTAAGCCAAACTGAATTAGCTGAATTAGAACTGTTTGAATAAACTGAATTGTTTGAAATAGTAATTTTTTAGGCAATTAAACTGTGTACTCATGCTAAACTGAATTGTTTGAAATAGAGCTGATTATTTGCATAAAAATGGATTTGGCGTTAAATAACCTACAAAAATTAATATACGATAAAACCCAACCAACCAATCAACTATATATATATATATATATATATATATATATATATATATATATATATATATATATATATATATATATTATAACAGTGTTGGTGTTACTAAATCACTTTGTGAGTTTGCGGCAAACCAAGTGCAATGTAAAAAAAATCCATGAAACCCAGGGGTCGTAGTCAAAATTCCATGGCATTATATATATATATATATATAACTGTAATTGGCATTAGATGATATATATATATACATATATATATATATATATATATATATATATATATATATATATAACAGTAATTCGAATTAAATAACCAACAACGGTTGATATGTCATTAAACAATAATAATCAATCAGTCAATGTTCTTTTGGTATTTGCGTAAAGGCCATCTTTTTCGAACATTAAATTTGATTTTGAATAATATTATACTTACAGAAAGTTGATTAATTCAAACCAATAAAAGAAACTTCCCTCAATAATTTATGAAATTTGTGTACATCTAATGATATCCGTGAGCGCGAACGCCGATCTTAGACGATTTGATGAAGCAGCAAATTTGGTCATCATTTTTTCTCTTAGTGTATTTAAAGTTATGGCATTAACACGAATCTCGCAACAACGTGCCATTTTTCTGTTTTTGGCTAAGATGCATACCTTCCAGTACGTCACCTTTAGCAAGAAAGTGTGATTTTCTGACATAGACGTGTTCCCAATGTCCTCAAATGCGGAACAAGCAAAGTGCAATTTTCATCGGAAAAGACCTGCAGAAGGAAAAAAGTATTTTCGCCTTGAAGGTGAATGACATAAATACAGACCACGTGATAAAGATTTGACAGAAGACAAAGATACAGAGCCGCGACAGAAGAAGAAAGTACCTTGAAAGATTTTTAGAAGGTGCGGAGTATACTTGCTTGTTTGGATTATTGTAAACCGTTAAAATGATTTTCTTCCTGTAAGTAAATTGCCTTGTAAACTCACCTGCAGCAAGTCATTGACCAGCTTCCTAATGCATTGATAGAAGTTATTTACAATTGTTTATGAAGATTTGGCGTCTGCAACTTCCCATTCATTAATAGACGGTCACACATCAATGCCATCGATACCACTCAGGTAACTGCGACATGTTTCATTCTCATACGAGGATCATTAACCGAAGACGGCAAACTAATCCGAATTTAATTTTAAATTTGAATTTAAAACCGTTTAATTTTAATTAAATTTTAATTAATTAAATTCAAATTTAAATTTAAATTTAAATTTAAAACCATTTTTATTTTTTATTTTTTATTTTTAATTTTAATTTTTCAAATTAAAAGTTAATCATCGAACTTAATTTAAAAAGTTAATCATCGAACTTAATTTAAAAAGTTAATCATCGAACTTAACATGAAAAGAAAATAAACTAAACGAATAAATAAAAAAGTTAAATTACCGTAATAATAACTGATAGAAGAAATTTGAAAAATTAAAATAAAAACGGAAATTCAATAAACGAGGAGGTAACTCCTTAATCTCGTCCCCCTACACCCCACAAGTTATTCTGGTTTTAGATTTAAATTTAAATTTAAATTTGAATTTAATTAATTATTCATTGGGTCTGAAGAAGTCCTGTATTATTTTTTTTTCTCGTGTTTTTTGGTTCACACCAGAAACTGAAAATACGGGACCGAAATAAATTTATTATCACGAATTAACCGGTCTTTGTTTTTTTTTTCTTAAAGAAAAGATATATATACACACACACACACACACACACACACACATATATATATATATATATATATATATATATATATATATATATATTATATATAATATATATATATATATATAGTTTGTCTCAGAAAAGATGTAGCTGATTAATATGATAATACTTTATTACTGAGACAAGCACAATAGTGGACATTTGGAACACGTCCAATAAAATATGCATCCTTTGGGCTACCCACATCAAATCAAGTTTTTTTTTATTGTTATTATATTAGCTTCCAGGACATGCAATCCTTTTTTATTGTTTCTTGTCTTAGTAGCGAACAAAACCTACCATGAAGAAAGCTTACTTCACTGGGTACGTTGTCAACCATATAGGTTATCTGCAACGTCAAATCTTTCAATAACATACAACATTTTCTATGCGAATAATTTTTTTCCTGATTATCAGAATATTATGAGAGCAAATTGCTTGTCTACGAGGCCATCATATTCAGCAGGTAAGCATAGATTAAATCCTACTGCTCTTCGACAAGAAAGGCTTTGGCATTGGAGAACCAACGAACGTTGATATGCAATTAAAACAAAGAAACCAAATTAAACCAATACTCAAATCTTGTAGTAACTGGTCCACTAGACAAGGATTCATCTTCCTCTGATATTCAAAAAGGATTTGTATCCCCACAAAAAACTATGGAAGATTGATCTACAAAGCCTCATCATCAAAGCGGTCGCGTCTTTAAGGAATAGGCTCGACAAATTTAACTATTTATGATAACTCTCTGGGTTATACATCTCTCCCAAATCTCTTAAGAAAAGTAAAGTTTTGATAGACTACCATGTCTTTTGTCACCCTTCCCACATAGGATCATCTGCAGCAGTATTTCGCTTCACCGTTGAGATAGAGGTAGCATTATCAACGCAATTTTCAGCTTATGAAAAAAACAAATGATTATTTTCTCTGATCTTTGAACATTTGAAATGTCATTGCGTTGCAAAAAATCAATATTACTTGTTAATCAAATTCAACTTTCAAAGCATTGATTTCTTGTTAGTAATTGCTGCAATTATCCTTGGATTATAATCTTTTATTATTGGTAACCATTTAACCTTTCCTTTGTGCTGAATGTTTATTGGCAATTATCGATAATGATTCAACCGAAGAGAAATTATTGGTTATTATGAATATTTATCAAATGAGTTGAGTTATATTTGAAAACCGATTTCGCTTGATTCTGACTAAAGTGTCAATATTATTCTCAATTATTGTCGGGAACTTTCGTTCTTGATAAGTCTTCTTTGTCTGTACCTACTTTAGCACACAGAAGGTAACAGTGATTAATAATTTAATCTGTGCTAACCTGCTGGATATAATAGCCTCGTAGACTAGCAATTCGCTCTCTCAGGATTCTAATTATCCTGGAAGCAAAACATTATTAGCGTAGAATATGTGGTGTGTTGTTGAAAGATTTGACGTTGTAAATAAACTATTAGGTAGACAACAGGCCAAGTTAAGTTAACTTTCTTCATGGTAGGGCTCGTGAGCTTAAGATTTTTATGTCTGTGTCCACTTCCCCTTTAAAATATATATGACGAGGTTCCATGTTATTATCAACAAGGTTTTTAACTTCTAATTACCTAATATCGAACGCAAGAATTTATCTTATGCGCTTCAAATGTGTTGTTATTTACCAAGAGGTAGGAACGAAATAATGTCTTTACCTTAAGCATAGTTTTCAAGTGAACCTGAATTTTCCCAATTGATATTTATGGGCTTCTATTATAGATTCATTGTTTTTATCAAGCCAATGAATCATCATTATTATCATAAAAGTTGTTAAGTAAGGACTGCTCATTTCGAACAGCTGTAAAGTACGTGTTATTTAGTGGGTTAGCAAGGCCCAAAGAAATAGTTTTTTTTTCTTTTTTTTCGGCAAAGATTAAACGTTCGACTGAAAGAGAATTGTAGAATATTTCGTTTTATTAGTTGTCTAAAATTCTGAGACGAAGCTTGTTGATTTTTATCATTAAGGGTTTTCCGACTATTGTCTTTATCTTTATTGTTATTTCCACAACGTTTCGGCTGATATGTCCTCCAGCCTTCTTCAGGTGTTTGTCGAACTCGGGAACCTTCACGGAACTTCGAACTACGTCCTTTATTGAATCCACGGGGTCACCTGTTCTGATCCCGTTAGCTATAACCAGGTACAAGTGTTAAGTATTCCTGTATTGTTAAAATTTCGTTTTATTTTCCTATTTTATCTTTTATTTTATTTTGTGTTGTATTTTCGTATTTTATTCTTCTTGTGGCCCCGGAAAGGGTCCCTAATGAAAACGCAAACACAGATATTAGATAACAGATTATATTACACAAGAAAGATAGAGTTACATAGAAAAGGTAAGAAGTCTCGTACTGTTCTGATAACACCGATATTAATCTCTCAGGACTAATTACGGTGAGAAGAGTCCATTATGGTAAGATGGGTAAGGCTCCCACAACAATTATTTGTTTAACTTTTTATTTTTGTATTTTATTATTGGATCTTTTTTATTCTAAACTTTAATTTTTCTTTTATTAATCCTCGCTGTTTAAACTCGGTTTACAAATTCCATTGTCTCTAATCTATAGTTAATCTGCATCTGTCGATTAATAAACTGATTAACAAATATTGACTAAAATGAAATCATTGGGGAGAATGTTAAAAGACATTTGCTCCGAACGACTCGCAATGTAATCATATTTACTTTATTAAAATGAACTTAGTTTGAAATATAATCAAATCTCAGGACAAACCCAGTTTTAAACCATTTAGCAGAAGATTTATGCATACGAATAATATGTGAAAAGACGTTGACTCAGTAATTTCTGAGAAAAAGGAAGAAATTAATTTTAGGAAGTAGCTACTTTTCTTGTGAACTCTTTAGCACTTCGTTATAACAGCATGTCATGTTTATACGACTTTTCTGAATGGAAGGAAGGATTCTAATCACAATTTTTTCATCATCCCCGTAGTATCAAAAGTTTGGATGATTAAAAAATGAGCTTATACCTAAGACAGTTGCATTTTAGTTGTAAATTAGAGTAGAAATTACATTAATCTCTAAATCAGATAAGTCTAATTACTTTGCACTAATAAATTTCTTGCTATGATGTACCGTTTGTTTGTTTTTTCAGGTTTACAAAAAATGAACTCGGGAATATTTTTCTAGAAGCTAAAAGGAAATATAACAAAAAGTTTAATTCGTGATTTAAAAAGGGTTTAAAAATTAAATACCTTATAAATAAGACGTTCAGTAAAAAAAAGAAAAGAGAGAATATCTCGAGTTCAGAAAAGTGCAAAATCAGATGTTTTTCCATTGGGTGTGTAAAAGATTCTAAAAAAAATTATTAAGAGATTGAATTGATTTTTGCCTCTGCTGTTTCCGCTATCATCAAGTAATAGTTATTCTTTTGACGCCATTTAGGCGGTATAAAGACTGGGATAGAAAACATGAATTTTTTCCGCTAGACGCATTATAATGTCACTATTTATCAAAATATTTCATTTCCACGTTTTCAAGTGTTGTAAAACATAAATTTTCTTGAAAATCTAAGAAATCATTTTTTATGAAATGTATAACTGACAAAAATTTATTGATACAAATTATTGAAGACAAATATTCGAAGGAAGATCTTCATATGTAAGTAATTTCTTAACAAAGGCGACTTAGTAAAGAATGCAGAAATAGACTTTTAAAATACTGAATCATATACTGGTATTAATAATAAGTAAAGTTGTTGGCGACCGTAGTCGAGGGCAACCCGAAAGCTCCCTTTTTCAATAGCTACTACACAGAGGTGTCAGGGAGGGCGCTACTCCTTTCCCTTGATTGCTCCTCTATACTCTTGATTGCTCCTCTATACCCTTGATACGTACCTTATATTGCTGAGTGTTAAAACATATCGTTAACCCTGGAGTCTGAATGATAGCAAGTGTCTTCAGGTCTACAGGACTCTTCTCAGTATTCCAGCTAATTTCAGCAATGCTGTTGTCTGAATGTTCTCAATTCTTCCTTCGATTTCCAACTGATCCAATTCCCTTTCCAATCATTCGGGGACCGTTCCAAGCACACCAAATACAAATGATATCACCGTCAAAGCATATACCACGGCCTTTTTTTAGTTCTCTAGTAAGGTCCATGTATTTCTCTATCTTTTTGCTTTCTTTTAGTTTCATTCTGTAAACTGATGGAACGGCAAAATCCACTCAACAACAAACTCTGTTGTTTTCATTAATCAGCACTAGGTCGAGTTTTCTCGCCGAAATTATTTAGTCCATTTGTTTTTCAAAATCCCTTTATTTATTTTATGCGTTTCATTCTCTAGGCCAGATTTTGATTTTTCCATATATGATTATCTGGAATGGTCAAAAATCAATCTATTCCACTATTCCTAGTGGATCACTATTTGTATCAGAGTCAGATACGGATATGGGAAACGTACATAGAATGTTCATAAAATATATACATAGAACATAGGAATCCCGAAACACGAAAAAACTCTTACGACTTCTTACAGTAAAACCCCACACAACCTATTCGAACCCTTGCAATAAAGTGAGAAGTAAATATTTTTATAAAGAAGTCTTCCTGCGTCTTCCTTCCTGCGTCTGTCTTTATTATTGTGTCGTTATGATACGGCACGGGAGAATATAACATAAGGAGAGAGGCACAGTCTTTCTATACGGGCTTTTCCATCTACCCACCCCCATCACGTGCGACACCTGCCCAAGGCCTCGGTGAGCAAGCGAAAGTCACCCTTCTTCCTCTGACCGCAAGACTCAACTTAACTGACTTTTTTCAAATCCCCCCCAAAACCCCCGAGCACGCTTCCGTCGCATGACGTCATTCACATCCCAAGTCCTATCTGGGATTTTTATTTTGACATCTCTGAATGACACATCCTCCCCGCGCGTGCACGTTAACACCTGCGCTCAAGTTTGTACCAAACTAACCCACGTGCTGAGCCGAAAGGTTCTCAGCCTAATTACACCCAAAGGCAAGATATATAAAATGAAATCCCTCGGCCATTATATTACATATCCACCCAGCTGTACTTTGTCGTACACATCTTCTATGCAAGTTTTCGACATTTGCTTCGTGATTAATCCTTTCATTTTTTTTTCTTCATATAACCTACACTTGCTGTTCTTTTGCATATTTTCACTTTAACATAATCGGTCCCTCTGACGTTGTTTTGTGCTGCAAATTGAAGGGATCAAGTTTCTCAATTAACGTTTTCTTTTTCGTTGCCAAGTCCAGGTCCCTTTATGTGACATTTCGCAAGTTTGTTGCCTGAAATATCAATACAGTTGTTTCTTTCTAATTTCTGCTTCCTAGTTCTTGTCGTTTATCTATCTGTACATATGTTGCTATGGCTTCACTTTGCTGCTGTAATTAGTCTTTCTTTGCTGTTTTTAATGTAGTCCTCGAGTCCTTTTATTGATATATTATTACAATCCTCAATGTTGGCTATTCATCTTCTTCCTTATTTTGTTGACACATACAGCCAGTCGATGTCATCTCTCGGATGTAAAACCTTATTCATAGTTATTAACTTTCTTGTCCTTTGGTCCATCTCTTTCCGTTCTTCCCTTGTCCATTACCCAAGGATACGATTTCTGCTGTAGAACTTTGTTTCGAGAAGCTTTCTTGTTCTTCTGAGCTAAGCTTTCCTTATTGTTTCTTTCATCTCATTTTTGTTTGATGGTATCCACTTTCCAAGTACTTGTAGTTTTCCTTCTCTCCGAGCGTTCAAATGAATTTTTGATTTGGTCGTTCTATTTTTACTGCTGATTCTTTTTTCCCACTTTTCATTATGACCCATTTCTCAATGCCAGATCCCATTACTATATCATAGCAGTATATTCTTATTGATTGTATCAGGATCTCCAGTTCTTTTTTTCATTTTTTGCAAACACCTTTATGTCATCCTTATTCTTAAGGTGATTAATCTTCTCCCGTGATTTTGAAAATTTGTAGCTCCCTGTACAATTCCTAAATATGTGGTTCAGTGAGGTCATTGCTATGACCTATAGCAGTTGCGTGAGCGAGTCTCATTGGAAGATGACTCTTTGGAGTTTTACCTCTGTTGGTTTTTGACCTCCCACTGTTAATTCCACTCACAAGTTTTCTATATCATTTGAAATTAGGTTTATGATTTTGTTGGATATTTTGTCAATTTTCAAACACTATTATCCACGTTTGTGGTAACATATCTTAGTTTAGCAAGTTGTTAATTCATTGCTATATTTGTCTGTCTTGTTTTTAATACTTTGATGACGTGCTTGTTTCTATATTAGGTTATTTGGTTTGGTTTGGTTTGGCTTGGTTTTATGGCATATCAAACATAGTAAAGTTATTTAATGCCAAATCGTTTTTATAAATATACATCGAATATATGATTAATGTTTTTAAACGAGCCTGAGCCCATATTTTTACACAGTTAAATAGTTTCACTTATATCTAATACATAGGTAAATGTAAAAACAGTTCTTTTTCAAACAATTCAGTTCAGCATAAGTACAAACTTTTTTGCTTACAATAAGTCACTTGTTTAAATACAGTTTTTGTTTACCCAAATTTAAATGTAAAACTTACACAGTCGGCTAGGGCAGTAGAATACACCGACTGCGCCTCTGCAGTGGGGTAAACACCTCCCCATAACGAGTGTCCTGGATATGATACTAAACAATCTGATGGTGAGGTTCCAGTGATGCTGGAGCTTTAGGAAATGGGGTGTACTCCTTTATTGCCATCATTCCCAGGTACACTCTGGCCCGGAGTGGTAGCAGCTGATAGGGCCCTATCAATGCGACAAATTGAGTTCAATTGTGTTCTTATGCTAAACTGAATTGTCTGAAACAGAAACGTTTCAATAAACTGAATAGCTTGAAATAGAAATGTTTTTGATCATAAAGCTGTCTACCTACATTTGAATTGCGTACTTATGCTAAACTGAATAGTCTAAAATGGAACTGTATGTGACATTAAAACGGTACTTACACTAAAAGGAATTGTTTAAAATAGAACTGTTTTGACATTTGACCGTGTGTAAACATAATCTATACTTATACTAAACTGAATGGCTTCAAATAAAAAATGTTTTTGACAATTAAACTGTGTACTCATGATAAAGTGAATTAAAAAAAATAGAACTGATCATTTGTATAAAAACAGATTTAGCATTAAATAACCGACAAATGTTGATATTCCATAAGAACGAACTAACCAATTAAATGTAAAACAGTTCTATTTCAAACAACTCAGTTTATCATAAGCACGCAGTTTAGTTGCATTTAACTCATAGATATGGCCCAATAATTATTTTACTCTTTTGAGAATTCTTTATATCAGCTAACACTGATGGTTTTCCACTGGAGTTTGAGTGACAGCAAGTCTCCAGGACTCTTCTCAATATTCTAGCCGATCTCAACAATGTTGTAGTTTGGATGGTCTCAACTCGTCCTCTTATTTCCAAATCCTCCAACCTGTACCAGTTCTTTGGTGACCGTGCCGAGTGCACCAATTACTATTAGCACAACCGTCACTTTCATGTTCAATAGTTTTTTTTTTAGTTCTCTAGCAAGGTCAAGGTACTTATCTTTCTCTTTGCTTTCCTTTTTTACCTTGTGATTAGCCGGAACGACAAAGTCCACTATTCGACAGGTTCTCTTTTTTCTTTTTTGTCTATTTTGTTAACAATCATTAGGTCTGATCGTCTGGTCGAGATTAGTTTGTATCTCAAAATACTAAAGATTTTTGTGCTTCTCATTTTCTAGGATGGATTCTGGGATATACCATTTATCCATATGGTCAAATTTAAACTTCTTGCTCAATTCCTAGTTGATCACCTTCCTCACCCAGATGTGTCATAATTAGTATTATTCCTAGCGAGTTTTTTCACACCAATGTTAGCTGATGGTCTTTCACTGGAGTGAAACAACACGTCCCCTCATGTTCCCAGGACTCTTCTCAGTATTCTAGCCAATATTAGTTATGCTGTAATTTGGATAGACTCGATTCTTGCTCTAATCGCCACTTCCCACAATCTAATTTCTATGTCTTTGGGAACCGTTCTAAAGGAACTACAAACAAATAGTATCATCGTCACTTTCTTGTTCAACAGCTTCTTCGACTCCTTGGTTCGATCTCAGTGTTTATCTTAACTTCCGCTTTCTTTCATTTTCATTCTATATTCTGCTAGAACGGCAAAATCTACAAGTTGACAAGTCCTTCTCTTATTACTAAGTACTACATCTTGTCTTCTGGATAGGTATTTTATAGGTGTAAATTAATTAAGAAAAAATAGATTTTAAAATATAATAGAAAAGGATGTAGAAGCAAAATTAGGAATATTTTTGTGTAATAATTAACGACTCTATTTTAAAACAAGATTAATTTGAATTCTAAAAATAAATTAAAAAAAAAAACATAGACGCAAAACAGTAAATTTATTCACTATGGCCACGATTTTTTTTTTTTTTCGATTATTGTATGAAGAAGCCTTCGAAACAATTTGCATGCCTTCAAAATAAAATCTTCGGACATTTTATTCCATTCTTTCTGCATAGCAGTCTTAAGCGAATAAATATTTCGATGGGAAGTTGCATTTGTTTTGTTTTTTAAAACACCCCATATAGTGTAATCAAGGGAACTAAGATCTGCGCTTAAATCTTCATTAAGTTCTGTCATCACAGTTTTGTCGTGTACTTTCAATTCCTTAAAGTATTTTTTATTGATATTGCGGAGTCCCTCTTAATAGCGAGAGCAGTTAAAAAAAACCTTCTTTTCTTTTTTGTTCCATCCTCCATTTCCTTTAAACTTAAAAAGCTATTTTTCAGTAATTTTTTATTTGCTTTGTATACTATAAACAAAGAAACTTTAGCTTGGTTTTGGCATTAAGAAAATCATAGATTCTTAGTCACTTCTTTTCGTGCTCACTCATATTGGGCTGATTGGTTTAATTTGGTTTTGGTTTTATTGCATATCAACCATTGTGGGTTATTTAATGCCAAATCCAATTTTTTTATATTCAAGCAGTTCTAAACAATTTAGTTTAGCATCAGTACACTGTTTAGTTCTATTTAACCCATAGATTGGACCCCATCAGGTGTTACCAATCTGGGCCAGTCTGGACCTGGCAGCGATGGACCTGCGCATTCCCCAAAGCTCCAGCAATATTGGGCTGAATTTTATTTTTTTTTTAAATGCTTGAATAATAAAGCTAATCATGAAAATTTAGATTTATCGCGTTTTTTTTTTTTTTCAATAATTAGACTAATCAGACTAAAAAAATAATTCTAAAATTTGCTTCCGCACACTCTAAAGAGTGTATTCAAAAAGTATCGAGACACATTTAATTTGCCAAATGAATAATAAATGAGACGATATGTTACATCGAAACAGTATTTTTCTACAGCGCACTAACACCAGCAAAAGTTCTAACGTTCGAAGGACCTCTGAAACTTTTCATTTTATATGGAATAAAGATATAGCGTCATATTCCTTTTAAGATCCGACACGTTGTATAAGATAAACAGAAAAAGTCTGGTGAGGATGGGAGGTTCTGCACATGTAAAAACCTGTTATGTTTCAAAAGCTTCAAGAATGCTTATAAGAATAACAAGAATTAGCACTGGTAACAGTCTAGATGTCTTGAAAGAAGTTTTGACTTCCAGACATTATCCCTTTAATTCATCTTAAGCTGTGCGCTCGACTTCATTTATAGTTTTAAATTAGTTGAATTAAAATCCAATATCGACAGGTTTTCTTTATCTCACCACAAAATTATGATGAAAATTATAATTAATGATTACTCATAATTAATGTTGAATAAAGATGTGAATAAAAAAAAAATAGATGATGAATAAATACTAATTATAGCTGATTGCTAATACGAACTGTCTTTATTATTCTCATATTATACTTTGATCTCTTTTTACCCAATTTGTTACTGACTGTTGTTGTTGTTGTTGTTGTTGTTGTTGTTGTTTTCTTCTAGTTCTTCTTCTTCTTCTGATTATTATTATTATTATTATTAGAAGAAGAAGAAGAAGAAGAAGAAGAAGAAGAAGAAGAAGAAGAAGAAGAAGAAGAAGAAAACTCTATTTTATTTTAAAACAGAGCCCTGCAGCAGATTTTAAGAAATGTTTGAAAAATATTGAGTATCAGCAATAAATTATAAACGCTTAGAAATTTTTAAAAATTAAATTTTCTTTTTCACCAAATACATCAGGATTCTATGTGCATAATTATACAAAAAAAAACTGACATTATTAGATATTATTCATTACCAACCTCTACAAGATTACGCCTCTACAAACAAACAAAATTACACACACAAACACACACGCACACTCGTACACACACAGCGAGCCACACAAACATATACCTACACACACACACACACACACACACACACAAGTACGTATATATATATATATATATATATATATATATATATATATATATGCAAAAATAAAAATAAGATACTCTTTCCTTTGGTTCTGAAGAAAATAAAATATTTTGATTTTTAGAAATATCTTAGGGTGTACTTACATTTAGGTGATACATCATTTCTTTTATACAAGCAAGGACATTTTAATTTAGAATTAATCATAAGGCGTTGATTTCTGGACCCCCTGACCATGAGCACATTTACACATATATGGATGTATGTTCGTTCGTGTGAATAAGTTTCATCAGCGGCGAAGCATCCTGGCAACGTTGTAGCTCCTCCATTATGATTAACTTTAGGTTTGAGTAAAGAATTCTTTTTTACATGGTCTTATTTTCGTCTTCATTTTATACCTGGTAAGCACGGAGTTACAAACTTTTAGCATATAGGTGAACCGCAGTTTCGAAAAAAAATAAAGAAAAAAAAGTTGGGATTCTTTCTCTGAATTCGCTCAGGGATTTAAAAAAAGACATAAAGCAATGGATATCTGGAGTATAACATTTAGTTTTGATCGATTACCAAGGACAATGAAGCTAACTAAACGTATGGAGAAAAAGCTTGACGGCAACTACACAAGAATGCTGCGAGCAATATTGAACAAGTCCTGGGGGCAGTACCCTCACAAAGCATCAGCTGTACGGCCACTTACCACGCATCACGAAAACTATCAAAGTATAGACGAAGCAGACACGCGGGATACTGCTGGAGAAGTCAGGACGAACTAATAAGTGATGTACGTATGTGGACCCCTTCACATGGACGAGCACAGGCAGGACGTCCAGCTCTAACCTACATTCAGTAGCTCTGTTCCGATACGGGATGTAGCCCAGAGGATATGCTGAAAACAATGGACAATAGGGAGAAGTGACGAAAAAGGATTAGAAATATCCGTTGCTGATAGCGCGACATGATGATGACAAAGGACATGGACGCTAACTAAACGTAAGAAGAAAAAGCTTGACGGCAACTACACAAGAATGCTGAGAGCAATATTGAACAAGTCAGTTGCATGGGTCGACGTGATGTTTTCAATGTCAGTCAACTTTAGTTCAAAACGCCTTTTCGTCACTGATACATTTTGATTTCTTTGGTCGACGAAATATGTCGATTTAAATCTTTTCTTTACTACGAACGATGTCGTCTTCATTGCAGAAAGAAATACAAATTAGAATCGGACCGACTCACTGTCCGATCTATTTCCTCAAATGTCGGGTTGGAAACTGAAGAAAATTGCCAAATTATATGCTATAAAACCAAACCAAACCAAACCAAATCAAACTTACTGCATTTGCATGGTAACACGGGGTTTATTGGTTTTGTGTATATACAGACCCAACCCCTTCGAGACTGGTAGGAATTGGTGCAAGCATAATTTTTAGCTGAGTAAAAACAGTTTTAATTTTCAGACTAGTTACTTAAAGGAGGCAAAAGAACCTAGTTTTTCTTAGTAATCTAGATCAAAATTATTTCAAGGAATAAAACACAAGTGCCATGAAAGGCTTTCAGTTTCTATAGATTTTTTTAGAGAATTGCATTTAAAAAATTAAAACTGTTACTAATTTTTTCAGGTGATACATTCTTTGCATGTAAATTCTGATTCTAATGTCGACAAGAGTTATATATTGTATGTATTTATATATTATATATATATCGTGTGTATTTGGGTATACACACACACACACACACACATACACACACACACACACACACATATATATATGTATATATATATATATGTATGTGTGTTTTTGTGTGTGTGTCTTTGAGTGTATGTGTTTGTGTATATGTAACCGTTTAAAAATTCACTGGAAAAATCTTTGTTGAGCTATTTCAATAACTATTCGCCATTTTCTTTCAATATTTGAATGAATATATACAAATAAGAAAATATCTTCTAAATTATTCATGATATCAAGGCCATTATATTACACAGTTTTCAAGACTTAAAAAAAAGGAATGTATTGCTTTTAGCCGATAGAAAAATAAAGCGTGTAATGAAACATTCATTTTAAATACATATTATTTCTTATATTTTTTCAGGATACGAGATGAAGATCAATAGAGATTAAATGTTGGTAATTTTTTTCCCTCTGAGCAGGTTTTCTGTTGACAAAAGCCTAATACTTCAGAGGCAATCTTTAGTGGATATATATATATATATATATATATATATATATATATATATCCTAGCCCTTCACACGAGCAGCATACAACTCAAGGTCAATTTTCAAGCGGAGTTTAACAGGCTTGAATGTAAGATTTACCTTCTTGCTCATTTAATGTAACAAGGTTAAAGAGCCCAGTCTTATTTACTATTCATTTTTACCTAGACAGGGAATAATCGAACCCATAACTTTCCAAGGGTATTAGATCTACGTGAAATACAAACTGCCTGGTAAAGGATTTGAACTTGGTTCACCGTGTTCACTATTTACAACGATAATCATTATACTACAAGCGGTTGCACACACACACACACACATCACACACACACACACACACACATATATATATATATATATATATTATTTGGTCCAGTTAAACCTGAGTTGGGAGTAATTCCCTCAGGACAAGAAAACTATTCAAAAGTGAACATTTAAATTAAAGAGCTCAATGTAACCGACAATACAGAAAAATAATTTCATTAAGAAAAAACACAAACCGGTCATATTAGGATTATAAATTTATTTCCATCCTGTTATGTGTTTTTGATAAAATCAAAAAACGCGAAAAAAAAATTACAGGACTTCTTCAGATCTTATGGATAAAATAAATCAGAATAGACACTGGAAAGAAGGGTGGGAGGGAATAGAAGAGGGGTAAAAAGTTACCTCCTCATTTAGCCCACTTCCGTTTTTTATTTTATTGTCGGTTAATTTTTTTTTTAATTTTATTTATTTTTTAAAAATTCTAATTACTTTTCGACTTAAAACTACATATTTAATACTAAATTAGAAAATTAACTTTATTCAATAACTTTACGTAACGATACAGTAATAATTATATTAAATTAATTACAAGATTTAATTAACTTTAACTTTTTTTTTTAATCAAATTTATTTTTGAGCTTATTAAATCAGTTACACTTTTAATGATTAGTACGTATATATGATATGTTTTTTCACATTTTTTATCTTTTATTTTTATTCATTTTCATTAATTCTCAATTTAATCCTATGTTGTTTTTTTTTTAACATTATTTATGTTAATTTTCTATAGTTTAAATTTAGCCCTATGTCTACACCTAGCTATTAATTCACATCTCTTATTAAATTATTTTTCAGGCTCTGAGTAAAGTAAAATCTGTATCTTTTCTTCTAAACGCAGATTACATCTACTATCGAAACATTTTGGAGTATTTGACCTTTTCAATATGGACCATTAAATCTCAGGTGTTAAACCTTTATTTTTCAAACACCAAAAATGCTTACATAGAGCAGTTTGATGTTTCAGATTTTCATGGAAGAAAGAATATTTGTCATTGGCGTATCTAATTTTCCATTTCGTGGAGGAAATTCCAATATAAGTTTTTCTATCATTTATATTCTCTTTTGGGTAAATAATTCCTTGATATACTACATTATTTAAGTTACATAATCCATTCATAGGACAATCATTTTGAGTTTCACAATTACATTCGTTTTGTTTACTATTATTATTATTATTATTTGTTCGATGCTGAAATTCCTTAATTATCTCTTTATTATGATTATTGATTATTTGATATATATTTTTTGGGCAAGTATATATATGTATATATATATCCTGTCTGAAGTTATTATGCAATTCAAATAAACTTCTTAAACATTAAAAAATCCTTAACCAATATCTGTCAAATTGACCTGATGAGTAGTGTGTTCGCCAATGGGCCAGGAGACCAGGGTTCAATCCCAGGTCGAGTCATACCAAAGACTCTAAAAATAGTACTTGATGCCGCCTTGCTTAACACTCAGCATTAAAAGGTAAGGATCAAGGGTAAAGTAGAGCAATTCAGGGTAAGTATTAACGCCTTTCTCTACACCTCGGTGTAGTAGCTATTGAAAAGGGAGCCTTCGGGTTACCCTCGATTAAGGTCACCAACTTTACTTATTATTTCTACCCATACTAAAATATTAAACAAAATGTTCTATACCTTTAATGTAATTTACGAAAATGGACAGACTAAGTTAAAATGGAGATTAAACTGATATCAGCTTAAGACCTTTGAAATCTGATAAAAACTATTTTTATCCATAATAACTGCTGAAACATGGGAAAGGGAAGGAACTAACAAATGCTTAAAAACAGAAAACAACAGAGTTATTGAGTATGAGTATGTCTATTTTGGAGATATCAAAGGATCTTTGCAGAGATCATTGAACGATAAAGAATGCTATTGAAAATAGAAATTAACTCAGAACTCGAAGCAATAGAAAAGGGTTTAAAAACTTTTCTTCCTCGAGATGACCGTAAACTAAAACGAGATAAAAGAAACACCTACTTTATCATTTGAAATGGCTTAAATTAAAGGAATTGAGAAGGACAAAATATATGGAATTCTTTGGGAATAAAAAAGAATCTCGCAATAAAGCAGATAGTTTAAAGCCTAAAAGATGAACCAAGAAATACATGTGTATCAATTTTTTAAAAGTGATTTTCACAAACGAAACTTGAGTGATATTTGATGGACCTGATGGATAGGGCTGAAGAGGGATTTTATCCTATTAAGATATTTATGTGGCAAAACAAAGGCAACACGGAAGGGAAAGTGTGATGATCTGGATTAGAATTGTCAAACAAACTATTATTGAACCATTCAAAGTCGATGAAGGAGTTAAACTGAACATTGCGAATTTATGGACAATAATTTCTTGGCATGGTACAAGTCCCAGTCTCTCAGTTTCCAAACGAAATGCGTATTAATCCATAACAATTCTCCTTCTCATGTATCTAAGCTTATTCGTGAATTCTTTCAGCTAAAAGATTCACAAGAGAGAAGGAAATGAAATAACCACCATCATATCCTAATCTGAATCCGATCCAAAATGTATAGTTTGTTTATTTGGGTTTTATGGCGTATTAACCTTCGTAGATTATTTAATGCAAAGTCCATTTTTATACTAATAAACTGTTGTATCGTTAGTTGTAAAAATGAAAGTATAAGAAGTTGGTAAACCCTTGTACAGCAAAGCAGACCAGTGGGAAGCAATTAAAACTAGAATGTCGGAAATAGAACCTGTTAACGTA
>OY757906.1:21393746-21398746 GCA_963585895.1 Sepioteuthis lessoniana | reverse complement strand
GTATAGTAATATGTAGTAGTAATATAATTGTGGTGGTGGTCGTCGTAAGTTGATTAATTGATTCATTTTAACGGCAGATTAACACGAGCAGGGTTTAAATAAGTATAGGTTAGGGAATTACGTTTTTTGCACGGGATGGATATCGACTTGTTTAACTGTACTTTTGCTAAACTGAATTGTTTAAAATAGAATTGTTTATATGTATAAAAGATGGATATGGCATTAAATAAGCAACAAGGGTCGATATGCTATAAAACTGAACCAAACCTCAACCAAGATCTTTGACATCAGTTGACGCAGCGGCGGAAGTCGGACCCTGGTTAAACAAAAATAACAGGAAATGCACCTGGTACATTAGAAGTGTTTGTAATTACAGGTTATCTTACCACAGCTTTTTACTGTAGTATAACCACAACCATTCAGATAGAAGAATTTGTGTTTGTTTTATTTTTTTGTTTGTTTGGGTCTTTACGGCATATCAATCTTTGTTGGTTATTTAATGCTAAATCATTTTTATATGAATTAACAGTTCTTTTTCAAACAACTCAATTTAGCATAAGTAGATAGTTTGATAGTCAAGAATATTTCTATTTCAAGCTACCCTGTTAAATAGCTCTAATTTAAACAATTCAGTTTATGATAATTTTACTTTTTTTTAATACGCAGTTAATATCAAAACAGTTCTATTTCAAACAATTCAGTTTAGTGTAAGGATAGTTTCAATGTCAAAAACAGTTTCATTTTAAACAATTCAGTTTAGCATAAGTACGTGGTTTAAATGTCAAAACAGTTCTATTTCAAGCAATTCAGTTAAGCATAAATACACAGTTTAGTTCTATTTGACCCATAGATAGGACCCTATCAGGTGCTACCTCATAGAGTCAGAGTGGACCTGGAAGCGATGGCAATGAAGGGGTACTCCACATTTCCCAAAGCTCCAGCATTACTGGAACATCACCATCAGATTGTTTAGTGTCATGTCTAATATACTGCAAAGATGCAGTCGATGTATTCTACATCCCCAGTTGACAGTGCCCTCGTGGGGGAATCTTACCCCTCTGCAGAAATGAAAGAGACTGGGCAAAGAATTTGTGTTATACTAGCTTTTGCCTCTGTAACGCACTGATGTACAGCTGTTTATTTTTCTCCTTTACGAGTATCAAATAAAGCAATCCTCGGTGATGAGGAATCCATTATATATATATATATATATATATATATATATATATATATATATATATATATATATATATCAGATGAGACGGAGGTTATAATAATATTCTCCTGGCGAAATAAATTTATAATGACAACTTAACCAGGTTTGAGTTTCCTTCTAATTATGATTATGCTTAAAATTTAATGGTAAAAGCGTTTTAATCCGTACAAACATTATCGTGCTTAACACACAAAAATACTGAGCAATGTTTCAAGCTTAAAAAAGATATAAAAGGATTGAAAATCATTACTATGAGCTTCACGTTTTCGAACATCAACTGTTCCAGTATTCAACAGTATAGGGACTAAGGGCGAAAAATTATGAGTCTTTATCTGGCTCTATATTTAATTTTATACTTGTAAGACATATACAGTAGCGTCCAAAACTAAGGGACAACATTTGAAAACCTAATATTTGTTAGAAATAACAACTGTGAAAAGCTGTAACTTTGACAACTGGTAGCCGTTATTATCCATAATAACATACTAAAATTTCAAATCATTTACAAAGGATAGAAAAAGAATTATAACAATTATTTATTTATTTTCAAAATAGGATCGTCCAAAAGTAAGGGACAAAATTGAGAAAAACAATGTAAACTATATGCTATATTCAAATATTTTGATTTCCTCTAAAGATTAAGTCTTACTTAGTCATTTGTAAACGTTGCATCAGCCGGCACCATGGCGAAACGCCAAAAACTTGATTACTCTATGAGACAAGCTATTGTGAAGCTACACAAGGAAAAGCACACCATTAGAGAGATTTCAGAGAAAGTGAAACGTTCCAAGGGTGTTGTTGGCAGGGTTGTTAAATCCTACAATGATACTGGCTAAATAGTTAGTGTTTCTAAAACCGGCAGACTCCGTAAAACTTCGGCAAGAGAAGATCGAATAATGCAGCGTATGTCATTAAAGGACCGTTTTAAGTCTTGCACAGAAATTAAAAGGATTATGAATAGTACCTCATGTGTTAATGTGTCAAGACAGACTGTTTCTAGACGACTGCAAGAAATAAGGCTGTTTAATCGAACCCCAAGGAAGAAACCAGGACTTCTTCAGATGTTATGGATAAAAAAATATTTATATATATATATATATATATGTGCCAGATCAACTAAAATTAACATTAATTAAAATTAACAGGACTCCTTTAGATCTTATGGATAAATGTATATATATATGTAAATATGCCAGATCAACTAAAAGGAGAAATAACATTGTACATTTATCTTCAATTTGAGTGCAGTTTGCGATTCTTAAAAAATGCGTTTAGTTTCGACTGATTATGTCATTACGTGCTTGCAGTAATCGTTTTTTGATGTTACGTAATCACATGGCAATGGTGGTGCCGCGTGAATTTCATTCATGCTGAAGACTTTTTGCTCTCGACCAAATCCAACTTGATACATATTGTACCGTGGTCTGAAGATGATTTGAGGCAATTTTCAAACGGCAACCAGTGATTCCTATTTTGGAAAGAAACGAAATGACTGAGTGTCCTAGAAAACCACGACAACCAACTTCAATTGGAATCACTAGGCATATCCAACCCTTTTCCACGCTGTTGGAATGCAGAGACTCGTATCGGTTTTTCTTGCGCTCGTGTGCCTCCTCCCGGTTTTCTTCCCAGGGGACAGTCAATTCTATGAAAAAGACACTCTTCTTTGAACCGGTCGCTTTTCTATTTGAATAATGTGAACTGGAAATTGTAGAGATGTCTCGAGATCCGCTGAAACTTTCCAGTCACTAGCTCCAATCAGTTGCTTCATATTGGATTTTTTTTTGTTTCTTCACAGGGCATTCACCTTCCTTGTGAAACTGGATTATGGATTCCTTAGTTGAAACAGGTTGCTGGTTTACTGTCTCACATTGTGCACTTAACAAATCTATGACCACCTCTGATACATTGTTATGTCGCCATGTGTACATCTGAAGTTATTGTGGACATACAGATAGTACATGGCACAAGGTACCCGGATCAATTTTACTCGAAAAGCAGTGATCCGAATCGCTATATCCCCATAAATTTAGGTTGGTTGCATTTGGTAAGAGATCATATGTAGAGCGAAGAAAGAATGATATTGTCAGTGGTTCCATTGCAATTAAGGGTTTCCACGGTAATTCAATTGGTTTGATATCATTCCATTTTGTTGAAGCACAAATTTTAAATTGAACAAAAATAGTTCATATAGAGGCAATCTTGTACGATAATCTTGTACGATAATCGTCCCCAGTTGATGAAATTTCCAGTTGCATTTACTTACACATTAGCGCCTAAATGTACTCTCTCTCTCTCTCTCTCTCTCTCTCTCTAACAGAGTGACATACTCACAGAAAGACCTATTACACAGAAAATGTATTAACAGTTTTTAGACAACGCAAACTGCTACATTAAATGCCTGAACTATTCTTTCTTGTATTGTAAATAATGGAGTATATCTATGCCCTTATTGATATCATATTTCCTTAGATGGAACGACTTTGGAACATTTTCAACACACTTTTCACTCGAGTTAAAGAGATAAAAAGTTATTAAATTTGTAAATCGGTGTTTATTCAGTCATTTACACATTTCTCCGAGATATATATATATATATATATATATATATATATTGTTAGACGAACCAGACATGCAGGACACTGCTGGAGAAGCAGAGATGAACTCATAAGAGATGTACTCTTATGGATCCCCACACATGGCCGCGCAAAAGCAGGACGACCAGCTCGAACGTACATTCAGCAGCTATGTGAGGATACAGGCTGTTGCCCTGAAGATCAAAGGATCTTTGCAGAGATCATTGAACGATAAAGAATGCTATTGAAAATAGAAATTAACTCAGAACTCGAAGCAATAGAAAAGGGTTTAAAAACTTTTCTTCCTCGAGATGACCGTAAACTAAAACGAGATAAAAGAAACACCTACTTTATCATTTGAAATGGCTTAAATTAAAGGAATTGAGAAGGACAAAATATATGGAATTCTTTGGGAATAAAAAAGAATCTCGCAATAAAGCAGATAATTTAAAGCCTAAAAGATGAACCAAGAAATACATGTGTATCAATTTTTTAAAAGTGATTTTCACGAACGAAACTTGAGTGATATTTGATGGACCTGATGGATAGGGCTGAAGAGGGATTTTATCCTATTAAGATATTTATGTGGCAAAACAAAGGCAACACGGAAGGGAAAGTGTGATGATCTGGATTAGAATTGTCAAACAAACTATTATTGAACCATTCAAAGTCGATGAAGGAGTTAAACTGAACATTGCGAATTTATGGACAATAATTTCTTGGCATGGTACAAGTCCCAGTCTCTCAGTTTCCAAACGAAATGCGTATTAATCCATAACAATTCTCCTTCTCATGTATCTAAGCTTATTCGTGAATTCTTTCAGCTAAAAGATTCACAAGAGAGAAGGAAATGAAATAACCACCATCATATCCTAATCTGAATCCGATCCAAAATGTATAGTTTGTTTATTTGGGTTTTATGGCGTATTAACCTTCGTAGATTATTTAATGCAAAGTCCATTTTTATACTAATAAACTGTTGTATCGTTAGTTGTAAAAATGAAAGTATAAGAAGTTGGTAAACCCTTGTACAGCAAAGCAGACCAGTGGGAAGCAATTAAAACTAGAATGTCGGAAATAGAACCTGTTAACGTAAAAATTAGCAAAATCAATGGATAATAGATAACTGGCTGTTACTAAGAAGATGGTTGGTTGGTTGGTTTGTTGGTTGGTTTGACTTTATGGCATATCAACTTTTGTTGGTTATT
>OY757906.1:21308746-21388746 GCA_963585895.1 Sepioteuthis lessoniana | reverse complement strand
GACTCTGACCCAGAGTGGTAATACCTGATATGGGTCAAAAAATCTTTTTAAGAATTATTCACTTTCGATACGACCATCCACAAAAAAATAACTGCGAAGAAAAAAATATGCAAAATAATGTTAATAGTCATGTTTCCCTAATATCAGGTTACAAAATGACCCGAGATGGGTTGGCCTGCCATTAAAATCAGTCAACCATTACCCATATTACATATGTATAGTAATATGTAGTAGTAATATAATTGTGGTGGTGGTCGTCGTAAGTTGATTAATTGATTCATTTTAACGGCAGATTAACACGAGCAGGGTTTAAATAAGTATAGGTTAGGGAATTACGTTTTTTGCACGGGATGGATATCGACTTGTTTAACTGTACTTTTGCTAAACTGAATTGTTTAAAATAGAATTGTTTATATGTATAAAAAATGGATTTGGCATTAAATAAGCAACAAGGGTCGATATGCTATAAAACTGAACCAAACCTCAACCAAGATCTTTGACATCAGTTGACGCAGCGGCGGAAGTCGAACCCTGGTTAAACAAAAATAACAGGAAATGCACCTGGTACATTAGAAGTGTTTGTAATTACAGGTTATCTTACCACAGCTTTTTACTGTAGTATAACCACAACCATTCAGATAGAAGAATTTGTGTTTGTTTTATTTCTTTGTTTGTTTGGGTCTTTACGGCATATCAATCTTTGTTGGTTATTTAATGCTAAATCATTTTTATATAAATTAACAGTTCTATTTCAAACAACTCAATTTAGATAGTTTGATAGTCAAGAATATTTCTATTTCAAGCTACCCTGTTAAATAGCTCTAATTTAAACAATTCAGTTTATGATAATTTTACTTTTTTTTAATACGCAGTTAATATCAAAACAGTTCTATTTCAAACAATTCAGTTTAGTGTAAGGATAGTTTTAATGTCAAAAACAGTTTCATTTTAAACAATTCAGTTTAGCATAAGTACGTGGTTTAAATGTCAAAACAGTTCTATTTCAAGCAATTCAGTTAAGCATAAATACACAGTTTAGTTCTATTTGACCCATAGATAGGACCCTATCAGGTGCTACCTCATAGAGTCAGAGTGGACCTGGAAGCGATGGCAATGAAGGGGTACTCCACATTTCCCAAAGCTCCAGCATTACTGGAACATCACCATCAGATTGTTTAGTGTCATGTCTAATATACTGCAAAGATGCAGGCGATGTATTCTACATCCCAGTTGACAGTGCCCTCGTGGGGGAATCTTACCCCTCTGCAGAAATGAAAGAGACTGGGCAAAGAATTTGTGTTATACAAGCTTTTGCCTCTGTAACGCACTGATGTACAGCTGTTTATTTTTCTCCTTTACGAGTATCAAATAAAGCAATCCTCGGTGATGAGGAATCCATTATATATATATATATATATATATATATATATATATATATATATATATATATCAGATGAGACGGAGGTTATAATAATATTCTCCAGGCGAAATAAATATATAATGACAACCAGGTTTGAGTTTCCTTCTAATTATGATTATGCTTAAAATTTAATGGTAAAAGCGTTTTAATCCGTTCAAACATTATCGTGCTTAACACACAAAAATACTGAGCAATGTTTCAAGCTTAAAAAAGATATAAAAGGATTGAAAATCATTACTATGAGCTTCACGTTTTCGAACATCAACTGTTCCAGTATTCAACAGTATAGGGACTAAGGGCGAACAATTATGAGTCTTTATCTGGCTCTATATTTAATTTTATATTTGTAAGACATATACAGTAGCGTCCAAAACTAAGGGACAACATTTGAAAACCTAATATTTGTTAGAAATAACAACTGTGAAAAGCTGTAACTTTGACAACTGGTAGTCGTTATTATCCATAATAACATACTAAAATTTCAAATCATTTGCAAAGGATAGAAAAAGAATTATAACAATTATTTATTTATTTTCAAAATAGGATAGTCCAAAAGTAAGGGACAAAATTGAGAAAAACAATGTAAACTATATGCTATATTCAAATATTTTGATTTCCTCTAAAGATTAAGTCGTACTTAGTCATTTGTAAACGTTGCATCAGCCGGCACCATGGCGAAACGCCAAAAACTTGATTACTCTATGAGACAAGCTATTGTGAAGCTACACAAGGAAAAGCACACCATTAGAGAGATTTCAGAGAAAGTGAAACGTTCCAAGGGTGTTGTTGGCAGGGTTGTTAAATCCTACAATGATACTGGCTAAATAGTTAGTGTTTCTAAAACCGGCAGACTCCGTAAAACTTCGGCAAGAGAAGATCGAATAATGCAGCGTATGTCATTAAAGGACCGTTTTAAGTCTTGCACAGAAATTAAAAGGATTATGAATAGTACCTCATGTGTTAATGTGTCAAGACAGACTGTTTCTAGACGACTGCAAGAAATAAGGCTGTTTAATCGAACCCCAAGGAAGAAACCAGGACTTCTTCAGATGTTATGGATAAAAAAATATTTATATATATATATATATATATATATATATATATATATATATATATGTGCCAGATCAACTAAAATTAACATTAATTAAAATTAACAGGACTTCTTTAGATCTTATGGATAAATGTATATATATATGTAAATATGCCAGATCAACTAAAAGGAGAAATAACATTGTACATTTATCTTCAATTTGAGTGCAGTTTGCGATTCTTAAAAAATGCGTTTAGTTTCGACTGATTATGTCATTACGTGCTTGCAGTAATCGTTTTTTGATGTTACGTAATCACATGGCAATGGTGGTGCCGCCTGAATTTCATTCATGCAGAAGACTTTTTGCTCTCGACCAAATCCAACTTGATACATATTGCACCGTGGTCTGAAGATGATTTGAGGCAATTTTCAAACGGCAACCAGTGATTCCTATTTTGGAAAGAAACAAAATGACTGAGTGTCCTAGAAAACCACGACAACCAACTTCAATTGGAATCACAAGGCATATCCAACCCTTTTCCACGCTGTTGGAATGCAGAGACTCGTATCGGTTTTTCTTGCGCTCGTGTGCCTCCTCCCGGTTTTCTTCCCAGGGGACAGTCAATTCTATGAAAAAGACACTCTTCTTTGAACCGGTCGCTTTTCTATTTGAATAATGTGAACTGGAAATTGTAGAGATGTCTCGAGATCCGCTGAAACTTTCCAGTCACTAGCTCCAATCAGTTGCTTCATATTGGATTTTTTTTGTTTCTTCACAGGGCATTCACCTTCCTTGTGAAACTGGATTATGGATTCCTTAGTTGTAACAGGTTGCTGGTTTACTGTCTCACATTGTGCACTTAACAAATCTATGACCACCTCTAATACATTGTTATGTCGCCATGTGTACATCTGAAGTTATTGTGGACATACAGATAGTACATGGCACAAGGTACCCGGATCAATTTTACTCGAAAAGCAGTGATCCGAATCGCTATATCCCCATAAATTTAGGTTGGTTGCATTTGGTAAGAGATCATATGTAGAGCGAAGAAAGAATGATATCGTCAGTGGTTCCATTGCAATTAAGGGTTTCCACGGTAATTCAATTGGTTTGATATCATTCCATTTTGTTGAAGCACAAATTTTAAATTGAACAAAAATAGTTCATATAGAGGCAATCTTGTACGATAATCTTGTACGATAATCGTCCCCAGTTGATGAAATTTCCAGTTGCATTTACTTACACATTAGCGCCTAAATGTACTCTCTCTCTCTCTCTCTCTCTCTCTCTCTCTCTCTCTCTCTCTCTAACAGAGTGACATACTCACAGAAAGACCTATTACACAGAAAATGTATTAACAGTTTTTAGACAACGCAAACTGCTACATTAAATGCCTGAACTATTCTTTCTTGTATTGTAAATAATGGAGTATATCTATGCCCTAATTGATATCATATTTCCTTAGATGGAACGACTTTGGAACATTTTCAACACACTTTTCACTCGAGTTAAAGAGATAAAAAGTTATTAAATTTGTAAATCGGTGTTTATTCAGTCATTTACACATTTCTCCGAGATATATATATATATATATATATATTGTTAGACGAACCAGACATGCAGGACACTGCTGGAGAAGCAGAGATGAACTCATAAGAGATGTACTCTTATGGATCCCCACACATGGCCGTGCAAAAGCAGGACGACCAGCTCGAACGTACATTCAGCAGCTATGTGAGGATACAGGCTGTTACCCTGAAGACCTACCTAGGGCGATGAACGATAGGGAGGAGTGGCGAGAGAGGGTCAGGGATATCCGTGCTACCAGCGCGATATGATGATGATATATATATATATATATATATATATATATACAGAGAGTGAGAGAAAGAGGGGGAGAATGAGTGAGAGGGAGAAAGAGGGAAAAAGAGAGGGACAGACAAACAGACAAACAGGCAGAGAAAGAGTTATAAAAGGGCTGTGATTTGCATGTGTTCTATTCTGCTTGTTGTATGTAAGACCATAAAGCTTCTCCGTTCCATCCAACAATTATTTACATATCCTTGCGAAAATGGAATTGGTAAATTTGTGGAAGAATTGGAGAAAATGGTTGTATAGAAAAGGAAATGTAGTTGGGAATAAAACTAGAGTAAGGTGAAAAGAAAAGCGACTTAAAAGATGGAGAGTAAAGAATCAAAGATATACAGGAATAAACCAAAATTTGGAAGCAGATAATCAATTTATATCGAATTCCCCATTTCCAGTTACCATAGTAACGAAATATAATCAAGTCGTTTTTTTTCTTTTTATTGTCTTTTTTTTATTTTGGTACTTTAGCGTACACATACAGTACGGGATTGACAGAAATCTTTGACAACTGGAAACTAAAAGAAATCGTGAAAAAACGACCCGACTTAATTTTGAGTGTCTGTAATTTTCACCTCAATGAAATACTAAATGACAGAAGTGACAAGCATGTAATTCTTGTAGGAATTACTAAGACACATTATCATTACTAAGACACATTATCATTTTTAAGACACATTATCATTACTAATATAAATTATTATTACTAATATACATTATCGGGTTTCGGTAATAACGACTCCCACATAACTACAAATTGATTATTGTTACAAATGAAAAGGAGGGTGTCCTCATGGTGTAATGGTTAAAGCTATGGACTGCGGAATCGTAGTACGCTAGTTCGTACTCCAGTCGCGCTATTATGTTCAATTTCGGGCAAATAAACTCGGGAAAAGAATGAATCCCCTTATCCTCCCAGCTATGGGTTAAATAGTGCCACTATTGTTCTTCGATGAGAATAGCTTTGGCATTAAATAACCTACAAAGGTTGATATGCTATTAAACAAAGAAACCAACCAACCAACAACAAATGAAAAGAGAATTATAAATGACGATACCATTGTCAAAGAAGTTAAGTTAGGAATTCCAGATGAAATAGAAGACTGGGTACTCGCAAATAAAGTCTACTACATGATCTGACTACAGCTATATTATACATTCTGACCTCATAAAATACTTCTTTAAAAAAAATTGATAAAATCATTCAAATTAATGCATATATTCTCCCAAGCCATGCGGAAAAATAGAATAACCGAATACTAAGGAAAAAATATGGAATGATATTTAAGCTGCATTTCTAAAACAAATATTAGCAGAGGGCTAGATTTGCAAATCGGTCAGAGTGAACCTGGAAGTAATAGAAATATTGGGTACTATTTAATAACCAGAGCTCCTAAACAAAATTTGTGCACTTTTCAAATATATTTTTACTCTGCTCAAATAGGTATATTTGACTCCTGACCTAACTGTAGCTGAAGATACCTTCTATCTGCCAGATGGCTGCCTAAAACGAAAATCTGAGTCACCAGAATGTAGTTAGGGGTCCATTTTGTAAAATGAGTTTTTAACCTTTACTGCTATTTTTGGCATTGAGAGGGTCTTTTTAAAACTGATCGTTCCTCTTGAGTTAGAGTTAGAAAGAAAGACTTGTGCACACGCACACACACACACATCCAGACACACACACACACACACACACACCCAGAAAAACACACACACACACACACATATATATATATATATATATATATATATATATGGTACAGGAACATTTTAATGAGACGAAAAATACAGATTTATTGATAAATTGAAATATTAAAAAGCAGATGGGAAGGACACTTTCTTGTTTAATTCTAATTTGGTTGGTTGGAGTTTACGGCATATCTACCTTTGTAAGTTATTTAATGCCAAATCCATTTTTATGCAAATAGTCAGTTCTATTTCAAACAATTCAGTTTAGCATGAGTACACAGTTTGATTGTCAAAAACATTTCTATTTCAGGCTATTCACTTCAGTCAAACAGTTCTAATTCAGTTTAGCATAAATATGCAGTTAGTTCTCCTTAAACCTATAGACAGGGCCCTATCAGGTACTACGATTCCAGGCCAGAGTGGACCAAGGAGCAATGGCAATGAAGGGTTGCAGCACCAGAACCTCACCATTACATTGTTTATTGTCATATCCAGAACACTCATTGGGGGGTCTTACCCCTCTGCTGCAGTGCAGTCGGTGTGTTCTGCGGCCACAGTCAATGAGGCAAACCCTTTCTTGAGGTGGGTTTTCAACAAAATACACGGAAATCGTTTAAAAGGTGAGAATATTAAATCACAGTGGTGCGTAGGTGCAACTGAAAAAAAATCAACTCCCTATTCCCCAAACAGACAAAGGATGTCAAACTGTATTCTCTGCCTACACAAAGTAGGGCAATATAGCAAAATGGCTACATTCGCTTAAAAGGCAAGATGTTACTTAGACCTAGCCTTGCACAGGACAGAGAAACAATTGTCTGAATAGTTAGTTGCAAATATAGGGATCAGCCAAATGATTAATTATGACCAACTCTTGAACCTGAGAAGACCTGGATGTAGCGTTTTGATGGTGTCTCAATAATTCCCGTGGGACACGCTTCTTTACTCTGACTTCAAGCCGTTGAATAGTCCTATCTATATGTAAGTAAAGTTAAGTTGGCAACCATTGTCGAGGGTGACCAGAAGGCTCCCTTTTTAATAGCTACTACACAGAGGTCTAGGGGAGGGCGCTACTCTTTTCCCTGGATTGCTCCACTTTACCCTTGATACGTACCATATACTGCTGAGTGTTAAGCAAGGAGGTCTCAAGTACCATTGTTAAAGTCTTTGGTATGACGCGACTTGGGATTGAACCCAGATCTCCCGGACCATTGGCTAACACTCCACCCACCATCATTTATGAACCATTTTACTTTGTTGCTTAATTGGTAAGACGTCCTTGCGGTAAAACTGAAATGCAGGTCCGATGGTGAAGATGGTTATCACCTTATTAGAGTCAAAGCAACGCATAACTAACCCGGAGATTTTATCAGAAAAAAAAACAGGCTAACAACCCCAACCCAAGGTATCTTTACATATACAGGACATCTTGAGAGACCGAATGATTTAATGGACTTAAATAAGGATATCATTGATCTAATCCTACTAGAGATGGCGTTGTCTGGGTATCCATTCCTTAGAAAGATATCTGTGATCATTTTTAATTTCCGTATCGGTCCTACTTTTGGAATAAATCATCAGTGCCCGATGAGTTTTCAACATTTGACATGGTTAATCTTCCAAAACTTTGGGTCAAAAGTGTCCAAACTAGTGTATAAGCCTGTAAAAGTTGACATATGGTACACACTACTAGTAAAGGAAAAAAGACCATTCTCTACCAACACGTCGAGATATGGTAACATATTGTATTTTTCCTCTTCCATAAAACAAGTTAGGGAAAAGTGAATCCGTTCCGATAATTAAAAAATTTAATGCCTCGTTACATGACGGAAAGCAAGTAAAAGTGTCGTCAACATAACAGACATAACAGTAAGGTTTATGAACCTTGTCAAACAACTGCTGTTCCAGGAACCCCACAAAAACAATAGCCAGAATAGGACCCATAGGAGAACCCAGATATGTGCCGTTATCCCTCTGATACATAGTATCATTAAAGCTGAACGAGACAGACTTTGTGGCTAACTCCATTAATCCAATAGATATATGCTCAGGAAAAGACGGAGACCTCGAATAGCAACGATACGAGTTACCAGTACAAATACTTTTAGTCTTGCTCAGAGGTATGTTGGTGGACTAGGAGGATATAAAAACGAAACAAGAAACTCGGTGTCCTCAAAACGGAGAAGCCGAAGAATCATTGACGCGAATAGGAATGAGTCACTAATACAAAGACTAAAATAAAATTGAACAACCGGGTCGAACAATTCATCAAGCTATTTAGGGACTTCATGTTGCACTGAGCATACCATAGAAAAAATAGGCCACAATGTAACATTTGGCTTATGAATTTTAGGTAACCCGTATATTCTAGGCCATTGGTCACAGGCCAAATTCTCACATAATTCTTTTCGTAAGAAAATTTTTGTAAGAAATTTACATTGGAGTAATTGTAGAGACCGCTCCTGGAGTTTTACTTCCATTTTAAGATTATCGTCAAATGACAAATCATCGAACAGATGGAACTCCAAGACGTCGTCCAAGATGACTGACATCTTACTAATATAGTTAGAGTGGTAAAGCCCAACAATACCAGCTCCCTTCTCAGGTCTAGTTAAAAACATATCATTAATTTTCCTGAGCTATTAAGCTGCCTGAAAATAGCTCTTCTGCCACAAGAAATCTATATAACCCCTATATATATATATATATATATATATATTGTCATCCACAGACAGACTGTTTCGTTGTATCACAAGTCTTCAGAGTGGCTAGATACATAGGACGCTTGAAGCTGAGATAAAAACCCGCCCAACTTTACGTTTGACTTAGTATCATACCGCTCACCCGACAAGCGTACCACGTCAGCTAGGGAATTATAAGGTATTAAGAAGTAGCGTTCGTTTGTTTACATTTTATATCTTACTGGATAACAGGGCTCAATTCGTTCGAAGGGCTTTGTATTATGCGAGCGGCAGCCGTAAATTCCTTCGCCAGAGAGCTCAACCCCCATGGGGGAGAGTATATATTGTCATCCACAGACAGACTGTTTCGTTGTGTCACAACTCTTTAGTGTGGCTAGACACGTAGGACGCTTGAAGCTGGGATCGAAACCCACTCAACTTTACGCTAGACTTAGTATCATACCGCTCAGCTTACAAGCGTACTACGTCAGTTAGGGAATTATATGGTATTAAGTACTAGTGATTATCCTAACTTTTCAAAACACTGTAGAAAGGCTACAATGAAAAAGAAACTCAAAACAAAATCGTAAAGACAGTTATATTCCAAAGCGTTCAGTTGACTGGACAGAAGGTATCTTTGATAAAACAAGCTTTCCATCGGTCTTTAAAGAATAAATAACATATTGATTATTCGCAAGAAAATCGCTAGTTGCAGTAGATATGCTATGCGTTCAAATACCGGTATATCTTTCTATAAAACTGTTGCATGCTCAAGAAAACCAATAGGATGGTAAGAAACATTAATAAGAATTCTTAAAAAGAATATCAACTGTGAATGAGTGTTTTCTTTTTTGTTTTGTTTTTTTGTTTTGAAGGAAACATGGTTATGAGAAAGAATGTTGTCTGTGACGATGGATTTTACGATTTGGTTTCGTTTCTATTTCAATAGCTCATTTAACCTTTGTGGATTATCTAATACCAAAGCAATCCTAGTAGAAAAAAATTAGTGATTCTTTTTAACCCAAAACGGGGGTTATAAGGGGGGTATAAGGGGGTATGATTTTCCCAAGGTTATTGGATTGAAAGTGAATGCAATAGCACAACTGGATTTTAAACTCTCTTACACGGAGGCCGCAGTTCAGCACGTTAGCCCTTACACCATGGGTACTTGAGGGATATACTGAAATGAATAAACCGTGTGCAAATCATTTGTATAGAGAGGAATACCTGATATTTTATACTTGTTTGCATAAAAATGTTCTTAAACAAAGACACAAAACATGTAAATTTGAATATACAATAAGTGCGATTACCGAACATCTAGGCATAAAATAGCCTTTGATAGTTTGTCATGCCGCTAAAATTCATCAGTCGGTTCAATGTATTACAAGAAGTCTTGTTTAGAATATATACAAGAGGTGAAGCAAAAAATGCTGTTTCTCACATAATAAAGAGGGATTCTTATTGGAAGTCGAACAACTTGTACAACAGTTGGTTTCCGGGAATTTCAGGGCAAATTTCATCAAATTTAACATAAGCAAATCAACTTCCTTCACATACATATTTTAACTCAAGAATGGAGTCGTGAACTCAGTGCTCGATGCATTCGATAAAATGGAAAAGGAACTAAAACAAATTCTCTGTTGATGCCTTCGGATGATGTGACAAAAAATTTATTCAATATGATCTTTCTAATCTAACCATCAACAATCATCCAATATAATGTGCCGAGTGAAACGACATCGTATCTATATTTCTATCTTGGAAGAAGATATAAAATAGCTTATTCAAACTACCTATACGACTGGTTGCCACAAGTCCATGCCATATATCCTAGTTCTCAACAAATCTTGATCTGATAGATCAAGATTTATTTATTGACAAAGGGTCAATGATACCTACTTTCAACTTGGTGCTATTGATAAATGCTTGCAAGATATTAATGGTAAGATTATTCTCTAGGGAGAAATCTCTAGACAAGTCCTGCCTAATCTTCCTCGAACAAAGCAGACAGCTATTCTTGATTTCTGCCTTAAGCTCTTCCATTTTGACTAAATTTCGGGTTATCGTCTCAAAATACGCAAGCCACAGAACAAAGATGCTTTGCAAATTGGTTACTTGAAATTGAAAACAGAATCACTCTTATAGCTATCTAGAAAGCAGAATCAGATTATGTAGAGGTACCACCAGTGTTAGGGGTGGATGAACCATTTGTCAATTGAATTTCCATTGACGCATCTTAAAAGAGAGACGATCAGGGATTGTATTCAGCCCTAAGGAATATTTTCTATAATTTACCATATCTATTTTCAGGAAGTGTATACTTATTTCAGAATACATAACACTATAAGCAATAACCAAAGAGATTCCGAATGTTTCCCAGTGGAATTATTAAAAATTCATTCACTCCATCTGCCATGACATCCACAGATTGAATCTAAACACTGGGTCAACTGTTATGCAATGGTGTAATATATCAACTCTGCAAGTGCCTTACATTAGACTTGAAATTTTCATTCTCTTGGGAAATGTATTGACGCTTCATTAATAAATGCTACTCGAACGGGAAGACGTGTCTTTGCTATTAAATATAACACTGGTGTCAAGTAACCTAGAGTTGCCTCTCTTTCGATTCAGTCAGTGCAAAAGTAATAGCTCTTTTTAATCAGCAGATTCAAATCAGTACATTTCAACTAAGAATGATACGTTGTAATAGTAATAAGAACCATTAGATCTACGCATTGTTGTCAACAATAACCGAGTCTATTTATTCCTAAGAAATAAAATCCTAGAATCTTGGAACAGATATATTCTTCGAGGGAATTTCGAGCTGCTGCTAGATAGCAAAAAATCACTTTCAAATGTTGTAAGTAAGTTTCAAGTATTATAGTCTGTAAGAGCGTTTTGTAAACCTCTGCATTAAGATTTTATTCTTTTTGTGGAGCTCTACCGCAGTTGGCTCAACTGGCCATTTCTTTGACATTTATCATAAAATATGTCATAAAGTATAACAAAGCTAATAATATATACATATAACCTTCAGTTGTTTTTATTCGTGCTGTGAAAATTTGCGATCATTTGAAAAAGATTTGGTCAAGTTATTAGATATTAAAATAATGACAAGTTTAAACCCTCAGTATATCTCAAACGATATTATCTTTTTTAACACCATTTATATATATATATATATATAGTGTTTAAAATAGTTGAAAAAATTTAAAGTGGATCAAAAGATATTTTTAAAGTTGATAAAAACAATTCACCCATCCATAATTAAAGATCTGTTATTACAAAGTATCAATTTAGCTTGGAATTATACAGATATAACACAGTAAAAATTAGATATTATATTAGTGTTGTATATTGACCTCCGACTGGGCCGGGCTGTCAAAATAGGAAATGCACCAGTGTAAATAAAAGGTGCATCTGGTCGAGGAATATCAGAATATAACCTTGACAGTGGACGGGTTGAATGAGTGCGATTTGTGACGCCCAAAAGAAGAAAGTGGACGTCGAACTATTATATAACTCAGTGCACAGGAAGTTCAATCAGTTGGAGATAAGACGAGTTGGAGATAAGATGCGGTAGAGAAAACCAGCACCCAGGAGAGGGAGACCTCAGGTCCCCGATTGAGCAGTTGCAGTTGGAGATCAGACCAGTTGGAGAGAAGATTCTGGAATGAGGAACATGTCCCAGAGAGGCTGGGCTCCCAGGCCCCCGGTTGAGCAGCCCAGGAGAACGGGAAAGAAACGATGTTATGGCCATAAGAGTGGGGGTCAATATGTTGCAGTTCTGTTCGGTCTCCAATTCCCTCTCACAATAAAACTTTTAGTAACCCTTTCGAACCCTTTCAAATAAAGTGAGAGGTATATTATTTCTAAAGAACTGTGTCGCTCTTCTTTATTGTGTCGTCGTTATGATTCTGCATGCATGCATCTGCATATAAGTATATAACATTAGCATGTAGGAAATCTGTACAATTTTACAATAACACAACATTTGAAAAGACATCGACTGATAATTTTGACGTTACAATTGTGTTATTTTACTCCGCCTAAATTGCAGACTTAGTAGGAATATGCATTTTAGATACACTAGGTAGATTTTTTAAATTGAATAACGTCGAATTTTATAGAGATGATGAGTTAATTTCTATCCCAAATAGTAAAAGACCCCTAATATCTAAAATGTAAAAGAAAGTCATGAGATGCATTTGAATATATGGGGCTGAAGATGGAGAATAGTTTTAACTCAAAAATCGTATTTTTTTTTTAGATGTAACTCCCAACTTAAATGACAATTCTTATAAACCATTTAGTAAGACTAATGCTATACCAACATACATTAATATGAGTTCTAACAACCCTGCACCCATAGTTAAACGAATACCTAATGTGATTATTATTAGAGTAAAGAGATTATCATGTTCTAAAAACTTATTTGATAATCGTGTGGAAATTTACAATGAAGCCATACGTAACAACGGTTATAAAAATGAGCTTAAGTATTTAGAAGCCAATAGACATCACAAAAACGGGGGCAATAATATTGGAAACAATAGAAGAAATAATAATATAAATATAGATAATAAAATAAGCAAAAATATTAATAAAATTAAATGTTGAAATATTACCTGGTTTAACCCTCCTTTTCGAAAACTCTCTAATATCAATATAGGGAAATGTTTTCCAGGTTTAATAAACAAACATTTCAAAGATGATAATCCCATAAGAAAAAGGATTAATAATAATAATGTAAAAATTAGTTATTCTTGACAATCACAATGCAAAATTAATAAATAAGCTGGACTGGAATAACAATGACAACTTAAAACATTCATGTAATTGTAAAATACAAGATGAATGCCTTCTGGGAAATAAATGTAACCTTGATAATATTATAAATCAAACTAACATTTCAACTAAAGAAATTTATACTAATGATAAGGCATAGGCATGCCAAGCTTAAACTGGAAATTTAGATATTACAACCATCTACAATCATTTAAATATCCAACATTAAAAAATCAAACTGCCCTATCTTGGTACTAATTGGATCTAATAGAACTAGGACTAACTCTTATCATAAATTAGAAAATGATTAAAAGATCCTCCTTGACAAACAGTTTACATGGTAAGTGTAAGTTTTGCTTAGAAGAGAAAAATATATATTGAAGTATTTGAATGAGAATTTGCTAAATACCAGAACAGAAATTGTTTCTGCATGTAGACATAGAAATAAATTATTGGTATATTTTAACTTGATATATTAGTAGTATTAAATATATTCAACTACCATTAATGAAGCGATTTATATATTCTATTCTATATATTGGAATATTCATTCATAATTTTTAAAAAATAGATGAAATGATAAAAAATTTTAAATAGATTTTTCTAATAAAAATACAATTCAATTTAAAGATTAGAGTATGAATAAATGTTTTTATAATAAGATAATAAAATAAAAAATAAAAAAAATAAAAAAAGATTAATGTGGCCTTATGGTAAGAAGGAACTATCCCTGTTCTACACCGTTTTTATTATACAATTTATTATAAAAATTTAGGAAACAAATATTATTTTTATTCATGTTATAAATTAGGAATTATTAGTTGCATTAATAAAATATCTATTACGTATTAATTCTTTGCTTATTAACTTAACATTCGATATGTTGATTTCTTCTTAATATAAATAACATGAATTTTTGGGATGATTTTAATAATTACAAATAGAATTTTGTAAATTATTATCAGCACTGAAGAATTATTTCCGGATAATACGAATTATATTATTTGATATTTATAAAACATAATAGTTTCAACGGAAGTATGAATGCATATTTTATCGATAATTTTAAATAAGTAGCATGTCACTATTTAATTTCTTCGGAATTAGGTTTTAGTATCGATTCCATTCAGAGAGGGGAGAAGGAACAAATCCTACTAGCATACGGCTTACCAGAAGAAGCCGTAGCAGCAATAACGATTCTTTAGAGAAACACCAAAGTGAAAGTACGTTCACCAGATGGAGACACAGAATACTTTGACATTGTAGCAGGAGTACTACAAGGGGACACGCTAGTCCCATACCTCTTTATCATCAGTCAAGACTACGTGCTTAGAACATCGATTGATAAAATAAAAGAGAACGGCTTCGAGCTGACAAAGAAAAGAAGCAGAAGGTACCCCACAAAAACAATTACCGACGCAAACTACGCCGATGACATAGCGATACTGGAAAATACACCCAACCAAGCTGAAGCACAACTACATAGTTTGGAACGAGCCGCCGCAGGTGTAATATAATTGCCGGGGGATTTCGTTTTATATATCTTGCCTTTCGGTTTAGTTAGGCTGAGAACCTTTCGCTTAGCGCATGGGTTAGTTAGGTATAACATTAACGCAGGTGTTCACGCGCGCGTGGAGAGGATGTGTCATTCAGAGATGTCAAATAAAAATTCCAGATAGGAATTTAGATCAGGGTATTTAGGTGATGTCACGCACCGGAAGCATGGGCTGAGATTTGAGAAAAAGCAGTTAGTTGAGTTCCCGCCTCAGAACAAGAAGGTTGACTTTCAGAGCTGGGTGAGGCCAGACGACTTTGTGCGCTACGGGCGCCGCACGTTGGTTGGGTTGAGAGCTGACGATGTAAAAGCAGTCAGCATAGAAAGATTGTGTTTCTCTCTCCTCATGTCGAATAACCTTTAACTCAAAGCTAATAAAAAGTTTCGTACCTGAACCAATTTCGTAAAGTTTCGTGTTTTTAGATTCCCTATGTCTATTTCACACATCCGTGTATATCTGGCTAAGTAACACAGGCATTGACCTCCATGTCAATGCACTCAAAACATAATATATGTGCTATAAACAGGCGACATCTCCACACTAAACGGAACCTCTCTGAAACTAGTAGACAAATTCACCTACCTAGGAAGCAGTATCTCATCAACCGAAAAGGACACCGACACACAGCTAACGAAGGCATGGACAGCTATCGATAAGCTATCGATCATATGGAAATCAGACCTGACCGATAAAATGAAACGCAGTTTCTTCCAGGCAGCGGTTGTATTGATACTGCTGTAGGGATGTACTACTTGGACGCTAAGTAAACGGCTGGAGAAGAAGCTAGACGGCAATTACACAAGAAGCTGCGAGCAATATTGAATAAGTCCTGGCAGCAACACCCCACAAGGAACGAACTATACGGCCACCTGCCTCCCATCAAGAAAACTATCTAAGTTAGACGAACCAGACATGCAGGACACCGCTGGAGAAGCAGAGACGAGCTTGTAAATGACGTACTCCTATGGACCCCCACATATGGCCGGGCAAAATCAGGACGACCAGCTCGAACATACATACAGCATCTATGTGAGGATACGAGATGTAGCCCTGAAGAAATGGCTATCCGTGCCTGTGGCACATGATGGTGATGATGATGATGATGAAGTTTCTGTAGTATTCAAGTTTTGGGTAATGTCTTTTTTTGTTTTTTTAAAGGAATGTTTAAACATTGTATAAATAAAAAAGATAATAATAGATGAAATTGTTGTAATCATATGCATGCAGAATCATAACGACGACACAATAAGATCGAGCGACACAGTTCTTAGAAAAATATACCTCTCACTTTATTTGAAAGGGTTGTGTGTGAGAGGGAGTTGGAGAACCGAACAGAACTGTAACATATTGACCCCCACTCTATTGGCCATAACCGCGTTTCTTTCCCGTTCTCCAGGGCTGCTCAAACGGGGGCCTGGGGTCAAACCTCTCTGGGTACTGGCTTTCTCTACCGCATCTTGTCTGCAACTGGTCTGGTCTCCAAACTAATTGACTTCCTGTTTTCATCGAGTAATATAATAGTTCAACGTCCACCTTCCTCTTGTGCGCATCACAAATTGCACTCATTCCCCCATCCACGGTCAAGCCTACACTCTGCTATTCCTCGACTGGATGCACCTGTTATTTACATAGGTGCATTTCCGATTTTGATAACCCAGCCGGGTCGTAGGTCAATATACAATAAAATATCTCCAACGTAAAAAAAATCTCTTCATTAAAAATATAATAAAAATGCATTAAAAACTTATCTTAATTAAACAATCATTTAATCAAAAAATTATTTTTTTCAAATCCCATATATATATATATATATGATAAAATAAGGCAGCAAAAGCATCGTGTTAATCATAAGAGAGAATCTCACACTTTAAAATAGTAAATCCCATGAACGCTGTTAAATATTGGTTTCTTGAAAAAAAAAAAAGCATCGTTTTAAAATGACAGCAAACATAAATCTACTGGGATTGACTTAATAAAAAGTTTCTCGTTTCTTCCCAACCTATCACATAATCATAACAGATACACAGATGAAAAGAGGTTCAATAATGTTTTGATTGACCCACACCAATCCGTGTTTAGTTTTAGGGAATTCTATGCTGCTTTCTCTATATTTAGAAATGTATCATATGTTCCATTTGAAGTCTTAAAAACAAGAATCCAATCAAAGTATGGAAGAAAAGACGACACGAAAATTGTGGCATTAAAAGTTGATTTCCATTAATGATAATGATGTTATAATTACAAAATGATTTTCCTGGAAGCGCATTGCAGTTTTATATTATACTTTTCTTATTTTATATCCATATTTAAATAACCTCTAAAATATGTAAATAAGCCAATGTAATTTCATATACGTTTACACGTCATTATTGTTAATACGCTGTGATTGTATATTTAATAGATTACTTTAAGAAAAATCATATCTGTTAATTATTAAAGTATGTACGCCAGAATAATTATGATAGCTGCGTTTTTAGGATCTGTAGGATGTTTCAACTAATTACTGAGGATAATGAAGATGTTATTTACACACGTTAATGAAATTTTTGAATGCTTCTTTTACACATATCGAGGAATTTAAGGAATTTTTAATTCTTTAATTTTATTTTGATTTGATATAAGACTAAAATTAATTACTCAGAAGTATAAATGCAAACTCAGATTTTGTTCAAATACCTGATTTTTTCTTTTTTATTTCAATATTAAATTAATAATTTAAAAGCCTTTCCACCCTTAGATAATCTCTTAAATCCCTCAATTCTTTTTTCAATGATATCTTCATTGAAATAATATAATTACATTTACAGTAACCGCCTTTCCTTTTATCTAAAAGTCTATTTAAAGAGAAAGCTTTATAATAAAATAAACTACGCAATTCACTGAAAATAAACTGTTTTCTTGCATGCTGTCGTTAAATTCCCGAAAGGAATTCTTCATCAGGTGATTTTTTTTTTAAATTTTATTTCTGCTTTCGACGTGAGAATACCCTCGAATTAAAAGAATTGCCTGAACACACTACTGTTGCCAGCATGTTGACGACAACAGATACCATCGAACAAACTTCCACTTTTCAAATTGCATCGCAATGTTAAAATCTCCTTTTAAAAAAGCAGAAAATATTAAGTGAAAATAATATTCATTTTACAGATCATCTAGCAAGCATTTCAACAGCAATTCTTTGGCAGAAAAGAAGAAAGAAAGAAAGAAAGAAATATGAACTTTCTCCTGACCAGAATGACCAAAAATGTATAAAGCCTCTAAGGGACTTAATATAAATGCTCCACATAAATATTTGAACAAGTTCAAAATCAGTTTTTGATTCTAAACATTGGAGTAAACAATAAAATTTTTTTGGTAGAAAGTGTTTTAAGTTATCTCAACTTTTTTGATAAATCTTCCGAAGCGTGAGTTGGCAGCATTCAATTTCTTATACACTGGGCTAGCAGTAACATGATAGGCTTACTCTAACTCTCCGTAACCGATCTTGTGAGATCATCAGTGAGGGTAGAGTATTCTGGGAATCCCATCCTATATATATATATATATATAACATCACTAATATATATATTTAACATCACTAATATCAGCCCTCCAAATCCTGATTATAGTTCATTATAACGTTGACTTTGTCAGTAAATCACTCTTTCTGCTTGTCAGTAAATCACTCTTTCTGCTTGTAATTAATTCTCTCTCTCTCTCTCTCTCTCTCTCTCTCTCTCTCTCTCTCTCTCTCTCTCTCTCTCTCTCTCTAAGCGTCCTGCGTGTCCAGCCACACTGAAGAGTCTGATACAACGAAACAGTCTGTCTGTGAATGACAATATATATATATATATATATATATATATATATATATATATATATTAGAGATTCGAGCCTTTTCTCTCTTTTGATCACTGGGTTGAGAGAAGACAAACTATCACCTGGAACGGAAACACTGATTCGAACAGAAACTATTCCAAGCTAACTGCATGGTGTTCGTTGTTGATTTCTACCGCCTTCTCCGAACTCAGAGACTGAACGAAATATAAGATCATAATGCTAAAAAATGAATTGTGTTTCCGTGGGTTTTTTCTATCCCCAGGTAATGAATAGCCCTTCAAATGAATGTTCAAATGTCTACTCCTGAAATCTTATACTGACGTAGGTTTGACGATGACGATGACAATGATAATTATGATGATATTTCCTGCAAAGGTTGATAAGGGGTGTAACAACCTTTTACTGCTCAAAATGTTCATCAATCAATGGTTTACCAGAGTCTTGTTTAACTTCTTTATCAACAAACGTAACATATTTTGGACAAGATATTTTTGCTTGAGTACCAGGAGAAGAGACCGAATGCATATATGTCAATCAAAACAATAACATTTAATGAACTTGGACAATCATTTATCTGTTTTTCCTTTATTTTAGCTGTCATTTATTTATTTATTCATTTTATTCATTTTTTTATTTATTTATTATGTCTATTTGTTTGTTTTATTTCATTTTATTTAAGTTATCTATTTCATTGTATTTCATTATTTCTTTATTTGTCGAATTCCTAAGTTTTCGTTTTGTTTGGCAGAAAGTTGTTTTCATATCCGTTTTTGGATATCCAAATGCAGACACGAAAATAAATTCCTTCGAAGCCACTTGTAAACTAACATTTTAAAATGTTAAAAAAGAAAAAAAAAGAAAAAGATAAAATAAAATAAGATAAAACAAAACAAAGAAATTGCCAAAAATGAATAAATGAAAAATACATTCTAAAAAATACAAATTAATGAAAAATGATAAAAAGAAAATGAAAGAAAAAATTTAAATGAAAATTATAAATTAGGAAAATAGATGAATTTATGAATCAACATAGATTGATAGATAGATAGATAGATAGATAGATAAAAAATGAATATATAAAAATAATAATTGATAAAAGATATACTAAATATATAGAAAAAGTAAATGAAATAAAAAAGTGAGGAAAATAAAGAAGCAAATTGATAGCAGAAAAAGAATTGATGAGTCAAAAAATATACAAATAAAACTGAAAATCCAAACAATAAACTGATTAAATGATGGAGACATAAAACTTGAAAAATTGGTAAATGTTAGCAGAGATAGAATAATAAAATAATAATAATAATAATAATAATAATAATAATAATAATAATAATAATAATAATAATAATATGTAGCTTAAGAAAAAATCCATAAACCTATCATATTAAAGTAAATAAATTATTTATTCAGAAGTGTAAAACGATATAGCCACATAGATAAGCAAGCGCGACCCAGAATGACCCGCGAATTAGTCTATCGTTCACAACACCAGTTAACAATAGCAAAAAAAAAAAAAATAATTACAGTCGACATGCACAGCTGACTCTGTGTCTATGCAATTCAAAAATATACATGATCAATAGATTGCCTCAAAAAAAAAAAAAAACCCAGAAAAATATTTAAAAATTCACGTAAAGAAGTAATAAAAATTTAGAATTGATTCAAATTTGGCACTGAAAGCTAATGATTAATAAAACAAACCAAATCAAACAAAATCGTAAAAAAAACAAAATTCAGTTTCACACTTACCCTGACCGGAAGTACCTGGTAGGGTTCTATCTACGGATCACACTTGAAACTTATTGGTATTAGATTAGAATACTTGAAACCATATAATTGTATGCACATTGTATGTATTAGATACGGATAGTTGAAACCACAAAATTGCAATCAAAGAAATTATTAATGCCATTAAATAGGGATTGATACTTAATACAGGACTCATTACGAGCAATATTGAACAAGTCCTGGAGGCAACACCCAACAAACCAGCAGCTGTACGGCCACCTACCCCACATCACGAAAACTATCCAAGTTAGACGAACCAGACATGCAGGACACTGCTGGAGAAGCAGGGACGAGCTCATAAGTGATATTCTTCTATGGACCCCTCACATGACCGAGCAAAAGCAGGACGACCAGGTCAAACCTACATAAAGCAGCTCTGTGCCGATACGGGATGTAGCCCTGAGGACCTGCCTGAAGCGATGAACAAAATGGGAGAGTGGCGAGAGAGGGTCAGGGATATCCGTGCTGGTGGCACAACAAGATGATGATGATGATGACTTAGTACTGTATAATTGTGTTGAAATTGGTAGAGAGTGCTTCTGAGTAAAATCATCTAGATGTTCCTGGTTCAATCCCAACTACAGTTAAAAATATCAAGGAAGACTTTCTATAATTTAACACTTGTACCCAGTCATGGTTAACAGAATTGGAACTGTCAACCCCTGCAGGTCAAATAAAGGGTTCAGTTAGAGATTCTGTTTGGACACCCGAGTTTGATATAAAACACCTGAAAGAAAGACGTTGTCATGACAGCAGGAAGATAATCAAGCTGATCAATTCAGATCCCGCAGTTCTTGATGCTCTGGTGACCTGCGATGAAAGCTTGATCTTCTGCTATGACACAGAGACCAAGAGACAGAGTCCCCAGTGGAAGCATGCTGGCTTTTCCCAGACCCAAGAAGACCAGACAGAGCAAATCCACCCACAAACATTTGATGAGCCCTTTTTTCTGACAGCACTGGCAAGATCTACATGCACTGGGTTCCCACTGGACAGACAGTCAACAGGGGTTCAAGAGGAGATTCCGTCAGAAGAGGCCAACAATCTTCAAATCGGGTCAGTGGCATTTCCACCAGGACACTGCACCAGTCCACAACTCTATCTTTGTCAAAGACTATTTGACCAAGATAGGAATCGAGACTGTTCCTAAACCTCCCTAAAGTCCAGACCTTGCTCCCTGTGACTATTGCTTATTCCCTAAGCTCAAAGTCTCTCGTTATGAGACAACTGAGGAGATGAAAGAGGCTGTGACGAAGGTCATTGACATGCTCACACAAGAGGACTTTCATGGGGCCTTCCAGAAATTTTTGGAACGGTACAACAAGTGCATTGCAGCCGGAGGAGATTACTTCGACTATAGTTTCATGTGTAGTGAATAAAAGTGCCATTACGAAAAAAATCTGGAAACTTATTGTGTGCTCCTTTTAAGTAGAAAAGGCTTGACGACTATTACACAAGAATGCTGCGAGCAATATTGAACAAGTCTTTGAGTAGCGGCTGTACGACCACCCACCTCCCATCACGACAACTATCCAAATTAGATGAACCAGGCATGCAGGACTCTGCTGGAGAAGTAAGGATTAACTCATAAGCGACATACCCCTGTGGATCCCTTCAAATGGAAGAGCAATGGCAGGATGACTAGCTAGAACCTATATACAACAGCTCTGTGCTGATACAAGATATAGCCTTGAAGACCTCCCGGGGACAATGGACGATAGAGACGGGTGGCGAGAGAGTCTCAGGGAGATCCGTGCTCACAGAGGGACATGATGATGATGAATACTAAGAATACTTGAAACTAAGACTATTTGATATTAAGAATATTTATACTAAGAACACAAAATACAAATGATATTTAATAGTAAGAATACTTAATACTCTATGATATGCTAATGGCTATTATTTCAAACATATAAAACAACTGAGATTATAAAATAATTTTAGTAAGATGTTAAATATAAATCGTTATCAATATATAAATATGTACCATTACAGTACCATATAGAAGTTTGTTATATTACTGCACCAAATTGAACGTTTGTACCATAATGGTACCAAATAGACGCTTGTTCTACTACGTCAACGCATAGCCATTAGTACCACCACGTGGCGAACAGATTTATACGTATATCACTATGTTTTTAAGAGGTAATGGGACCCATTTGTAACCTCACAGTGGGAAAAAGTGACAAACACTCCAAACTCTGTGTTTGTTCCCTAACACAAAAGTTTATTCGCTACTAAACTTTTTAAGTTGTAGTCGGTTAAAGAAACAGATTATGAAAGCTGAATCGACCGCTGGACAAAGAGAAAGAACACATCATGAGAAGAGAGAGAGAGAGAGAGAGAGAGAGAGAGAGAGAGAGAGCAGAACCATACCTTAAATTTTCTTTCTGGTTTTCTCTTGTAGTTCTGACGTGTTTGTTCGCTGGTTTCCCCTCCACAGCTGCGCGTATGGGGTGAGACCACTTTTAGGAACTCACCCCCGAATGGAGGCTGCAACCCTCGGTCGTCTTCACATGGTCGTATCTAGTCTTTAACTGACTGTCTTTAGCTCGACCCGTTTTCCAGCCAACTAGCTTTCAAATCCAAATCGTCCTTTTGCTTCTACCTGGTGTTGGAGGGAGAACATATCCGTTTCCGGTGGTTCCACAACTTCATAGAAGATTTTGGGACATCCATTTTTTTTAAATATATTTTTAACTAGCGTAGTCTTTCACCCGTGACTGGCTGAGCTACAACAAGTGCTTTGGTATGACTCACTCAAATTAGTTGCCTATTCGTAGACTCACTGTCTGCTTTTTCTAATTATTATATTCTTCTTCTCTCTTCCTCTCTTGCCCAGTCGGCTGGGGCTGTAAAATACACCGACTGAACCACTGCAGAGGGTTAAGACCCTTCCAACGAGTGTCCTGATATGACACTAAACAATCTGATGGTGAGGTTCCAGTGATACTGGTGCTTTGGGGAATGCGGAGTACCCCTTTATTGGCATCGCTCCCAGGTCCACTCTGGCCCGGAGTGGTAGCACCTAATAGGGTCCTATCTATGGGTTAAACAGAATTAACGGCATACTTATACTAAACTGAATTGTTTGATTAAACTGAATGGCTTGAAATAGGAATGTTCTTGACAATTAAACCGTACTTACATTTATACTGCGTATTTATGCTAAACTGAAACCGTTCTTACATTTAAACTACGTGCTCATATTAAACTGAACAATTTTTTGACATTGAAATTGTATTTACATTAAACTGAATTGTTTATCATAGAACTGTTTTGACATTTAACTGTGTGTAAACAAAATCTGTACTTATAGTAAACTGAATTAACTGAATTTGAACTGATTGACTAAACTAAATAGCTTGAAATAGAATTGTTTTCCCAATTAAACTGTACTTACATTTAATCTGCGTGCTTATGCTAAACCGAATTGTATAAATTGAACTGTTCTTGACATTGAAACTGTACTTACACTAAACTGAATTGTTATATATAACTGCTTGAATCAACTGAATAGTTTGAAATAGAAATTAAACTGTGTACTCATGCTAAACTGAATTGTTTGAAATGGAACTGATAATTTAGATAAAAATGGACTTGGCGTTAAATAACCTACAAAGGTTGATATGCCATAAAACTCAACCAACCAACCAACCAAACTTCTCTCTCCCTTTCTCCTTCCCCAGAGGCGCCTTTGGTGGTGTAATGGTTAGCAAGCTCGACTAGCAAACCTACACGAATGAGTTCGAGTCTCATTGGGTGCCCCTTTCATATGGCCCTGTGCCACATCTAAGCAAAAAGCTTAGTAACTTACCTCTCTCCTTCCCCAGATATTCTCTTCATAAGTTAAACCAACGATATCACGTTAAAAATGGTTATTAATATATAAATGATTATGAATATAAACAAGCATGAATAAATTAATAAAAATGTGGATTTAGATAATCAGCACGATGATGAAATGTGTTTAAAGTAAGACAAAACAAACAATTGTATAACATAAGTGTAATTGATAAACGACGAAATTAATTGTTTCTTTGGCATTTTAATTGTTCTTTAAACTTTTTTTTAGTTAGGGATTTTTGGGGGGTTTCACCAACGGTACTTTAGTTTTTGGTGTTCAAGTCCATTTATGGGGATCTCGAAGATTTGGTTGTTGGTTATTTGGTTTTTGGTTTAGATTCTGACTCCATTGTTCTTTCTCTTCCACATTAAATTCATTGGCATATACTTTGTCTTTGAAGGCTGAAAAAGAATTGCAGAAGAAAGGAAAAAGAGATTAAGATACCTTAAATATTTCAATTTTATTTTTCGGTTTCATACGGCTACTATTTAGCGGAGAAATGTCTTTCTGGGCCCTTCGAGAAACAGTCACATCCCCAAAGAAAGCATTGAAATGTCACTAATCGTTTTCGGATTGTGATAAGACATAAGTCAGTGTTTTTAATAGTGAGTGATAAGGCCAGTTGATGTGTTTAATATAAATTGCTGCAAGATGCGACAGTCTTACGCCAAGACTGAGACTTGGGTGGAAACTTGCGTTGCCTGTTAGCATTTGAGGGAAAGAAGGTCCGTTTAGTATCAAAGGTAAAACAGAAGTGAGAATAAGTTTCTTTCTAGCGCCGATGAGAGTCTTTCAGGCATGTGCAGTCCCTACTTTATATCAGGGGTTCTAAGAATTGCTACTGTTTCAATTTATTGTATTTTTATTAAACTCCACACCTTAAAACACTTACGAAAATATTAAGGAAATTACCCTTTTTAAAAACATACGCAGTGACTCTTTCTCTCTCTCTCTCTCTCTCTCTCTCTCTCTCTCATTCTCTCTCTCTCTCTCGTGTATTTATCTGTCTGTCCGTCTCTCTCCCTCAGTCTCTCTCTCTATATATATATATGGAAGTAAATAATGGAAAGGAATCCGACAGTATGGAGAATATTCAAAACTTAAGTAATCCAAAAGTAATGAAATTATTACAAAGGAAAGTCATCCTTAAACGCTTCAGTCTTAAAATCTTCACCGGAACTTTATGATGATAGAAAAACGCTGGATGTTTGATAAAAGATGACTTATCATCTTACAGTCTTGAAGGTTCATTGAAACCGAAACGTTTTACCGTTGACTTTCCTTCGTAATAATTTCATCACTTTTGGATCACTTTGTTTGTCAATTTCCTCTCTCTCTCTCTCTCTATATATATATATATATATATATATATATAAGTGATTATTTTTAGACATGGAATCATATTTTAATTTTAAAAAACGAATAAATACGTGACAAAAAAAACAAAAGCAAAAAGAAAATGATACTATTGGACTCTTTCAACTGGTGATTTTTCAAAAGGAAACAGCTGGTATAGTTCATTAAAGGTAGGGTGATGAATGATCGTGGAGAGGAGGGACACAAAAAAATATGACTCTCCCGATTCCCGAAATAGCGCATTGGGTATGTGAGTTTCCTCATCTTCAGCAGGCTAAGGCGGTGCTTAACTATCCCTAAAGCCTCTGATATGGCTTGAGGTTTATTGTTCCTGGCCTTGTGCAAGACAAAGAAACACTCATCTGAGTGATTTGTCCAGCATAAGCATTGGTTGCATAGGTGTTTATATATATATATATATATATATATATATATATATATAAACTTAGTGTATAGAATATTGGTATACGAGTTAGTTTTTTGGATTGTTTTTTAATTGTATTTTATGGCATATCAACACTAGCATACTATTTAATACAGATCCTGTTTATACACATATATATTATATGACTTCGAAGTGAATAGTTCGTTAGCAACATTTTTAAACGAACCAAAGCTCATTTTTTTCCTACAGTTAAATACTTTCAAATATTGCTATCTAACAGAATTAGGTCTTTTTAATATCAATCATTTACTTGAACAGAGTCAACGGGTTTCAAGTATTGCTATTTAACATTTGAACACAGTTAACAGGTTCCAAGCTCCGCTACGTAATACAAATAGCTCAATTCAACATCAATTATTTGTTTGCACACAGTTTAATGTATTGTAAATGATTAAATAGTTCTATTTTACCCGTACTTTGGACCCTATTAGGTACCATCACTGCGACTCAAAGTGGACCTGGGAGTAATAGCAGTGACGGTGTTCTCCCCATTCTGCCCATGCTCCAAGAATGGAGTATTAAAATTAGACGGTTTTAGGTTCTAATCACCATGCTAGTTCGAGAGAAATGCAGTTGGCATGTTTTACAGCCACAGACAACTAGAATTTTCAAACTATTAATGCATTTTAATGGTTTAATTTGTGTAACATTACGGAATCATCTTGAATATTTAAATCCAAAAGTAACAAACGACTCATGCTGTTCAGATACGAAACTGCTCTAATCAGATTGGTACAATTTCATGCCAGTAAATTCAAATACGATATATATATATATATATATATAGAGAGAGAGAGAGAGAGGAGAAGACCTTGTGAGGGTTTATTAACGTATCTCCTTTGCAGCCACCTCACCATCCCGTGTCTCCCTCTCGCCAACCAAAAATCAACTTCTCACTCTGGATTTTAAAACTCACCTTGCTTAATTTTCAAATTATCTAATTTTTATATTTTCTCTTATTTAATTACTCATGGCATCATACTTTCTAGGAACATTACATGTGTCAATAACCCTTATTTCCCCACGCCAGCAGACAAGCCTTGATTTGTTTATCATCCATATCTTATCTTCCCCAACGTTATTTTGAGGTGTTAAACCTGGTCTCCACCTGTGCAGGAGATTACTGTTTGCGAGGAACTACACTTACATTCAAAGTTCTTAGTAAACTTACAATTTTACTAAATAAATAAAATGGTCCAGGAAGACATTTCTCCGAAACAGAGTAGCCGTATGAAACGCAAAAATAAAGTGGAAATTTGAAAGGTATCTTAGATTCTTTTCTTCCTTCCTTCTGTAATTTTTTGGCAGCTTTCACAAACAAAGAAAATGACAACGACTTTTATGAGGGAGAGAAGAAACAACAGAGTCAGATATCTAAACCCAAAATAAGTAATTAATCAGCCTAATTATTTTAAATATAGTTGTCATTGTGATACCGTGTGGGATTAATTTAATTTGATTATCAACATGAAAAGAGGTATTAGTACTTGTCTATTTGTTTAATGGTATGTCAACCTTTTTGGGTTATTTAATGCCAAATCCACCTTTATAGAAGAACAGTAGGGGTTCTATTTAAACAATTGCTGGGAAGATAAGGGAGCTCATACCTTTTCCCAGGGTATTTGTGCAAAGTGGACGTAAGAGCGCGAACTCGCTTCCGACGATTCTACAGTCCAACGTTATAACCATTACACTACGAGGACACCCTACTATTCGTACTTGTGAAAATTGTTGGGCCAATATAGATTTTGAATATATGATCTGAAAAGAATATTATTGTCATATTCTCTATTTTGTTTTGTTTGTTTTGGTTTGGTTTGGTTTTATGGCACATCAACTACTGTAGGTTGTTTAATGACAAATCCATTTTTATGCGTACAAACTTATCTACTTCAAACAATTCAGCTTAGCATAAATACACAGTTTAAATGTCAAAACAGTTTTATTTTAAGAAATTCTGTTTAGCATAAGTACACAGTTTAGTTCTATTTCAATCATTTATAGGATCCTGTCAGGTATTACCACTCCGGGGCAGAGTGGACCATGGAGTGATAGCAATGAAGGGGTACTCTGCATTCGCCAAAGATTCAGCATTATTAGAGACTCACCACCAGATTATTTAGTGTCATAACAGGACACTCGTTGGAGTGATATTTGTCGCTGCCTCCCACCAGACACGACTTGACACAAGGTCAAAAGCCCGAAGGCCGATTAAAGTGGGGATAAAGGGAGGGGGAGGTCGGGAACGAGCCGAGACTCGAACCCTGCTGGTCTATGCTGCTGATCGGCTCACTTGGTGCAATGTGAACCTGATGAGGCAAGGAGTTTCACGAACCCAAATATGGGTCCGGGCTCGTATGCCAGTTTACGGCTTAAACTAGACGTGAGGTCTAGTGCCATACATGGGTTACAAAGGAGACAAGAGTGCAGCTCGCCCACCCGAGGGTAGCCTAGTCGAAACTAGGTGCCTAAAAGGCCGCAAGTCTGCCATTTTTCCTTTTGCAGAGCCACGCTCCGGGCCGAAGTCCAGAACAGGCTCTGGGGTGTCCACAAAGAACTCGTTGGAGTGTCTTACCTGCAGAGAAGTAAGACACACCACCGAGAGCTAAAACAACCCCCAACAGAGACTGAACAGTCAATTGTGGCTATATTCTACAATCCCAGTTTACTGTGCAATCTCTGTGTCGATGTTAATTCTCCAGAAAATATGAAGAATGATCAATAATTATCCAGATTGATACTTATGTTTTGTTTTGTTTAATCTAAATGAAGATCTACACTCAGCTTAAAAAACTCAAATGGTAATGTCTTTGTCCAGTCAAGTTAGTTCTGATTCAACATTCAATACTTTTTTCATCGAAAACTTTGATAGTTTATAACGAAATGTTTTCAGAGAAACAAAGAATTGTGCAAGTACAACACCCTCATGATGTCTATTTAAAATCAAAACAAAACAAAATAAAACAAAACAAATAAAAAAAAACTCAACTCGTCGGTAAAATTTTAGAAGGTGGAGAATATATTCCAAGAAGTACGACTGAACAACTTCACACGTATAAAGACGTGTGTTTCAGAGGGGATTCAAACAATGGGGCACTCTCTGAAACAAGTAGGGTTAAATTCCATGGGGACTAATCCAAAGGAAATTGACCTTTCTTTCATTTTTCATTTCTGTCCTATTTCGAAACCTTTTGAATACACTTTAAATTGTAGCATAGGACCAAAATACGTTGTGGCTAAAAGAAAGGAATTCGCAAAAAAAAGAAACACTCAAAACTTGAATTTCATGGAAGAAAATTATAGTCACTTTTATTCTTGGGGACTACAGCGGTCTGTAATTAAAAAAGGGTCGTTCAGTGGCGTTCTTCCTTGCCTTCTCTGTTCAATAACATTCTTCCTCCTTCCTCTTCTTGGCGATGATACTTTCATGTCAGTCGAATTGCTGACAGGCTGCGTATGACATGGGTCGGTGCGTCATGGACCGCTGTTGAACCTGTTTGGAAATCTGTTTTGAACTGCCAAAATCTCGCTACTTGGTTTCCTTATATAGCGATTTGATGGATCAATTCGAAGGTTCCGGAAGGCTCGATGATCACCAGTGAAAACAATAGTGTATCAAGTGAAAGTTCACGCACGATTATATTAAAATCATGCGTGAACTCTACAGGTCATACTGCCTGCACGAGCGAGGTTCGTGACATTTTTGATCGTCAGACCCATGTACCCAACGACCGATGACAGCTGATGTGCTCACGCGTTCTCCAACCTTGAGACCACCGCAATTCAATGACGGCCCCCGTCCGTAATATTACAAAACCTTTGAAACTTTTCTTTTGTATCTGTCTTATATCAATCGATCACTAACTTCGAGAAAATTTAAATTAGTCTTTCCATCTGAAGAGACCTTAACTGAGTTCGGTATTCCCTAAGGTCAACTTACATAAGGCTATATTTCTTGGGCCAATAAGTGAACATCAAGTGTTCAAATTCTTTATTACATTGTGACCAACAAAAGACAAATAAATGGAGGAGGTATTGATTAACACTAAATAATATCAGAAGGCAGTAATAAACGTGTAAAATACGATATTTATTCAGTTTTATTAGAGGGTAGAGTGTTCGCCAATGGTCTGGGAGACCTGGGTTCAATACCAGGTCGCGTCATACCAAAGACTTTAAAAATGGTACTTGATACCTCATGTTTTACACTCAGCAATATAAGGTTCGTATCAAGGGTAAAGTGGAGCAATTCAGAGAAAGGAGTAGCACCCTCCCCTACACCTCGGTGTAGTAGCTATTGAAAAGGGAGCCTTCTGGTCACTCTCGACTACGGTTGCCAACTTTACTTACAACTCATGTGTTTATCAAATATGTCTTTGATCAATACATTTTGAATTAATTTTATTCAGTTTGTTTGAATAATGTGATAATACGTCTCCAGAACAAATTTTTATCTATATTCTTGATAAGGTGAGATTTAATAGATGACGTATTGTTCAAATAGATACACATATATCCTGAAATATTTACCTAGGCTGTTTATTTACTACCAGTTTTAAAGTCAATATATTGACTTGTATAATAAACTCTGACATAGAGTAATAATAGTATTAATATAACAATTTTTTCACAAGTGTATGTATTTACGTACTGTTTGTTATGCGATGCCTGACACATGTTTGGCGTATAGAATTGTTATCTTGGAAATTGCAACTTGAACTGTGAAGCGATTCTATCTCGACTTGTACGTGGGTTTATTTAGCCAGAGGCAAATTCCTTACTAAGTTAATAAGAAAACCGGAGACCCTCTTTGTACAAAATAAAAATCAAAGGAAAATGCCCACACAATGTCCATGAAAATATCACAACAGTATTTATATTCACAGTTTTATCATCAATTTCCCACCGCACATGGAAGGTCAGCCTTAATAATTAATATTCCAACATCTTATTGATTTATAGTTTATAAAAACTTCTTTCTTTTTGTAACGATTGATAGTTCTTTGTCAAAAAGAAGTGTTCTATCATTTTTTAGATCAGATTAGAAGTTAATAATATGGCAATATATATATATATATATATGTGTGTGTGTGTGTGTCTGTGTGTATGTGCCTGTGTCAGTGTCTCTGTGTGTGTCTGTGAGTCTATGTATATAACTGCATCTATACATATGTTTTATATCGATATAGATATTGTGTTTACATGTATTTGTATGTGTGTGTGTGTGTGTGTGCGTGTGTGTGTGTGTGTGTGTGTGTGTGTGTTATTGCATCAATCCTTATGGGCATATATATATAGATAGATAGATAGATAAAAATATAGAAATATATGCGTGTGTATATGTGCACGTGTGTGTGTGTGTGTGTGTGTGTGTGTGTGTGTGTGTCCTGGAAGATTTTTTCATATTGCATTTAAGCCATTCAATCGATTATTACAATCTAATTTGTTCCGCCAGCATTTTGCAATCTTGCAAACTCGTTTATCGCTAATTCAGGCTACCAGGGGGCAGATGTGCATCCCGTAAATACGCACACACACACACACACACACACACACACACACACACACACACACATATGAACATACATTTTTGTAACCGAATATTTCCTTATGAATCTTCATCGCCTTAGAGTCAATAAGCTTATTAAAATTTGATTGCAATTTTATAGCGTAGGTTTTTTTTCTATACGCTTCTTAATAAGCATTGCTTTTCGGCTGCTCATTCAAGCGATTGAGAGAATGAAGATTAACAGGATGTTTTATTACAACCCATGACATTGGTAAATTTTCCAGTGGATATAAAAATACTCAATAGTAAAATTTTGACTGAGAATATATATCACTTAAACTAAAAATGTTGACTGAGAATATATATCACTTAAACTACTGATTCAGTTTTTAGGTGAAAATATTTCAGTTTAAGTTTTGTAAAATTAAAACTAGCAATGTTTTATTGATATCTACTACGTTTGGATTAAACATGAACAAGCCTAAATAGATTAACATTGTGATAAAAATATTGAACCATGCCGACCATCCATATGGAGATTTGTTGCCTAAAAGTAAGTGTGTAAAATATGGGATTTTATTTAGGTTTAAACACTGGTTTCTTTGCACCATTATGGATATACACAGCTATCTTAGTTATATAGCAGCTAAAGGAAGTATTTTTGATATTTACTTAGCAAAACACAAAACTTTTAAAAGTAATAGGAAAGTATGAAGTATTTTCTCGGCTAATAATCTAAGTGGTCAGTCTGTGTTCGCAAGCGGAGCTCATATCGCGTAATGGACTGCGAAATTGCACTAAACGAAACAGCACTCTCGCTATTACGTTCTCTTTCAGACTAATACCCTTGAGAAAGGTATGACCCCTTCATACCCCCAGCCATGGTTTAAATATGAGGATTTATCCAACTTACCCCCGGGACAAATTTGACACAAGGTCATTTTAATGTGGTGGGGGCAGATACGAATCAAGACTTTTGTGTGGTCATCACAAACCATGGGTGATCCCCTCGGTATTCTCCTTGAAGTGCCAAGCTGTAAGCTTAACCTTGCCATGCAGGTATTACCAGGTGGTAAGGCTCCCCCTTGGATTATGAGTTAAACAGTTTCATTACAATTCTTTCACAAGACTGCCTTTGGCATTAAATAACCCCCCCACCCAAGGTTTGATATATTATTAAACAAGAAAACTAAAGTAACTATGTTTGAATATTGCTTTTTACTTAAGATCAAACAATGGCTTTTTTCTGTTCTGAAGTACAACAGAAAGCAATAAGAATACATCTTTTCTGGGGAGATGTGCTTACGTAACGGTTATCGTCGTAGAATATGGAACTGGTGACGCAAGCTTAAATCCTTGACGTTCCAATTTGCGTTTCACTCTGTATTAATGCTCTTGAGGAAGACGTGAACCTACCTTCCAGGTAAAAGCATTCCATTCTAGTTGAAATCCCCCAACAATATTTTCCTATCAATTTATATTTCATGTATATTTAATAAACTTGAATAATTTCTTCATTGTTCGCATTTCCTCTCTTATTTCTTATAATTCTTAAATTATTATGTTAGTTGATTTTCCGATCTGTCGGAGATGGGAACTTAAAATAAACTGACTGTATCCCCGGTGGAGGCGAAAGACGCCCACCAATAAAGAAAAGGGTGTCCTGTGTATAACACTAAACTGCATCTGATAATGAGGTTCTAATTCTGAAGGTCTGAGAAGAGTAGGGTACCCCTTCATTGTCATTACTCCTAGGTTTTCTATATCCCTGAGTTTGGGTAACATCTAGAGGTCAAAATGATATATTTGAAAATTTTTTGTATTAAGTAGAAATACTTGAAAATTTGCAACTGTGGGCAAATTACATGAATTAGATCGGAATACTTGATAGAATATAGCTGTGTACCAAAACCTTTTTTTTAAAAAACAACGGCAAAATGGTAAATTAAACTGAGAATTTACCCGATTCCCTTACAGCCCCGTTGGCTAGGGTTGTAGAATACACCTACTGCGTTTCTGCAGCGAGGTAAGACACGCCACCAACGATTTTCCCGGATATGACACTAAACAATGTGATGGTGAGGCTTCAGTCTTGGAGTTTGAGGGAATGTGGAGTACCCCTTCATTGATATCGCTCCATGGTTCTCTGTCAGCCGGATTGATAGCACCGGATGGGGACTTATCAATAGGTCAAATGGAACTAAAAATAAAATCAATTCTTCGATTATAAAAGACAACTGAAGCAATTTCCTTTCACACATCGGTTTGAAATAAATTCATAAAGAAAACTTTAATAATATATCATTTATTTTTCGTCGAATGAGCTTGACAAAAGCCTGTGACTTAAATGAGAATAACAAACTCAGTTCCACCTGCAATATGTGGGGGAATATCCAAGACTTATCCCCTTTCTTCACCATTCAAATAACATATTACTACTTCAACTATTCCTGCATTAAGCTTTTTAGGTTTCTCTTCGTGATAATAGCCTTGGAATAAGTTAAATCCATTTTTCTTCCCCCAACCACCACCACCACCACATAAGCTCTGGTTAAAACAGACTGGGTTCTGTAGACTTGGAAAGGCAACCTGTCAACAAGAAGGGAAAAAAAACTGAATTTTAATCCACTTAAAAATCAACATTGTGTCAGGTTAGAGTAATTACACTCTCCTATTATTAGATAAAAAGGAAAAAAATATTGAGTGAATAAATGTATGACAAAATGTTAATAGTATATTTTTCTCTGTTCGGCAGATAGTCTCCGTGACCGAATCGGCTTAGACGACGTCTAAATAAATAGAATTTTTACAAACCGGTTGATGCTACAAAACTGCATATCAAAGCCACACAACATTCTGACTTTACAATTCAGACATTAACAATAACAATGGCGAAATTTTCTTTGTAAAAACCGAACAAGCAAAATAAAAAAAAAACAATTCCGAGGGAAAACTTTCTTGTATTTATTCAACGAACAGGAGAACCTTGTCTTACATCCAAAAAGGCTGCTAGTTGCAAGAATTTGAAAATAAAGCGAACACAGGAACCTCGTGGACACATTTGTAGACTCGATATAGAAATGTAGTACAAAAAAGAACAAAGGACAGAACAATCCCCAATATGTTCAGTAACACACAACAAAGGTGGGGGACACTTCGTCGAGGCTCAAACTCTCTTTCTTTCTATATATCCGTTTCATCTGTATCTCATTTCAACGCTCTTACTGCCTCTAAAATGCATCTTTTTCGGTCTTTCCGGTAAACCATTCACTTTCTTTCAGAAGGTCGATATCTCTAAAAACTTCTTTCTCTTCCACCGACATAGCATTTCTTGCCAATATGAGAAAAAGAGAAAGGAAAGAATTGACGTTCTTCCCGTTCCTAACAGTATTCTTTATTATATTTACCAACCCCTCCGCTCGGGCAGGATATGACATAAGGTCAATTTTTAAGCGGAGTTTAACAGGTTTCAATTCAGAGTTTTCCTTCTCCAAGACTAGTTGCCTCACGAAGGTTGAAGAACCTAGTTTGCCCTACTATTTACCCATAACTGGAGGGAGAATAATTGGATTCATACCTTTCCCAAGGGTATTAGTGCTATGTGAAATGCAATCAGTCTCGTCCAAGATTTGAACTCGTGTTGCCGTGTCCTTTTCCTACGACGGTAGCCATTACACCAAGAGCACCTCCAGACAGTATTTTTATAGACAAGGGTTCAACTTTTGTTGGAAACTATTTTTTTCCCGATTTACAGTTTATCTCAACGGTCTTAAATTTAATCGGCCTTAGTAAATAATCTAAAATCCGTTACAAATTATTAGTAAAATTTAATTATGAAAATTACTAATCAATATATTCAGAAAACTTTAAAATAAGAAAGCATTTTCCACTTTGTTAAGCTTTTCAGAAGATGATCATCATATTAGATTAACATAGAACTTCGTCTAATTAGTTATTTTGATAGTTGTTTGGATTTCAAAAATTGCTTTATTTTGGCGATTTGGGTGAATTAAATGAATTGTTAATTCTTATAATAAGGTTGCATATAGATAAATATGTATAGTGAAAATATTAAATAAATACTACATAATCAATAAAGATGATTAACTGTTTTATATAATCACTTTCTTTTAATAATGGGGCAATTTATGCAAATAATCAAATGAAAATAGAGATGAGTCGAAATGTTAGTCATATAAGAATTCCAAATCTAGATCACAGGTGGTTATTTTTGAAAAAGTGCGAAAAACATTTGATATTCATCGATTTTAAATCAATTTTCGAAATCTTGAATTCTTACAAAGAAATACTCCAATGTAATTATTTTATATCTCCAACTCGAAGAATTATGTATAAACCTAATTAGTAAGATTTAATTAAATCTGAATAATAAATTTTAAGACATTTGATTCGTTTTTTTTTTTTTTCATTTGATGTTTGGAAATCTATATTTTGTAAGATTATTTACATCATTTACATCTATGCGGTATACGAAAGGTTTGTCGTTATAGGTTGTTAATTGTTGGTTTTGTTGGGAAATTCTGAGTTTCGCATCTGACTTATTTTTCTTCTTTTTACTCCATTTACTTACTATCGAACAAAACGGCTGGAGAAGAAGCTAGACGGCAATTACACAAGAATGCTGCGTGCAATCTTGAACAAGTCCTGGCGGCAACACCCCACAGAACACCAACTGTACGGCCACCTGCCTCCTATCACGAAAACTATTCAAGTTAGACGAACCAGACATGCAGGACACTGCTGGAGAAGCAGGGACGAACTCATAAGAGATGTACTCTTATGGACCCCCACACATGGCCGTGCAAAAGCAGGACGACCAGCACGAACATACATTCAGCAGCTATGTGAGGATACAGGATGTTGTCCTGAAGACCTACCTAGGGCGATGAACGATAGGGAGGAGTGGCGAGAGAGGGTCAGGGATATCCGTGCTACCAGCGCGACATGATGATGATGATGATGACTTACTATCTCCTTTTTATCTGTGGAGGCTGTGAGAGAATGAAAGACGGGAAGGAAGAGACAAGGATACCTTTAGACTTTTAGTGTAGTCGTTATCGTCGTAGGAAATGGACACGGCGACACGAGTTCAAATCCTGGACCTGACTGATTGCATTTCACATAGCACTAATACCCTTGGGAAAGGTATCAATCCAATTATTCTCCCTCCAGCTTTGGGTAAATAGTAGGGCAGACTAGGTTCTTCAGCCTTAGTGAGGCAACTAGTCTAGGAGAGGGAAAACTCTGAATTGAAACCTGTTAAACTCCGCTTAAAAATTGACCTTGTGTCATATCCTGCCCGAGTTGAGGGTTTGGTAAATAATACCTTTAGACTTTATCTTAAGATTCAGTGCTGTCGAATGCTTTCCTGAACCAGCAGAAATAGTCGCGTTTCTCAGACAAGGCGGGTAAATACATTATAAGATCATTTTCAGCAATTATAAGTTTGAAGTTTGTCGTGTGTTCACTGTATATGTTTAGAAGAGGCTGCTACTAGCGGAATACGCAACCTGTGAAAAGCCCCGGGAGTTAGTGAGTACATTTGCCCCTTTCTAATAGACGAGATAACAAGGTCTCTGTAGTAGAAGTGGTAAAAACTTCTTAAGGAAAACTTATTGGCGTCAAGAAGCCCCTCCTTTCAGGCATGTGCCGATCTCACCGCCGGTCAGTGGTCTTTTGGAAAACCGCCACTTTTTGCATTCATTTCTTTTTTAATCCACACACATGACTTTCCATTAATGGTCCAGTCTGCTGGAGCTATAGAATACACCGACTGCATCTCTGCAGATGGGTAAGACTTCCACAACCAGTGTCCTGGATATGATGATGAGGTTCCAGTAATGCTGGAGCTTTGGGGAATGTGGAGTACCCCTTTATTGCCATCACTCCCAAGTCCACGCTGGCTCGCAGTGGTTGTATCTGCTAGAGTCTTATCTATGAGTCAAATATAACAAAACTAAGTACTTATGCTAAACTGAATTGCTTGAAATAGAGTAGTTTCGATATTTAAACTGCGTACTTCTGGTAAACTGAATTGTTTGTAGATTTAACTGTGTGTAAACAAATTACTCATATTTAATTGAATTGTTCGTCATACATAATAATACTTGGATCCATTTAACTTCGTTGACTAAACTAAATAGTTTGAAATAGAACTGTTTTGAAATTTAAACTGCGTGCTTCTGCTTAAGTGAACTGTTTTTAAATCTAACAGCGTGTAAATAAATGACTGATGTTTCATTGAACTGTTAGTCATACATAGTAATACTTGGAAGCATTTAACTCTGTTGACTAAACTGAATAAATTGAAATAGAACTGTTTTTGATCTTTAAACAGCGTATTTATGCTAAACTGAATTGTTTGAAATAAAACTGTTTTACATTTAGCCATGTTTAAACAAAAAAAAAACTATATTTATCATAAACAGAATTGTTTTATATAGAACTGTCTTTTTTTGTATAAAAAATGATTTGGCATTAAATTGCCTGCAATGGTTGATATGCCATAAAATAAAACAACCAAAATTATCATTCATTGATCATTGATCATTGTTAGTCTTTTCTCTCGATAAGTATCTCCTTGCGCTCCCCAAAAGAAAACTTTCTAATGTTAAAACTTTCCCACGGTCCAGTAAATAAGTATGACTCGTTTTGCGTAAGTTACCTTCACAGAAAATAAAAGCGGCGAAACGAGTTCAATATCGTCGGGTGGCTGCTCGTATTTCACACACAGCTAATATCACAAATCCAATTATTCCTCCATCAACGAGAAAATAGTTGGGCTGTATGTGCTCTTTCATTTTTGTAGAGAAACTAATCAAGAAGAAATAAAACTCTGAATTCAAAATAGCGGTACTCCACATAAGAACAACTTTGTGTTGCTTCCTACTTGAAGAAGAGTTTGTCTCTTTTGTGGCCGGAAACGAAAACTTTTCTGAATTTTCAATATGAATTCCTAAGAAAAGTAAAGTTGGTAACCCTAGTCGAGGGTGACCCGAATACTCCCTTTTCAATAGCTACTACACAGGGGTGTAGGGGAGGGCGTTACTCCATTCCCTGGATTGCTCAACTTTACCCTTGATCCTTACCTTATTATACTGAATGTTAAGCCAGGCAGGATCAAGTAACATTTTTAGTATGACGAATAAATCCATACCTTAAACCGTTTTACCCATTTATAGAGAACTGTTGTAGAGTAGCTAGCACCCCGTCAGCACTCTAGCTGAGGGACTGCCTCTTAGCTATAAATAGCCTAAGATTAAGGACTTCGGTGGTTGATTACTGTCCAGTAGACGTGGAACACTTCGGTCGACCGTGGTACCAACGGTACGGATCTGGTCGGGTGGGTCTCGTATCTGGACATACCTCGAAGTTCAGGGAGCTGCCCCCAGGCTTTAGCCCTCCTTGGATGGGTTAGGTTTATTGCCTGGCGCCTGAGGCATCCGTTTTTTCGCCGACGGAGCCCGAGGCACTTTTTGAGCCAGCGGGAGCGTCTGGGCTACAACCACGCGCCGGGACCCACCTTTAAAAAGTTTTGTGCCACACTCGTCCGGTTGAGGGGATGGAGGACAAATACCGTTGATTACTAAGTCCAGTAGATGTGGAACACTTCGGCTGGCTGTGAAATCAACAGTACGGATCTGGTTGTGTGTGTCACATCTCTGTATACGGTAGTCAGTAGAGGCTGCTTGACACGGGTGCCACAGAGGCCTAGCATTCGCGTCACGCAGCCACGATTGACACTCGAGTCTCAGGGGGTCGTCCCCTCAGTTTCTAACCCTCGGTGGAAGAGCTAGGATTTTCGCTTGGTGCCTGAAGCGCCACTTTAGACACACTCATATATATATATTGTCAGATGTGGGATAATGGTTAGAGTGTTCGCGAATGGCTCTGGAGATCTGGGTTCAATTCCCGGTAGAGTCATACCAAAGACTTAAAAAATGCTACTTGAAGCCGCCTTTCTTATCACTCAGCATTATAATGTTTGGATCAAGAGTAAAGTGGAGCAATCCAGGGAAAGGAGTAGCGCCCACCCATACTCATAGGTGTAGTAAGTAAGTAAAGTTGGCGACCGTAGTCGAGGGCGACCAGAAGGCTCCCTTTTCGATAGCTACTACACCGAGGTGTAGGGGAGGACGCTACTCCTTTCCCTTGATTGCTCCACTTTACCCTTGATACGTACCTTATATCGCTGAGTGTTAAGCAAGGAGGTATCAAGTACCATTTTTAAAGTCTTTTGTATGATGCGACCTGGGATTGAACCGTGGTCTCCCGGACTATTGGCGAACGGTAGACTTCGGGTCACCCTCGACTACAGTCACCAACTTATATTGTCAGATAACCTTAAAGCCTTGTATTTATGGTCATAAATGTGTAGATGGATAATGTATATAATTCGTATATTGTCATTGTATATAAACCAAATTTAGAAATTTAACCTCCTTCTATATCTCTCTCTTTCTTTCTCTCTCTCTCTCCCCATATATATATATATATATATATATATATATAATTTGCTCAAGTTTTCCCCGCGGTGTATGTATGTGTTCTTGTTATTACTTGATCTGTAACGTCAAACATAGGCTGAACTATTTTTTTTCTGTTCATTGATTCTTTTCTTTCCCAGTCATGATTCTATTCTTTTAATCAATGCTTCAATTATTCTTATAACGTATGACGCCGATCCTATTCAGGTATTTTTATTGATGCTCTGTCCTCTTCTCTTCATAACGATCTCATATACATTATATTAGCATTCTGATGCGTTCTACGAAACCGTATTTCAGCTCTTAAGTTATTTGTCATGAGATGAGATCTCCCAGCTGATTATATCTGTCCTTCTATCGCTGAAAACAAATCGTTAATTTTGTTATTTAGCTCGCGGATTGAATGAAGTTCATATTACTGATAATGTTATTGTATTCAACCAACTGAACAATTAAGATATGATATCTTCATCGATAATTACTCTCCCTTTTCAACTATTTCTTTTACTGCCAACTGATTTGGTATAAGTATTGGTTGAAAAGAAAAGATCTATTCATATAATTTCAATGATTTCTCTTTAAAATCATCTTGAAAATAGATTAAAACTAGCGGCTGATATTGCTATCTGGCTGAATAAACATTTCATATATTAGCTCGTGTAGTAAAGAATGCTTTAGTAGAGTTTTTATACAGATATCTTTATTAATTCATTGCTTCGATTGTCATAAGAATCTTTTACAAGATTAATATGAATATTTTTATGGGTCTATTACGAATAAATCTAATCTGAATGATCTATATTGTGTCTCTTCAGGGTGTTTAAAAAATATTAACATATCTATCGAATTTCCTTTCTGATATGATTTGAAAATAGCCATCTGTTCTCCATACCTGTCGACATATTAAAGAAATTTCCACGGCTAGTATGCGTAATACCGGATCAGCTTTATATATATATATATATATATATATATATATATATATATTTATATATATATATATATTTATATATATATATATATATATATATATATATATATATATATATATATATACGAGGATCTTTAAATAAGTTTCCAGACTTTTTTCGTATGGGCACTTTTATTGATAGTACACGCATGAAACTCTAGTCCCCTTCAAAGTAATCTCCTCCGGCTGCAATGCTTTTGCTGTACCGTTACAACGACTTCTTGAAGGCCCCATCGAAGTCCCCTTGTGTGAGCACGTCAATGACCTTCGTCACAGCCTCTTTCATCTCCTCAGTTGTCTCATAACGACAGCCTCTGAGCTTAAGGAATAAGCAAAAGTCACAGGGAGCAAGGTCTGGACTATAGGGAGGGTGACGAACTGCTTTGATGCCCATCTTGTTCAAATAGTCAGTGGAAATGCCACTGAGCCGATTTGATGAGTGCTAGCCTATTCCGATGGAATCTCTTCCTAAACTTCCTTAAAACCTTAATATATTAACCCTAACCCTAACCGTTTGGCCAATCAACTCTGGTGTATTGACTTCTTTACTCCTCCCACACCTCTCATCATCCCTCACAGACTCCCTGCCTTCCTTGAAACTCTTATGCCACTCAGAAACCGATGCTCGATTCATGCAAGATACTCCAAAAACAGTCTGAAGCATTCCATACGTTTCTGTGGCATTTTTTCCAAGTTTAAAACAGAATTTTATAGCATATCGTTCTTCTAAAGTGTCCTCACGTCCAGATTGCATTTTTGAAATTCACCAGCTGTGACAATCAGGATTTAGTAGGGTGCATTCCAATTGCTGCTGTAGCTGTTCATTTGAAGCTGAAATCATAAAAATTGATCAGTCATCTCATGAGATGTCTAGCAATAAGATACTTAATTTTCAAGAGTCTACGACAATTTTAAATGCCTGTACAAAAAATGTCTGGAAACTTATTGAAAGCCCCCCCCACACACACACATATATATATATATATATATATATATATATATATATATATATATATATATATATATAAATTTTGCACGGTTTGAAATTGATTTTTAAGCAAAAATTATTGTAATTTTGCTAATTTATTTCTTTTGAGGGAATTCAAAATGGCGAACAATCGATTTGAGGGCTCGAGGTTTTAAAAGTAGTCTGTCATCAAAATTTTGGTGGCTAATTACTGTAGATTTTGTGAAATTTAGCAACGATGGTGTGATATGTACCGAGAAACATATTTTACTCAACAAAATTATAACAAATTGGGTTTGCTCTTAGGAAATTAAATCAAAAAGGCAGTCCCTGGAATAGTAACACATGATTATCCAGTAAAGAAAACATTTCAAGCGCTGGGGACAATAAAGATTGTCATATTGAGGGACTTTCGTGAAATTAAAAAAAAACTTAGTATTATTGGTTTCCCCAAAACTAATTCCTTTGGCAAAATTCTTCTGACATAGGGGATGACTCATTTATATATATATATATATATATATATATATATATATATATATATGAGTGTGTGTGTGTGCGTGTGTGTGTGTGTATGTGTGTGTTGTTGTTGTTGTTGTTGACTGATAAAATGGCTGAGATGCTTTCTTTCTGCCTATTTTATCTTTGATTCGTTCCAGGCTTCGTTTGACTTTTGGGTGGATTCAATCCAGGAGCCGTATCGTTCTGAAGAACTCACGGACCCGACCGGAATCATTTTCGAGAGAACGAATAATGAAATGACTAACACAGGGACGAGCCATATACATTTATATAAAGAGTAGGAGGAAGAACAAGTGAGACGGGAATTTATGAGTAAGATTATATAAGAGGTTAGATAGATTTGGGGCTGAAAGGAAAAAATGTGGGGGTTTCTTAAATTCATTCCATACTGAAGTTAAACGAATCATAAGAAGACTTTTACAGATCAAAGATAGAATAGACAAAAATGTTTAAAAGTGAAAATGTTGGATATATATATATAACAAATTATTCAGATAACATATTTCTTAATATGAACTTTGCGACGTTTTAGCCTTTACGATCATCTTAAGGGCAGTATAATTGATGTTTTTTTTTTTTTTTTCATTTTAAATAAATCTGTTAGAAAATAAAGAATGACTTGCAAATTTATTTAAATTATTCATCCTCTAAATATGTTTTTATTTCATCTATTTACATACACTCGGTTCTTTTTTCAACTTTCTCAAGTTCTTCCCCACTCTCTCTCTCTCTCTCTATCTCTCTCTCTCTCTCTCTATATATATATATATATATATATATATGTGTGTGTGTGCGCGCGTGTGTGTGTGTGTGTGTGTGTGTGTGTGTGTGTGTGTGTGTGTGTGTTTTGCTTTTTTAATCTTCTCAACAAGTTCATACATAAGGACATAATTTGAATTAAATTTCTTTTTTGTAATAAACAGTTTTTTTCAAATATTAATTGAACATTTACTAAGAAAAACATTAGAAAATAAACTCGTGATGAACCATATCCATTCAATAAACGAAAATTATTTTCAGTTATCCAAGAGTCTTCAACTGACCTTTATATATATCTGCTAAATTCTCCATTAGAGAAGGATATATTAAGTATGAGCTGGTTATGTTTCAAATTGGTTTGTTTACTTGTTCCTTTCGATATTCATGTGTCACCACTAAGCTGTCCTGCCTGCCTATTTCAAAGCGACGCAATTCAGTTTGTTGTTAAATGTATATGGGGTGAGTGTGTTGAGATTTCTACCGGGAAAAGATTGGTAATGTTGATAATGTTTTCCATATTTCAAAACCAGCCAATAAAATTCTTAGAATTGATCGGTTCTCGCACCGTAGATATAATATACCAGTCATGACGACATCTAAAGCTCTAACGTGTCTTTGAAGCAGTTAAATAACCCACAGTTAACATAATGGCGCCAGGTCCAACAGGAAACTTTTGGTAGCTTGTGTTTGATCGGGCAAGCGCTGTTTTCTGGATATGTGAAGTTGAAATATTTTATTTCAGTTATTTATTCATCCACACACACACTCAAACATATATATATATATATATATACATATATACCTAAAGCTTTTCGTATGAGTAGAATGTAACACAAGGTCAATTTTAAGAAAAGCTGAATATGTTTGAATTCAGTTTTCTTTCTCCAAGATCGGTTGCCATAAGGAGGTTAAAGAGCCCAATATATCTTACTATTTACTCTCAACTAGAGAGATAATAGCTGGATGCATACACTTCACAAATGTGTTAATGCCGGCCTTATTGTAAATAGACTTGTCCGGAATTATAATTCGTGTTACCACGTCCATTTCCTATGACTGTGACCGTTATCATTCGAAGTTCTCCATAATCCTCTCTCTCTCTCTCTCTCTCTCTCTCTCTCTCTCTTTATATATATTTTTTTCATCATACAACGTGTGACTGGACGTGCGATACCCTGCCTTCATCAGCCGCCAACCATATATATATATATATATATATATATGTATCATTCAGTCCAGTTAAACCGGAGTCGGGAATAATTCCGTCTGGACGAGACTGATTGCATTTCACATAGCACTAATACCCTTGGGAAAGGTATCAATCCAATTATTCTCCCTCTAGTTATTGGTAAATAGTAGGGCAGACTAGGTTCTTCAGCCTTGGTGAGACAATTAGTCTAAGAGAAGGAAAACTCTGAATTCGAACCTGTTAAACCCCGCTTAAAAAGTGACCTTGTGTCATATCCTGCCTGAGCGGAGAGGTTGGGTAAATATGATAAGAAAAGCTATTTTCCCAGATTTTTCAGACAAAAATTATGTTTGCGTATCATAAACACGGACTGCATAATTATCTTTTTTTGACTAGGTGCCTCTCCACATTTGGGACTGATTGTGTTTGATATATTTAAAGTTTAAATGATGGTTTACGTCATTACAGAGAAATATCCGCTTGAATGGGTTCCATTATAAATTTGTTTCTCTTAATGTGTGTTTATGTACATCGCGAGTCTGTTGCATTTTCCTGAGACCATGTCCGTTTGCTGTGACTATTAGATGATATAAAATTTTACTTTTTTAAGACGTAATATGAACAGTATAAATTTTATTTTCTAGTCGTTACGAACCGACAGCAATACTAAAATGCGAATTATGTAGGGTATAACAATATATATGGGACCCATGTGACTGCTAATAACTCTATCATTGATAATAATGTGTTCTTTTTCGTTTCAGATTTGAAAATAGTATGCCAGAAGTGAATAAAGTCAGCGACATTAGTTGCGGGTGACCCGAAGGCTCCCTTTTTTAATAACTACTACACCGAGGTGTTGGGGAGGGCGCTACTCCATTCCCTAGATTGCTCCACTTAGCCCTTGATACTTACCTTATAAGGCTGAGTGTTAAGCAAGGCGGCATCAAGTAGCATTTTTTGAGTCTTTGGTATGACTCGACCAGGGATTCTCGATCACAATGCCTTGGACAAAAGAGGGAAAATGTTTTTTGTTACTACTTATTTGGAGAAAAAATTATTCAAATCATTCTCAAAATAGATGCAACCCATTAATATGAAAATGGCTTATTGCTGAAACAAGAAACTCAAAAAAAAAAGATTGCATGTCCTGAAAGCGTATATAATAGCAATTTTAAAAGAATATTGATTTGATGTGTCTAACTCAAAAAATGCATTTGTACAGGATGTGTTCCAAATGACTGTCATTGCGCTTGTCTCAGTTAATAATCCTTATGGGTTGCATCTATTTTGAGACACCTTGTACATGATATTTTTATCCTAGTATTTCGTCGTCTAAATTTACTGTTGCGTGTTATTCATGAGGGCTTGTTATACACGCATAATTTCAGCACAAGTGTGTTACCTTTCTGAGTAAACTTTTAATAGACAACAAATATACTCGTCGAAATTTTTCTTGTGTTTAACACCATGTGATTCGTCTTTATGAGATTTTCTTTAGTTAGTTTGCATCTCATTAGATTTATTTATTTATGTAAAAAAAAATATTTAACAGTGGAAGATCAACTTTCGCGCTCACACATATCAATATAATTGCTTAATTCTGATAAGAACGCGTTGATTAGAGTGTATTTTGTTTATTCATTTAAATGAATCAGAAATCTGTAAGATTCTGGAATTTGGAGAATTTCTGTTGCGTAGTAGCTAATGTGCTGGATTGTGACAACATAGTAAGCGAGTTCGAACTCGAGTTGCGCTACTACGTTCATTTTCGGACTGATACAATAAGTTGAATAGTATCACTACCATTACCCTACAAGATTGGCTTTGGCATTAGATAACCCACGACGGTTGATGTCATTAAATAAAGAAAACGGAATTGAAACAAAAAAAAATGTTTAGTATAACACTGTAATATACTCATTTGTTTGGACTGTGTTGTGATGTTTATATTTCCCTGTGTAGAAGTAGATTGACTAATAGCATTAGCTAGACACTGATTAATACTGGGTAACGGCTTTTGCGGGAGCATCTAATTTACATACGATACTAAACCTCCCTGATCCTGCTACGTTGTATGCTCTTGTGTACTCTTGTGCTTCTGATTATTTTGGGGGATCTGGGTTGCTTTTCTTCATCTCTTTTTTTTTTTTGGTTTCTTTTTATGGGTGATCTTGGATTTTAGCTCAGTCGGCTGCGACTGTAGTATACACTGACTGCATCTCTGCTGAGAGGTAAGACACCCGCCCCCAACGAAGTCCTAGATATGAAATTAAACAATCTGATGGTACTATTTACCAACCCCTCCGCTCGGGCAGGATATGACACAAGGTCAATTTTTAAGCGGAGTTTAACAGGTTTGAATTCAGAGTTTTCCTTCTCCTAGACTAGTTGCCTCACCAAGGCTGAAGAACCTAGTCCGTCCTACTATTTACCCATAGCTGGAGGGAGAATAAGGGGGTTCATACGTTTCCCAAGGGTATTTGCCCGAAAGTGAACGTAATAGCGCGACTGGAGTACGAACTCGCGTACTACGATTCCGCAGCTCATCGCTTTAACCATTACACCACGAGGACACCACCTAAACAATCTGATGGTGACGCTTTAGTCTTAGAGCTTTGGGAAATGCGGAGTACTTCTTCAAAGCTATTGCTTCCTGGTCTTCTCAGACCCAGAGTAGTAACACTTGATAATGTCAAAAAGGAGAGTTTGACATTTAAACTGAGTGCAAAAAATCACTTGTACTATATTGATTTGTTTGAAATAAAACTCATTGAGCATTTGACTGTGTGTAAACTGATGTTTAATTGAATTCTTAGTGATAGATAATAATTCTTGGAAGGAGGTCCCCGTAGTGTAATGGTTATTGTCGCAGGAAATGGACACGGTGACACAAGTTCAAATCCTGGACCAAGCTAATTGCATTTCACATAGCACTAATACCCTTGGGAAAGGTATGAATACAATTATTCTCCCTCCGGCTTTGGGTAAATAGTAGGACAGACTAGGTTCTTCAGCCTTGGTGAGGCAACTAGTCTAGGAGTAGGAAAACTCTGAATTCAAACCTGCTAAACTCCACTTTAAAAGTGACCTTGTGTCATATCCTGCCCAAGCGGAGGGGTTGGGTAAATATGATAACAGTACTTGGAACTATTTAACTCTGAAAATAAATGAGTAATATTGAACAGAATAAAATGTGAGGATAAATAGTAATACTCCAAAGATTTTAATTGTGTACCCAGATTGAATTATGGGTATAATATAGCATCATTTGGAACCATTATGAATAGTATTAAATACAATAATTAATGTTAAATAGCAATAATTGTAAGCACGTCACTGTCTTCAAACAAACGATCAATAATAAATAGAATTACTGTCAGAGATCAATAATAAAAACTGTTTATCCATGTAGAAATAAGACAAATACTTGTGTGCAAACAAATTACTTCTAACCCATTTAAAAATTAAATTAACTGCAAACTATTCACTTCAAATTAAATACGTATATCTATGTAAATGTGTGCGAACAAATGACTGCTGTTAAATTGTTACTATTACACAGAAATAATTAAAGTCATTTAACTGTGTGCCAACAAATGATTAATAGAATTATTTACATTAGATAGAAATACTTGAAGCCATTTACTTATATTACCATGACTAGAAAATCCGGCGAACACCTATGCATGACATACGGAAACACTGGACAGCTTTTTCGACCTTATTATGCCTCATCAGCAGTGTATACCATGATTTCCACCGTTGGAGATCGAACCAGCGACTACAGTGCCGAGACTCTACAACTGAGCCATCAGTTCATATCGCACACACGTGACGCCAAATTAACTAGTCATGGTAATTGCGCGGCCAATTGACCTAAATGTGTTTTGCAAGTTACAACCGTACTCTTTTCAAAGGACACGGTCACCCGCCAAGGCCACGTCTTCCCAAGCGGATTAGAAATACGTGTCCGCGTAATTATTTTGACCCCAAGGGCAAGGATACAGATCTACATTTTTCTTTTTTAATAGAGGAATTATATTGTGATTTGAAGAGCACGGATTTAGGTCAATTAGCCGTGCCATTACCATGACTAGTTAATTTGGCATCTTTGTGCGCGATATGAACTAGTGGCTCAGTTGTAGAGATTCGGCACTACAATCTGTGGTCGCTGGTTCGATCTTCAGTGGTGGAGATGCTGCTGATGAGACCTAATAAAGTCGAAACATCTGTCTAGTATTTCCGTATGTCATACGTAAGTATTCGGCGGATTTACTAGTCATGTTAATTGAATTCACAGTATGAAAAAGAGGATTTGGCATTAAATAACCTACAATGGTTGATATGCCATAAAACTTAACAAAACCAAATCTTATATATTTAATATATATGCAGAAAGAGGATTTGGCATTAAATAACCTACAATGGTTGATATGCCATAAAACTCAACAAAACCAAATCATATATATTTAATATAAATGTACAAAGAGGATGTGGCATTAAATAACCTACAATGGTTGATATGCCATAAAACTCAACAAAACCAAATCATATATATTTAATATATATGTAGAAAGAGGATTTGGCATTAAATAACCTACAATGATTGAATGCCATAAAACTCAACAAAACCAAATTATATATATTTAATATATATGCAGAAAGGGGATTTGGCATTAAATAACCTAAAATGGTTGATATGCCATAAAACCTAACCAAACCAAATCGTATATATTCAATATGTATGTATAAAGAGGATTCGGCATTGAATAACCTACAATGTTTGATATGCCATAAAACTCAAGAAAACCAAATCATATATTTAATATATATGCAAAAAGAGGATCTGGCATTAAATAACCTACAATAGTTGATATGCCATAAAACCTAACCAAACCAATTCATATATGTTTAATATGTATGTATAAAGAGGATTTGGTATTAAATAACCTACAATGGTTGATATGCCATAAAACCTAACCAAACCAAATCATATATATTTAATATGTATGTATAACGAGGATTTGGCATTAAATAACCTACAATGGTTGATATGCCATAAAACCTAACCAACCAACCAACTTGATCTTGGCCTAAGTTCATTTTCTTCGTCAGTCTCTCCTTGTCGTTTATTATCACTTACTTCCATACCTTTCTCTGTTTAACTGTCGAAATCCTCGGTCTTCTCCTGCTCTTCAGCTCCCAATCTCCTCTCCATTTTTATGTCTTCAGGTTTGATTCCGGGTCTAAATTGATATGCATGGACCAGTACTTGCAGCTCATTTTTCTCTAATATTGCTGTATTATACTCTTTTTTGTCATAGAAATTTTGCCTTTTTCTGGATTTGATTCTTTATCTTTTCCACACCATTTTACTTTGGTGAAAATGATATAGTTATGGAGGCTCTGATTTGTCTCACCATTAACGGAGGACTTAGTTTTCTTCCACCAAGTTGAATCGTTCGGTAACTTCGGAGCAATCTGGCTTGGTAGGTTTCTTTGCTTTTATAAAATAGGGAAAATGTCCTTAACCCCATTTTCGCATTGCGGGCGGTACGGTGGTGTCTTGTATGGGATGCACCAGATACGTTATAGCTATGAATACAGATTCTTGTCACGAAATTATTATACTTTGTCCGTGATTATCGTTTTGGCTGCCCCGTTTCTTGAGAATTCTGTTTTCGCTAGTTTCTTTACAGTTATCATCATCATCATCATCATGTCGTGCCGCTAGCACGGATATCCCTGACTCTCTCTCGCCACTTCTCCCTATCGTTCATTGCCTCCGGTATGTCTTCCTGCTTTTGCTCGGACATATGTGGGGGTCCATAGGAATATATCACTTATGAGGTTGTCCTTGCATGTCTGGTTCGTCTCACTTGCATAATTTTCGTGATGGGAAGCAGGTGGCCGTATAGTTGTTGCCTTGTGGGGTGTTGCCGCCAGGACTTGTTCAATATTGCTCGCAGCATTCTTGTGTAATTGCCGTCTAGCTTCTTCTCCAGCCATTTAGTTAGCGTCTAAGTAGTGCATCCATACAGTAGTAGTAGCTTTCCTTTACTTTGATTACCTCAGGCAATCCATAAAATGAGTCATAAGAATATTATCAATCAATCCATATCTTTGATATTTGCATGATCTATGTGGAACATAATCTATGTTTTTTATTTTTATTTTTAATAAACTTTTTTTTTTATTTCAATCGCATTTTGGACATCTTTTAATGTAATCTTTTTCTTCTTTCATGTATTCCGTCAACCAGGCTTACAACTTTAACCAACTTTATGTTGCAGTTATGCAACGATTTACATCATCATGTACTTGCTTTAATATATCCTTTCTTAGGACTAGTGAAGTTACTATTTTGTCTCCAATGCATATTATGCCCTTTCCTCTGGTCAGTTTGTGTCTTGTTTATTTAAAGGGTCTCATCAATTGCTCTATATATTTCCAATCATTCTCTCTTGTATTTTTCTTAAAACGGGATTTTCCCTGGTTTCTATTCTTATTCGATTTAGGAACAAAACGTCCCATTCCATGCTGTCCAGCTCTTAATCTTCCATATTTTCCTGATTTTCTTACGTCTTATCGTCAAACTCTGATCTAAATACAGCACCTACATGTGGAACCGTGTTTTCTATTAAGTAAATTATGTTAAAATTGAATGCCATAAATTTTATTGCTCATCAGAAAATTCTCGATGCTGTAATCCTTGGCATTTTCTATATATGATTAAAGATGTATTCAAATGGTTTCAAATATCTGTCTTAAGAAGCTTCGAATCCTTCTCGCGTTTCACACTTTGGCTAGTGCTTCCTCTTCAATATTCTAGTAGTTTGATTCTGCTGCCGTTGACTTTCTTGATTGTCATATTACTGAGTGATCTTGTGGTATGATTGCTACTATGGCTTGTTCACTCGCATCAGTGCATAGCATTTCTTCTTTCTTTGGATCAAAAATTATCTGTCTCTTTTTTTTTTTTTTTTTTTAGTCAATTTTTTGTTTCAAAGGCATCAGTTTGTCGTTGTGTCCAGTTAAACTGGACGCTCTTTTGGCGTAACTTGGAGAACGATACTATCAGGTCACGATATCTGGGTAGATATTTACTATAAAAATTTGTTAATCCCAAAAAGGATGCCAATTCCTTTTTGTTTCTTTAATGTGGACTTTTCTGCTATTTTCTTGCTTTATCTCTCATCGGGTGATATTTTATCATTTGATAATTGATATCTTAAATGTGATACCTTATCGCAGTTAAGTTTGCATATGTCCTTATTTATAGTCATGCGAGCTTCGTTTAACTTCTTCAAAATTTGTTCCGTTTTGTGTTTCAATACGTCTCTGGTGTACGCTTTCACTTGCATATTCCTGATATATCATTATATTTTATCTTTCCCGATAAAATTATTTCAATTGCTTTATAAAATGTATGGCTCGAAGTCTTTCTGCCAAAGAGCAGACGAGTCCACGTTTACAAGGTTATTGGTGTGTTTATAGGAAATTTCTTAACAATTTCAATGTGGTTTTATGCTGACTTGAGATCTATTTTTATAAAATATTTCATTTATGCTAATCTATGGCCCACAGTTTCAGTATTTGAAAACGGAAACGAGTCTAAGCCTATGTGGTTGGTGGGTTGGTTGGTTGGGTTTATGGCATATCAACCTTTGTAGGTTATTTAACGCCAAATGCATTTTTATGCAAATAATCAATTCTACTTCAATCAATTCAGTTTAGCGCAAGTACACAGTTTAATTGTCAAAAACTTTTTCTATTTCAAACTATTCAGTTTATTCAAACAATTCTAATTCAGCTTAACTGTTCTATATTAAACAATTCACTTTTGTGTAAGTACAGTTTCACAGTAAAAAAAAGTTCCATTTCAAACAATTTAGTTTAGCATAAGTAATGGAGTTTAAATGTAAGTACAGTTTAATTGTCAAAACATTTTTATTTCTAGCTATTCAGTTTAGTCAAACAGTTCTAATTCAAACAATTCAGTTTAGCATAAGTATGAAGTTACTTCTATTTAAACAATAGATAGGGCCCTATCCGGTACCACTATTGCTGGCCAGAGTGGACCTGGGAGCAATGGCAGTGAATGGATGCTTTACATTCCCCACAGCTTCAGCATCACTGGAACCTCACCATTGGATTGTTTAGTGTCATATCCTGGTCACCCATTTGGGGAGGAGTCAGTCAGTGTATGCTATAGCCCCAGCCGACTGGGCAATACGCAGAGTTAATGTCAAAACAGTTTTATTTCGGATAGTTCAGTTTAGCATAAGTACACAGTTTAGATGTCAAAACAGTTCTATTTCGAGCAATTCATTTTAGCATAAGTACGCAGTTTAAATGTCAAAACCATACTATTTTAAACAATTCAAGTAAGCATAAATACATAGGTTAAATGCAAAAATCAGTAAATTCATGAAGCCACGGTCTAGTTCTATTTAACCCATAGATAGGACCCTGATCAGGTGATTCCACTCCGGGCCAGAGTGGACCTGGGAGCGATGGCAATAAAGGGGTACTCCGAATTCACCAAAGCTCCAGCATCACTGGAACCTCACCATCAGATTGTTTAATGTCATATCCTGGACACTCATTGAGTGGGGGTCTTATTCCTCTTTAGAAGCGCAGTCGGTGTATTCTACAGCCCCAGCCGACTGGGCAAAAACATATTTGGACATTCACCCGATTCTTGTAATCTACCTAATAAAATCTCCATTGGGCTTTCTCATGGCTACAATCGATGAAGTCCTATTACGACTACTTTAGGGAGTATCTTCTGCTATTCATTACTGTATCATTTTTTATTTCACCACCACCATAGGTAGGATATAAATTAGTAACTTCCATGATTTCACATAGCTTGGGTGAAGGTTTTCTTTTTAAAAAAGGTGTATTTACATTATATACTTCGGCATTTTCTCTTAGAGTATCTGTGCCTTCTATTCTTTCTATTATTCTTTTGAAATTTCATACCTTCCGAATATGACCTTCTTTTTTGCTGTTTAAACATATTTTCTCTTGGCTGAGCATTTATTCATATTTCTTTGGTGTTCATTGACCCAATATTTGCATTTGATCAGGAACTTGGTTGTGTTGTAGGTAGCTTGATGATATATTTGTTTATTGAAGACTTTAATCAATTAGAGTAGCATAATTTTCTTTATTCTTCTAACAATCTCTTCATGAGTTAATTCTCCTAATTCCCTTGGGTACGACATTGCCTATATTTCCTTCACAGCTTCACATGCTGCTATAACTAGAAATAGGTCTGTGATTTCATTCTTTCTTCTAATAGCTTTTTCGTCTTTTAATTTTTTAACCCCTGTTTAACATCTAATGTTTTATAAAATGTTTTTATATGGTCCGTTTCGTCCAGCATTGTTAAGGCTTTTATCGGTGACGCCATGGTTATAATGCGTATATCTCGCTGAGTAGATGTTGACTGGTTAATAGAATTAGTTAGACGCCGGTTGATATTGGGTAACTCTTTTATGGGCGCGTCTAATTTAAATACGAAGTTAAAGGTAGCTTGATGGTTTTATAGCATGCTTACTCTTTCTGACTTATTTTGAAGTGAATTCATCTATTACACTCTTTAATTGTATACAGAACAAAAGGTATACAAATATAAGTGGAAAGATAATCAAACATAATTTACGAACTTCAATGAATGAAGGAACACACTTCTTTATAAAAATATATCTCTCACACTTTATTCACGAAAGGGTTGATGTTTCTGTGATGTGTGAGAGATGGGTGGAGAGACATATATTCAGAGAGAGGATTTCTTCTGTCCATATCATCTTCCAGGAGCCCAGGGGTGCTAACGCTTGCACCCCTGTGCAAGCTCATCAGACACGCCTCTGATCGGCTGCGTGTTCCACGCTCGACTGCGATTCTCTGCATACTGTCCAAATCTAACCACGTGGTTCTCATCACGTGATCCCCTTCCAGTTACACACCTGTTTGACCTGAGTGCCCTGACGCGCCGTCATCGTCCTGTTTACTAATCAAAATGTGAAAGCTTACCAAAGCACACGGGGTCACTAGGAACGAACAGAAAATCCATGTCATATGTTATATAACTTATCTTTTAACTTTATCATTTTAAACACTTAAACACTTCATACTCAGTTGTAATATCAATTTTTAAAATGTTACTTTATTATAAAGTTCATAACCCTTATAAACAGCGAAACACTTAATACTCTTTTGTATTATTAATATTCTAAGAACCATTGTATCATATGTACCAATCAAATATACAAGCCACAGTTCATACTTAATATAAATGTTTTCACATTCATTGTATGATAATATTCAAATTCATTTTAACAGGTAAACAGGTTTTTAAAATTTTCAATTTCAATATTTTAAGAGTCAATAAAGTTCATTATCATTTTAAACTGATAAAAACTTCATAATTTGATCCAATTTTTAATATTTTCAAAATCAATTTATAATAATGCTAACAATCCCTTCAAGCATGTAAACACTTCATACTTTGTCGTATTATCAACGTTTTTAAGAACCAATTTAATATACTTCCCACTTATATAAAAAATAGTTATTATTTACTTAAAATATCAATGATTCAGTGAATTTCAAAATAATTTGCCACAATATTTGAAACATATTTTATGATTAATACTAGGAACCTTTTAATCAGGTTTACTCTATTTAAACATTGGACATCTTAAGCAGGTTTATTAATCAATTGATGAAACTACTTAAGCAGGCATGATTTATACACTGGAACTCTTAAGCAGATTTATTAATCCATGGATGAGACTTCTCAAGCAAGTGTAACTGATTTATACACTGGACCTCTTAAGCAGATTTATTAATCCATGGATAAGACTTCTCAAGCAGGCATGATTTATATACTTGGCTTCTTAAGCATATTTATTAATCCATGAATGAGATTTCACAAGCAGGTCTACTTATACACGGGACCTCTTAAGCAGATTTAATAATCCATGGATGAGACTCCTCATGCAGGTCTACTTATACACGGGACCTCTTAAGCAGGTTTATTAATCCATGGATGAGACTTCACAAGCAGGCATGATTTATATACTTGGCTTCTCAAGCAGATTGATTAATCCATGGATTAGACTACTCAAGCTGGCATGATTTATACACTTGACCACTTAAGCAGGTTTATTAATCCCTGGATTAGACTTCTCAAGCAAGTGTAACTGATTTATACACGGGACCTCTTAAGCAGATTTATAAATCCATAGATGAGACTTCACAAGCAGGCATGATTTATATACTCGGCTTCTCAAGCAGATTGATTAATCCATGGATGAGACATCTCAAGCAGGCATGATTTATACACTTGGCCTCTTAAGCAGATATATTAATCCAGGTATGAGAAGCAGGCATGATTTATACACTGAACCCCTTAAGCAGATTGATTAATCCATGGATGAGACTTCTCAAGCAAGTGTAACTGATTTATACACTGGACCACTTAAGCAGATTTATTAATCCATGGATAAGACTTCTCAAGCAGGCATGATTTATATACTTGGCTTCTTAAGCAGATATATTAATCCAGGGATGAGAAGCAGGCATGATTTATACACTGAACCCCTTAAGCAGATTGATTAATCCATGGATGAGACTTCTCAAGCAAGTGTAACTGATTTATACACTTGACCTCTTAAGCAGATTGAATAATCCAGGGATGAGACTACTCAAGCAGGCATGATTTATACACTGGACCTCTTAAGCATATTTATTAATCCATGGATGAGACTTCTCAAGCAGGCCTTCTTGATCCATACATGGGAATTCTCAAGCAGGTTTCCTCCTTCTATTCATGGGACCTGTCAATTAGCTTTATTTTATCCATACATGGGACTTCCAAAGCAGTTTTACTTGATCTATTCACGGAACCTTTCAAGTATTTTTATTTGATCTATACATGAAACCTCTTAAGCTGGTATACTTGATCCATACATGCGACCTCTCTGGGAGGTTTACTTGATCCATTCATGGGACCTCTCAACGAGGATTACTTGATCCATACACGTACTACCATATCTGGATTAAAGTGGACCCAGGAGTAAAGGCAACACAGTATGACTCCACTATTGATGAAGCTACTGAAACGGAACCTTATTATGGGTTCATAGTAGTTTTATGCCCAGCACTTCTAATATAGGAGGGAAATTCAATAGATAAGGGGAATACTTTTGGAAAAATCAAAATTAACATTTTTCAGATTTTATTTCAATGAATGTAAGATCTGCCCGTGGTGGAATGGTTATCGTCGTAGGAAATGGACACGGCGACACGAGTTCAAATCCTAAACGAGACTGATTGCATTTCACGTAGCACTAATACCCTTGGGAAAGGTATGAATCCAATTATTCTCCCTCCAGCTATGGGTAAATAGTATGACAGACAAGATTCTTCAGCCTTGGGGAGGCAACTAGTCTATGAGAAGGAAAACTCTGAATTCAATCCTGTTAAACTCTGGTTAAAAAATTGACCTTGTGTCATATCCTGCCCGAGCGGAGGGGTTGGTTAAATAGGATGAATGTATGATCTGCCTTGTTTAGATTGTAATTTCTGAAAAATATTTGTTTTGAAGCGATTCAAAATGGCTAGATTTAAAACAGAGTGATCAAGGCGTGAACAGAGGTAGGTCAGCAATCTTTTTTTTTTAGCTGAAAAGTGTAAAGAATGCGAAACTTTCAGAAGAATGTGCGATGTTTATAAAGAAGCGTGGATTATCAAAAAAATTACAAATGGGCTAAGGATAGGTTTTTCACAAAAAAAAATCAGGTTTGAAAAAACAGTTCATAAAGAAGTAACACATTGACTTTTCAGGCACAGCAGTCAGTAAAGAAGGTCATGCTGACAGTCTTCTGGGACTTAAAAGGACCCATCACTATTGATTTCCTTGAAAAAGGTGCAACTTGAATCAATAATTCCTATTGCCAACGTCCTAAGAATGGTTCCCCTAATTTAGTAAATGACCCTCGTTTATGACCGGAAATAATTAAAACATTTTGAGGGCTACGTTGATTTTGATTTTAATCTATTCACTAAGTTTCCGTTCAATTGATACATCCCTGATTTTAGAACCTGAGCATATTATCGATCTGTTTATGCAATCATTTACAGTAATCAAGATATATTGGCTTTTGGTGTAATCGGGAGTTAATCATTTCACTTATTCAGAATTGTGTTTTCCGGCTTTGTATTCTAATTTCTTTAGGTTTTCAGAGATTTAAGCTTTCTTTCTTTTTGTATTTCTTCGTTGATTTTTAATTCAATTTCTTTCTTTCGCCCAATTCTTTCTTTTTTTTTATTTCAATATTCCTTCCTCTTTCTTTACTTCAGTTTCATATTACCATTTATTTTTCATTTCTTTTTTTCTATCTTTTAAATCTTTATTGTTTGTTTGTTTGTTTGTTTGTTTGTACTTTTTCTTTTTATTTACGATTAATATTTCTATTCTTTTCTTCCATTGTTTCACTTAGATATTTATCATTTTACAGAGCTTTTTTATGGGATTTTATAAATTAACATTCAGTTTTTGTTTTTGCGTTGTTTTTTTTTTTTTTTCAGTTTTTATTACTTACTTTAATTACAGCCATTCCTTTCAGTCTTTTGCTTTGCTTGCTTTTTTTTTCTTTTTTTTCTTTAACTCATTTTTTGCCATATTTTTTTAAAAAATTTTTTTCTCATAGACTCAAAATAATCTCGCCAATGTCTGCCACTTTTTGCAGAACATCAATGGAATATTTAAACTGTTAAAAGAACCCCAGACTGTCAATAATCTCATTAACAAGGAGAGTCTAAACTATTTTTTCATCGATTGAAAGTGACAATGATATTTTTACTTTAAAGCAATCATAGCAATATGGTGTAAATTATTTCATGCAACACTTTATGAAAGTAGAGTATAACTAAATTCAATAACAATCTAGATATAAGTAATAATATTATGATATTGGCAATAACAATAGCAAGCATAGTGGATAATAAAGTCTGACACTTTACAATCAGATTGCTAAGTTATAAAATACAACGTCTCTAGATAAGCATTCACAATTTCCAGAGAAATCAAATAATGTCTTACTCCCTTTCGACGGGATTAAGAATTGGCTGACTGTATCGTTTGTTGAGAAGTAAGACCCTTCGCTTTAAAAATGGAGAATGCTGGGTATGGCATAAACTGCAATTGATAGTGAGTTTCCAGTTACAGAGTTCTGGGGTGTGTGCGGTACCTTTTCATGGCCGTTAATCCCATGTCCACTTTGACCCCAAATGGTAGTGCCTGTTAGGGTCCAATCTATGATTCAAATAGAGCTATTCAAAATTCATTCTTATAGAACCGTGTGCAAAACAAAGAACTAACAACAAAAGAAAATATAAATATGAACATTAAATGAACACGATTCCCAAACTTCTTGGTATAAAATAACTCTAAATAGGTTTAAATGTCATTAAAATCAATCAAGCAAGGAAGAAATCTAATAAATAAGCATTGCATTTGCGCACGCACACACACACACACACACACACACACACACACATATATATATATATATATATATACCAACAAGAGCACTGCTATCGAACAATAGTGGCCAAGTTTGATTCTTGAGCCCTAAGCCTCCAACCTCCGTGTACGCCTCATCTTTGGCTTCTGAGGGAAAAATAACTGAAAATGTAACTTCTAATCCATTGTTTAATAGGTGGATTCTTGCTAGGCAATAGTAATGTTGAAAATATTTCTCCGATTGAACTTTAGGTCGTTTGGACATATGCACTGGAAGATGAAGCAAATTTTGTAGCCGCCCTGAGGTAGGTTAACTTTTTGCGGAGCACCTTCCCCATTAAACTGTTCTTATGTAGCATTTTAGCCTCGAGTGAAGTTGAACAATAACTTTCTGGTAGGCAACAGCACTATTAGCTGTCGCTTGAGTTCTATCATTTAATTAACAAATTCTCAGCCTCGATTTCATCGCTCCCTGGGTGTTCGTTACATTATTTGATTAAATAAATATATATCCAAACGGAACCTTAAATTTAACAACTAAAAATGTACACCCACCAAAAAAATGATAAACAAACAAGCACTAGTTTTTCACTGTTTACAGTTTTGTTTGGTTTCTTTGTTTAATGGCATATCAACCTTTGTAGGTTATTTAATGCCAAAGTCATTCTTCGAGAAGAACAGTTATGGTACGATTTAACCCATAGCTGGGAGGATAAGGGATTCATACCTTTCCCAAGGGTATTTGCCCGAAAGTGAACGTAATAGCGCGACTGGAGTACGAACTCGCTTACTACGATTCCACAGTCTATCGATTTAACCATTACACCACTAAGACACCCCCTGTTTACAGTTTCCTTGACATCGTAAAGGATACTGGTCCCATATAGCATTTCATGCAAAGAGGACGGCTTATAAATAGCTTAGGCAATTTCTGTATCACACTCGTGTTGATCATGCTTTTAAACATGTACTTATAGAAAGACTTATACAGAAACCTGGATTAGGTAGGAGAGCCCTATTCATGTAGCGTGTCTTTTGCAAGAGTAGCCAGGCCGCGCCCATTTCTTTCCAGGTCTTGTTTGAATATAGAATTTTTCCTTCACAAAGACCGGTGGTCATTACAAGGTCAAATAGCCAGTCTGCCCTACTATTTTCTCATAGCTTGTACATAATATGCATTTTTGAGAATGTAGTCTTTTTTGTGACATATTGCATTTAAAATATTTTATCGTTTTAGTAATCGTGAAAACTTTAGTTATATACAATTCAATCTGCGGATATAGTTTTCAATCAGATTTTCTGAGTGAGCAGGTAAGATGCAGCCCCTGACATTTAAAAAACAAAGCAATGTACACAGAAAGTACACTCAAAACTAAACATTATCTTCAATGTAAAAAATATATACAGCAAATATGACGCCAAAAACAATAACAGCATCAGAAAGGGGGACACAAAAACACAAATTCATAATATTACCAATGAACACGATAACCAACAATCTTGAAAAAAGAAAAGCTAAACTGTCTAGACATGAATATAGTTACAAACACCTTCAGAATGATAACAAAAAAAAATGTAATCAACAACAAGCACAAACAGACTCCACGTTATAAACAGTAATTTACGAAATAGCAGTAAAAAAGAAAGAACAAAAAAACATTAGCGGAGCATTCACAATTAAAAAAAAAGAACAGCTGCACACAGAAAAGGATTTAAAAAATGAACCAGTTTAATTCTATGGTAAGCCACAGGAACACATGTGACCTCAACTTCAACTTAATTAACATGTCTTTAATAATGTTTTAAAAAGAAAGAAAAATTGTAATTGCGGTGTTGCATAGAAAATGTACTGATACGTGAGACTAATAAATTTACGTCCAGGTTTTTACAATTCCCCCGTTCCGATGGTTGGTTGGTTGGTTTCTTTGTGTAATGGCATATCAACCTTTGGAGGTTATCTAACGCCAAAGCCATTCACCTAGAAGAACGGTAGTGGTACTATTTAACCCATAGCTGGGAGAATAGGTGGGTTTATAACTTTCCCAAAGGTATTTGCCCGAAAATGAACGTAATAGCGCGGCTGGAATACGAACTCGTTTACTACGATTCCGCAGTCCATCGCTTTAACCATTACACCACGATGACACCCCCATGAATAATCCTATTTGCTATTAATGCATTTCTTGCGCATAGTGAAGTGGTTACAAGTATTGTAGATATTCAACACTATTTTTTTAACATTACCCATTTGTTCACTCCCTGTTTAATAGTCCAAAGTATTTCTACGTATCAGTAACAATTCAATTAAACATCAGTCATTTGTTTACACACAAGTGAATTATCAAACAGTTCTATTTCATACAATTCAATTCACGAGGACACCCCACTGTTCCAATGGAAGTAATACTCTGGGATGTGAGATAGTAAAAGACAAAAATAAGAAAACAGGAAAATAACTAGTATAATATGATACAAAACTATGAGTGTGGTTAAAAAAGGTCAAAACTTCACCTAAAGAAAGGGACATAGGTGAACATTTTTTGTTTTGTCAACGCTACCATTTCTTATATAACAAGAAAAACTAAATCAGATTCCTGCAGATTTCTGTCTTAATTCTTGAGCAAATGAAGCCCATAAAAATGTGAGAGGTGTGTAACAAATCTCAAAATGTAAAAAAGAAGTTTTAACTTTTTAAACTAATGCAGTATATCAAAGAAATTGGATTAAAGATATTAGAATTGGCACGTGTTATCTTTGAAAAATAAACTATAAATTTTGAAGATGCTTCGTATAATCAAACGTATGAATTTTAGTTTAGATGTTGGATTTTATTCAAAATTTAAACCAACCACACACACACACACACAGACATACATATATATATATATATATATATATATATATATATATATATGCTTACATACCTTATCCCTCACCATGAACAAGGTGTGACACAAGATAAATTTTAAGGGGAGTTTTACTGGGTCTTTTTAGCGGAGTTTTCCTTTTCTTAGACTAGTAGCCAAACCAATGTTAAAGAGCTCTGTCCATCCGAAGAGATAGCTACAGGTGAAAATACCTTTTGGAAGCACAATGTTAAAGCCTTGTCCAGGAAACGAACTTGAGTTAAAATCTCGATTTCCTTTGATTGTATCAATCGTACCATGAGCACTATATATATATATATAGGTATTATCTGGGCCAGTTAAACCGGAGTCGGGAGTTATTCCATCAGGACAAGAAAACTATTCAAAAGTGAACATTTGAATTTTCCTGGTGAAGAGCTCAATGTAACAGACATTACAGAGCAATAATTTCATTAAGAAAAAAATGTGACCAGTTTGTGTTTTTTCTTAATGAAAGTATATATATATATATATATATATATATATATATATATATATATATATATATATATATGTGACCGGTTTGTGTTTTTTCTTAATGAGAGTATATATATATATATATAGAGAGAGAGAGAGAGGGAGGGCGAGAGAGAAAGAGAGAAAGTGGGGAGAGAAGGAGAGAGAGCTGTATTAAAATTTCATGTAGAAAAAATGTGTCAGTGAGTCAGGCGAATTGGAATAATAGGTAAATCTATTCATTTTATTCTATGATATGAATCCGAGAGTATTCCATCTGTTGAATGCGAATTTTTTAAAACTTTTTTTTCAAAGTTAGAGTCGATTTCATACTAAAAAAAAGTTTTCCTTAAAAGAAATAATCATTTTTAATTTGTTAATTAAGAATAAGATGTCCATTCAGTAAAGAAATGGAATTTAACTATAGAACTATCCTCAGTGCTCATTCATGAAGTATAGTATATTTTTCAAAGAAGAAAAATCTCATTTTGGGAGGTTGTTTTTATATTTTTTCATAATTTAATCCATGAATGTAAATTCAACAATATTTGGAATTGTTAAATTGCAAAAATAAAGTTTAGTCTCGCAAAGATATTTCTTCAAGGCTATTCAAAATAGTGGTAAATTTAACTGTGTGCTCCTGACTAGATCAGAGGTCTTTCGGCAAATTTTCACTCGCAAACAGTGTAAACCATGTAAAATATACTGAAAAATGTGTACACGGTTGGTTGGTTAGTTGGTTGGCTTTTCATGGCATATCAACATTTGTAGGTTATTTAACGCCAAATCCATTTTTATACAAAAAATCAGCTCTATTTCAAAAAATTCATTTTAACATGAGTACACAGTTTAATTGTCAAAAACATTTCTATTTCAAGCTACCCTGTTTAGCCAAACGGTTCTAATTCAAACACTTCAGTTTCGCATAAATATGAAGTTTAGTTCTATTTAAACCATTGATAATGCCCTATCAGATGCTACCATTCCGAGCCATATTGGACTTGGGAGCAATGGCAGTGAAGAGGTACTCCGTATTCCCCAACGCCCCAGCATTATTGAAGCCTCACTATCAGATTCTTTAGTGTCATATCCAGGACACTAATTTGGGATGAGGGTCTTACCCCTCTGCAGAGAAGCGGTCTGTGTATTCTACAGCCCCAGGAGACTGGGCAATGTTTACACGAAGAAGCAGTTTTTGTGCTTACAAATTGTTTAAAGGTCGACTGTAACGATAACATTTGAAATGGTGGATTCAGTTAATGCGCTCATTTTCTCAGAGAGAAGAGCTACAACGGAGGACAAGCATGAACAACAGAAAATTTCTGTGGTTACAGCACACAAAATTGTGCATGATGAACTTGCCTTCTTAGGTTGTCATTGCTTTTCACCTGGATGATGCAAAGGGTCGTGCTGACTCAAGAGCTGTGGATATCATCCGTCAGTTTCTTTTGGGAACAACTGCCACATCCGTCCGGATTCTGGCTCCTTTGATTTCTACGTATTTGGCCCCTCTCAAAGAAATTATGCCCTGAACCAAGCTTTCAAAAGATGATTAACTGAAGAGCACTATGAGAATATGACTAAAACGACAGCAAAAATATTTCTGGGCGGAAGAAATACAAAACCTTCTTTTTTTTGGTGGAGGGAAATAGATTGTAAAGAATGGACATTTAGCAAAAGTTGTTTTTTAGTAAAATGTAATCAATATATAAGAAAATTCACCTTTTTTTATTGAATGACGGATATCTAAGATATTGGCAGTCATTCGACTAAGTTTTGTACGAGACACTTGAGTAATATTACTCAAGATGAAAACTTATCATCGCTTAAAATTTAATGCACTATTTATAACCGCCCTTTGAAAAAAATCCTTCTGAAACTTATTGGCAAAATCTTTCAGCTTCTTATGAAATTTATAACACTTGACCTATCCAACGTGTGGATTACAGAGACAACTTAGTACCAAGTACAAACACACTTTAACTGCAATTGTTCGTCTGATTCTGATGATATCAGACTTTGCTGATCGGTTTTTCGTGATCTCGCGAAATATGTTCTAAAATGCTGTTGAATGAGAGTAAAAAACTGTTTTAGTTTAATCCACGTACATCATAGTCTTAATACCTTAACAGACAAAGGTCATTCTCGAAAGATTTGCAAATAAACTTCTCTTTGCAAAACTATATCGTGGGTGTCAATAGCCTTTTAATACGAGGTGCCTACGATAAGTTTCCAGACTGTTTTCGTATGGGCACTTTTATTGACAGTACACACATGAAACTCTAGTCCCCTTCAAAGTAATCTCCTCCGGCTATAATGCACTTGTTGCACCGTTCCAACAACTCCTGGAAGGCCCCATGCAAGTCTTCTTGTGTGAGCGTGTTAATGACCTTCGTCACAGCCTCTTTCATCTCCTCAATTGTCTCATAATGAGAGCCTGTGAGCTTAGGGAATAAACAAAAGTCACAAGGAGCAAGGTCTGGACTATAGGGAGGGTGACGAACTGTCTTGATGCCCATCTTGGTCAAATAGTCTGTGAAAAAGATGGAGTTGTGGACTAGTGTATTGTCCTGGTGGAAATGCCACTGACCCGATTTGAAGAGTGATGGCCTCTTCCCAAGGAATCTCTTCCTGAACTCCCTTAAAACCCCAACATAGTAACTCTTTGGCCAATCAACTCTGGTGTATTGACTTCCTTGCTCCTGCCACACTTCTCATCATCCCTCACAGACTCCCTGCCTTCCTTGAAAGAAAACAACACTAGAGCTTTATTTTAAAACTTTTATTGAAAAAAATTAATTCAGGTAACTTGATTATGTAGTAGACCTAACATCTATTCAATGTAGCCCCCTTCAGTCTCAATCGCCGCCTCGATACGGATCCGGAACTGGGAGCATGCCTTTTCCACAAGCGCCAGCGGGAGCCTTGCGAATGCTCGGCGAATACCCGGCAGATGGCAGCGATCAGACTGGCTTTGGTGTTGTGGGAGGTCATGTTGGTGATGTTTTCGACGTATGACCAAACGAAGTAGTCCAGCGGGTTCAGGTCGAGGGAGGAGGGGGGCCAGTGAGAGACGGGTACAAAGTCGTAGCACTCTTTCAGAAGCCAAGCCTGGGTCTCTTTGGACTTGTGGGCCGGCGCCGAGTCTTGCTGCCACACCTAGGGTCTGCCACCGGCCACCTGATTGTACCAGGGGATCACCACACTCTTCAGCACATCCAGGTACAGTTTGGTGTTGACTTTCAAGCCGACTTCAAAGATGTGAGGTGGCATGACGTGGCCCTCACCTGAAACCACACCAAAGACCATATCCGTAGTAGGAAACTTTGTTTTCATCACCCTGAGCACGTTGAACCCTCCGGATTTGCATTTTGCGGGTGCTGGAAATGGTCCTGTTGTCATAACTTGGATCGGTAGAGAGCATGTGTTGTACAGCGGCGCATCACCGATCTCGCTCGTTGAACATTGTGTCACTTTCAGACATGATAGAAGGCTCTTATCGGTCTTGGGATTTGTACAAAACTGGCCAACAAGTAGATGGTCTGCAACAAGAAAAGAATACCGGTTTTCATTAAATGGAAATGGAATCATGTCTTTTCTATGGCGACAATTTTATCGTTCCACCCTGAATTAATTACCCTGGTTTACAAAGAAATTGAGGAAAGCACAAAAATCCCCGTTTTTACCTAATTTGAGTGTGCTGAATTCAAATTTGAAATCCGTTTTTACTCAACACCTCTAGGTTTTTAAATATGCATAGTGTGCATTTTGTGCATATACGGTACATAAAGGCGTATATGAATTCACGGTTAATTCTAATATTGTGAGACTTATGGCTTATTTTTTTAATTATTATGCACTAAAAGTAAGTGATAGCATTACATTATATATATATATATATATATATATATATATATATATATATCAAGACGAATTTTGACAGTTAAGGCAGCAGGTTTCAATCCACACTCTGGCAGTCATTGGCAGAGGATGCCTCGCAGGCGGCGCAGGAGGTTGGTGTCCCACAACTATCGTGTTACACGTCTTTTGGGTTACTAAATTTTAGTATTACATTTTCAAATGCACATTTAGTTTTCAACTTAGCTTTCAACTTTGCAGTCCCGATGGTTTGGAGAGAGCCGCGAAAGCACGCAGATGATTGTTATTTTTGTTTAACTAATATAACTGGTTTCAATGCATCTTCTAGGAAAAAGATCAAATATCCCAACCTTCGATCTGCTATGAGACCCGTTCCCCATTCAGATGATCTTCCTGTTGCCTCACCTCCTGTAAATAAGGATCTTCTTTCCTCATCAGATGAAGAAATGCCTTCAAGGGAGGATTCTGCCGAGTCAATATCTTTGGAAGATATTGAGTCTACATATTCAGGAACGAGTGGCAATGAGCCACACTGGATCACGCAAAAAGATCTGAATGATCTTGCTCGTGATTTATATCTGTCAAAACAGCTCTCAGAGCTCTTGTCTTCTCGTCTTAAACAGTGGAACCTAGTCCAGGAAGATGTAAGGATCACCAGTTTCAGGAATCGGAACAAAGACCTTGCTTCCTTTTTCAACATGGAAAACAAGTTTTGCTACTGCACAAACATGCCTGGCTTGTTTACGTCCCCTGGTTTTCCACATAATCAGTCTTTTCATAGACTCTTCCAAGCGAAGTCTCAAGGGTGTTCTTCTGCACAACGGGAATAAATATCCCAGCATTCCCATTGCACACTCTGTCCATCTAAAGGAGTCCTATGACAATATGGAGCTTCTTTTAGAAGCTATTTAGTACAGTGAATACCAATGGAGTCTGTGTGGAGACATCAAGCTCATTGGTCTTCTTATGGGTATGCAAGGGGGCTTCACAAAGTACTATTGTTTTCTTTGTCTCTGGATAGTCGAGCTGTATCCCAGCATTACAAGCAGAAAAACTGGGGTTCTAGAAGCACTTTTGTTCCAGGCGAACACAGCCCCAAGGAGAATCCTCTGGTTGACATGAATAAGGTGCTTCTTCCTCCTCTTCACATCAAGCTTGGTTTGATGATGAATTTCGTGAAGGTGTTGCACAAAAATGGTGCTGCCTTCCAACACATGTCTACTGTGTTCCCAGGTCTTAGTGCTGCTAAGCTCAAAGAGGGCATCTTTGTTGGACCTCAGATCCGAGAAATGCTGAAGGATACTGATTTTGTGGAGCTTCTTAACTTAAAGGAACTGAGAGCATGGGAAGCATTCAAGTCAGTCTGTAGTGGCTTCCTTGGTAACACACGCGTACCAGATTACCTAGCCTGTATTGAGAAATTGCTAAAGTCTTACGAGGATATGGGGTGCCGAATGTCACTCAAGATTCATTTTCTCCATTCCCACGTCAACTTCTTCCCGCCAAACCTTGGAGCAGTGAGTGATGAGCATGGAGAAAGATTCCACCAAGACATTACGAAGATGGAGAGCAACTATCAAGGCAAATGGAACCCTGGCATGATGGGAGACTTCTGCTGGATGCTCTTGCGTGATATCCAGGAGGCAAAATACACCAGATCTTTCAAGAAAATACACTTTTAACTGTCTGTGGTACTATGAATTGTGTAATTGTGTCATCCAAGTATATTGCTTCAATCAGTATTCTTTATCTATCCTGTTTTACCTGTTATAAGCTGCTGCAACTCTTGAAATATACACATATATTCTCTGTTTATACTAAAATGAGACTATTTAAAAGCCAGAAAACTAGAGGTGATAGAGCAAAACTATTTATAAATTTGAATTCAGCACACCCAAATTAACAAAAAACACATATCCCCATTCTTGCCTCAGACCAAAATTTTTTTTTTTGTAAACAAGTGTTATTAGTTTGATTGAAGCTAAATGGCTTCACGATATTCCTATCAAAAATTAATAATTCTACTTAATTCTGATCATTTGTTTGTATAGAATTAAATGGTTTCAATCATTTTTAAATAACTTACTTAAGGTAAAATGTATTCCCCAATGTTAACAGTTAAAAAGTAATATATTTCTTCTCAGATCTCATCTGAAGAAGTAATTAACTAGCTGGTGAAATAAATTTATAATGGAGTATAGCTATTGAATTTTCTGGTTAATAATAACATATATACTCGTGCTTGTTTGTACAAATATACTTCATGTCCTTGAAATAGTCTTATATATTGGTGAACCTACGCAAACTCAAACTCACCCAATATATTTTGAAAGAAAATTCAACGATCTGCCATTATGCTATAGTAAACTCATTTCGGCCTCCCTCATTAGATAGCTCTATCAGTTTCTAGATGATGCAAATGAATTTATGAGAAAATGAGAGTTGCAGACAATCTGTCAGCACGATAAAAACTTTCATCTTCATATGCTCTAACACTGATATTGTATCTCCTTTTTAGAAATATAGTAAATTACACAAATTTATATATATATATATATATATATATATATATATATATATATACGTTCAAAAGATTCTAAACCTCACCCAGATTTTCGCATTTTTGGACACCTCTAACATTAGTACGTGACTCATCGATAAAGAAATTAAAACAGGAATTTGAAAAGCTCTTTTTAGTTTTATCAGAAGTGGCAGTCTATTGCCACAACAAAAATTTCAGACATGGCTCTCCTTTTTTGATGAGGCTTTGAATATTTTAACAACTCTTATGTATATATATATATATATGTGTGTGTGTGTGTGTGTGTGTGTGTGTGTGTGTGTGTGTGTGTGTGTGTGTGTGTGTGCAAAGGCTCCTTTTTCATGTACATGTCAAATTATTTATATGCTAATAATGATGTTAAAAGTTTCAGTATCTACAGAAATATGGCAAACTTGAAAACTATTAATCGCAACTGCGATTATATATATATATATATATATATATATATATATATATATATATATATATGCAATAATTACAATTTCTTTTCGTGCTAGACTGCCATCTTTTTGGTACAAGTTCATAGCAGAAAAAATGGTGTTTGAAAATAATGTCTTTTCTCGGTCCTACTTATATATTTTTTTCTTTTTTTCTTCGGTAGACTGCTGACTCACAAATGTACTATGGCAGGTGTGTTTGTAGCAATACTTCCTACATTAAAAGGAAAAAATATGTTGTCTGTAAATGAACCATAGTCACAAAAAAAACGAAATTGTCTGTGTTATTTATGGTCGTATTCTCAGCTTACAAGTACAAGCGTTTCGTATTTGGTTGATGGTTCATTCTGTTATCAGGGTTCGTATCGGCGAGTTATTCGCAAAGTACTTTGAAATCAAACTAGCCAATCGAATTCTTTGAATGCTAATAAAGAATAGTAATTATTCGTGATTTTTGCATTTAACCCCAAGTAATTTGCGTAAAAATGTGCTCATACTATCGAATATAGAGTCGTTAAGTTTTGGAGGACGTGCCCGTGGTGTAATGGTTATCTACGTAGGACATGGACACGGCGACACGAGTTCAAATCCTCGACGAGACTGATTGCATTTCACGTAGCACTAATACCCTTGGGAAATGTATGAATCCAATTATTCTCCCTCCAGCTATGGGTAAATAGTAGGGCAGACTAGGTTCTGGAGAAGGAAAACTCTGAATTCAAACCTGTTAAACTCCTCTTAAAAATTGACCTTGTGTCCTATCCTGCCCGAGCGGAGGGGTTGTATGTATAAAGTGGTTAAGTTAGACTGAACATTTTGCTTTGTAATTTCGTAGAAATATTTTTAACGGATATATACATGTATATATATATATATATATATATATATATATAAGTAAAGTTGGCGACCTTAGTCGGGGGTAATCCAAATGATCTCTTTTCAATAGCTACTACACCGAGGTGTATGGAAGAGCGCTACTCTATTCCCTGGATTGCTCAACTTTACCATTGATCCTTACTTTATAATGCTGAGTGTTACGCAAGGCGGCATCAGTACCATTTTTTGAGTCTTTGGTACGACTCGACCTGGTATTAAACCCCTGCTTCCCGGGCCATTAGAGAACACTCTACTCATTTGGTCAATGGCCCGGTTTTACATATATATATATATATGTATATATATATATATATGTGTGTGTGTGTGTGTGTGTGTGTGTGTGTGTGTTACACATGGTAAGATATGGATTTACCCTACTCTTCCACTCGAGGAGAATGCGACACGGGATCAATTTTTAACTGGAAATTAAGTTTTCAATTAAGACGTTTCCTTCTACCACACTGGTTGACATAACAAGGTTAAAGATCCCAGCCTGTTCAACGTTTTAAGCATAACTTCGGGGAGAATACTTGAATTTATAACTTTCCTTAGAATAATAGAACTACCTAATATCCAAACAGCCTCGTCCAGGTTTGAACTCGTGTCACTGAGTCAATTTCTTGAATTGTTACCAATATACCACGACCGCCATATATATATATATATATATATCCCTTAGTGATCTTTATCAAGCAGACACACACACACACACACACACACACATATATATATATATATATATATATATTGGAAATAATTTCAACGTGGACAAAAGCGAGTCTACTGAGATTTTACCCAAATGGCTGATCAGAATGACATTAACCAATATATATATATATATATATATATATATATATATATATATATATATATATATATATGCCCAGTCTTATGGGGCTGTAGTATACGCTAACAACATCTTTCCGGATGGTTAAGACCGCACAAATGTGAGACCAGGATATGACACTAAACTACATCTCTATTTGAGGCACCAGTTCTCGAGCTTTGGGAAATGTGAAGTAGCCATTCATTGTCATTTTCTGAGATTCACTCCAAATCAGAATGACTGTACCTTTCAGGTTTCTATTTATCGTTTAAATAGAATTGTTCAATCATTTACAATACTTGAAACTATTTAGCTGTGTGGAAAGAAATGATTAATTTTAAAATGAATTATTAGTATTTCGTAACAGCACTTAAACTAGTTTGAACTCTTTTAGTTTTATGGCCTATCAACCATTATAGATTATTTAACGTCAAATCCTTTTTATACGTATACATTAAATATATGATTACTTAACACGTTTTGTAGATAAAATGTTTAAACGAGGCGGGGCCCATTTTTTGCACACACTTAAATGGGTGATTGGTTGTTTGTTTTTTTGGCATATCAACCTTTGTAGGTTATTTAACGCCAAATGCATTTTTATAGAAATAATCAGTCCTATTTCAAGTAATTCAGTTTAGTTATAAGTACACAGTTTAATTGCCAAAAACATTTCTATTTCAAACTACTCAGTTTAGTCAAACAATTATAATTCAAACAAGTTTCAACCAGTAGAGTTTATGTCCACACACAGTTAAATGTCAAAACAGTGCCATTTAAAAATTCGGTTTAGCGTACACTGAGTTTCAATGTCAAAACCAGTTCTATTTCAAGAAATTCAGTTTAGGGTAAGTACGTAGATTTTTTTTGTCCAATAGATAGAACCCTATCAGGTGCTACCACTCCGGGCTAAAGTGGACCTGCGAGCGATGGCAATGAAGAGGTACACCGTATTCCCCAAAGTTCCAGCATTACTCGAAACTCAGCATCAGATTGTGTAGCGTCATATTACCAGGACATTCGTTGTGGGGGGGGGTCTTAGCCCTCTGAAGAGGTGCAGTCGGTGTATTCTACGACTCAAGCTGGCTGGGGAAGACTGTTAAATAGTTTCACTTCTTTCGATCTTATATAAATAATTCAATTTACTATTAATCATTTTTTGCATGCTAAATGGTTCCAAGTATTGCTATCTATCTCTACCAATCCAATAAAACATCAGTCATTTGTTTATACACATTTAAATAATCAAACTGCTCTATTTCTAACAAATCAGTTTAGCTTAAATCATTTCTTTGCACTCACTTCAAATGTCAAAGAACACAGCTTAAATGTCAAACTCCACTTCGGCTCTTACTGGGCTTGCTGTCGGTCGGAGAGGCCCGATCCGATCAATCCGCTTGTCAAGCAAAGCCCTATCACCTTTATGATTACTCCAACCGTGTTCTTCAAATTTCTCTTTCTCACTCAATCCTATTATCATAATGGTCCTAGAAAATGATGACTAAAGATCAACGACACCGTGATAGCAATACTTGAAACCATTCAAACCGTGTGCAATGAAAAGATTGACATCAGATAAAATTATTTGTGTTGAATTGCAATACTTGAAACCATTAAACTATTAACAAACTATTCACTTACAAATCTAAATCAAAGATTGGAAAAAGATTGTAAAGAGTAGAGATCAACGGATATTCGCGGAATTTGTTTTTGTGAAATCGATTTTATTTCGAATGTAGGTATTCTCAAAAGGAAATATGTCAATTTAATTTTCTGTTTTATTTTTTTCAACTCCCTCCGTTCTTTTTTTTCAGTCATTACCCATACACAGGGTGGGCCAAAAAGTAGGTACACACATTACAGTTTGATGTGTGTTTGATTTTAGGGTGATGCATTTTATTACACCATAATCTTTACATTTGTTTAACATCTTTTTATTTCGTAAATGCTACAAATGGCTTCTGTAGACGTTGGAATACACCTTGAAACTTGCCCAAACACTGCGACATATAAAACGGCTGAAATTCCGATGAAGGTGGTTTAAAACTGACTCAGCGACTCTCATATCATTTTCTGGAATTATAGATGTACTAGGACTTCCAAATTTCTGAGCATTAACCACTGTCATCCCAATTGATGGAAGTGTATCGATTACTTCTTACAACAAATTGCGTATCTGGTCTACATTTATAGTCTTCCAGTCCATTTTCGTTGTTCCTGACCCAAATCATTTGGCATTATTCACAATACCAATTAAACAAATAGTAATTAAACAAATATATGCCCACTTAGGGCCCAACACACACACGCACACACACGTAGCGCACGCACGCACGCACGCACAGACATATATATATATATATATATATATATATATAGGAATGAATTCATAAGCTATGTTCTCTTATGAACTTCTGCAGATGGACTCGTAAGAGTTAGGTGAGCAGCAAAGGCTTACATACATCAGCTCCATGTGTACACTAGATGAGTTGCAGTCTCCAAAGACGATAGATGATGGGGACGGATGGTGAGAGAAATTAAAAGAAGTTAGTGCTGTCAGTTTGTCTTGATGATGATAATGATGATATTTATATAGGAAGTTCATTCAATAAATAATCTGAACTTTTTCCAAGGATTTGGTAATAGGGACCATGGTTTACAGATGCAACATTTCCAAGAAAATTAATAGTTTGTGTTCTTTTCATGCCCCAGAAGACTGACAGTATGAAATTCCTTACTGACTACAGCGCCAAAATATTTTTCTTTAACAACGACCCACTATGCTTTCACTTTATGAACATGTTTCCTGCCCATTTGTCAACATTCTTTTGACTAAAATATTCATTTCAGAATTCATCACAATTTCATCTGTAAATTTCGAATGATTTACATTTCTTTGCCACCAAACATTTGATGAGATGCCTGTCTTCAACCCAAAAGTACTCTGCTTGAATTCCCACTGTTTTGAATGAAGTCAAAACAATTATCTTTGAAAAATTACCAACTCAACAACTGTGTTAATCAAGATGCACACATGTTCAAAATATATCACCATATAAGCTCATATACGAGGTGCATATGATAAGTTTCCAGACTTTTTTAGTATGGGCATTTAAGATTGTCGTAGATTCTTGAAAATTCACTATGTTATTGCTATACATTTTATGAGATGACCGACCAATTTTTATGATTTCAGATTCAAATGAACAGTTACAGCAGCAATTGGAATACACCCTACTAAAGCCTGATTGTCACAGCTGGTGAATTTCAAAAGTACAATCTGACACTTTAGAAGAACGATATGCAATAAAATTCTGTTTTAAAAATGGAAGAAATGCCACAGAAACGTATGGAATACTTCAGACTGCTTTTGGAGCATCTTTCAGGAAACGAACATCAGTTTTTGAGTGGCAGAAGAGATTCAAGGAAGTCAGGCAGTCTGTGAGGGATGATGAGAGGTATGCGAGGAGTAAGGAAGTCAATACACCAGAGTTGATTGGCCAAAGGGTTATGGTTAGGGTTACTATGTTGAGGTTTTAAGGAAGAGATTCCGTCGTAAGTGGCCATCACTTTTCAAATCGGGTCAGTGGCATTTCCACCAGGACAATACACCAATCTACAACTCAATACTTTTCACAGACTATTTGACCAAGATGGGCATCAAGACCGTTGTTCAGCCTCCCATAGTCCAGACCTTTCTGCCTGTGACTTTTGGCTATTCCCTAAGCTCACAGGCTGTCGTTATGAGACAATTGAGGAGATGAAATAGGCTGTGACAAAGGTCATTAACACGCTCACACAAGACTTCCATGGGGCCTTTCAGAAGTTGTTGGAACGGTACAACAAGTACATTTCAGCCAGAGGAGATTACTTGGAAGGGGACTAGAGTTTCGTGTGTGCACTATCAATAAAACTGCCCATACGAAAAAAGTCTGGAAACTTATCGTATGCACAACGCATGTATTAAGAAGACTATCTGCTTAATGTTTCAAAAAATACATTTGATAATGACCATGAGTTCTTGGACTGTTTCTAAACATTATGACTTACGGGGTTGAAATAAATCGAGGAGCGTGATGGAAGAAAGGGAACTTAATCATAAAAAGATTTTTAAAAAAGAAAATTAGATGAAAACAAAGAAAATAGAACATATAGAAGAAAAGGAAGTGTGATAAATTAAACTAAAAAAAAGAAAAAAAAGGAAAAATGACTGAATATGTAAAAAGTGAAGGAAAGGAACATATTAACAAAAGTGGTTGACTTGGTTTCTTTATTTAATGAAAAATCAACCTTCCCTGGCTATTTATTGCCAAACCTGTCTTCATTGAAAAACAGCTGAGATACTATTTAACTCATAGTTAATAGGGATAAGTGGATTCCTCCTTTTCCGAAGGGTATTAGTCCAAAAGTAGACAAAAGTGCTATTGTAGCTTGAACTCATTTACTTCGAGGCTGCAGTTTAGCTTTTACGCCACGAGGACTTAACTATATAAAGAGAATATTCACACTGAGCTTTTCAGTTTTTCATAGCATATGTTAATGTCCTTACTGCAGCTAGCTAGCTAGCTTGATAGTTGTGCTCTTTCCTGGAGTGTTGCATATATTCGCAGATATACAGGTTCAACACTTCAAGTAATAAGATATAAAACAAGGATCAGGCAGCAATCATATAAAGTTACCCTTTCTCTCCGCATTTTCCCCAGGAGACGCCATCTTTATAATACAAAACAGTCTGTTCTAACATCGGTAAGACCTTTGACCTTTTAGAAATCACTTTCGCGACGATCCTCTTACGAGCCCAAAATGCCGACTTGTTCATGGCTTGCTAAAAGGCATAACAAATATTGATGATTTATGAAAAGCTGTTCATTCCAAAAGAGCTTTTACAACTTTAACATAATCTTTTCTAGTTGTTGTGGGGTTTTTTTTATTTGTTTTTTCATCAAAACTTCCACGACTTGTCAAGGGGGTGTCCTCGTGGTATAATGGTTAAAATGATGGACTGCGGAATCGTAGTACGCCAGTTCGTACTCCAGCCGCGCTATTACGTTCACTTTCGGGCAAATACCCTTGGGAAAGGTATGAACCCCCTTATCCTCCCAACAATGGGTTAAATAGCACCACTACTGTTCTTCTAGGAGAATGGCTTTGGCATTAAATAACTTGCAAAGGTTGATATGCCATTAAAGAAAGAAACCAATCGACGCGTCAATTTTTGACAGTGGTGAAACAGACGGTAAATAAACTTTGGTCCAATTTTCTGTAAAGTGTTTGATTAAACGCATCTGGTATTTTGAATTAAGATGTAATAACTTACTTGCCAGTGTTTGTTTTATTTTGGTTTGTTTTTATTCGCCATTTGTTACACAATAGCAATCGTTGTTGCATCCTTAAATGATACAGCATTAACCTTCTCACTACCGGAGGCATTCCTCTACAAATATCATCTACCCTCTCAACTGAAAAGAACAAAAGATTGGTTGATTGCCCGACACCCGACGCGACCCTCATAGGTTATTGTTGGGTATCACCTACCCTTTCAACATAATGAGCTGTTCCATCTACCATATATGGCAGTAGCGGAGATCAGTCTGGAAGAATAACCCCACGAGCCGGACCAGAAGAGCCGTTCCTATTGTTGAAGTATATCATTACTCTATCACTAATCCTATGTTCTTATTACTAACATTCTCTCTCTTGTATTAATTTACTAAGCTTTTTGCTTAGATGTAGCACAAGGCCGCATGAATGGGGCACCCAATGAGAAACATTCTCTCTCTTGTAAATACTCTTTCCTGTAAATATAACTATCTGCCTCACATATCGTGGTTTGTCTTATTATTATTACTACTTGTGTTCACTAACCAGAACACAACAGTTATGCTGACAGAATGCGACCAATTTTTGCCCTCGCCAATTGGTTTGGTTTCGTTTCGTTTTGTTTTATATCATATCAACCATTTTAGGTTATTTAATGACAACTCTTTTTTATGCATATTAAATATATGATTTCTAAACATATTTAGTAGGAAACATTGTTAAACGAGTTTGAGTTCATGTTTTGCTCCCAGTTAAATAGTTTTAAATATTTCTATCAAATAGGAATTACTCTATTTACTATTAATCATTTGTTTGCACACAGTTTAATGTTTTCAAGCATTACTATTTAACTCTAAAATTTCAACTAAACATCAGCCATTCGTTTACACACGGTTAAATGATCAAACTGTTCTATTTCAAACAAAATAGTTTAGCATGTCAACAAAGTTAAATGGTTTCAAGTAATAATATGTACCACTTAGAATTCAATGAAACATTAGGCATTTTTTACACACTGTTAAATGATCAAGCAATTCTATTTCAAACAAATTAGTTAAACATAAGTTCATACTTTTTGGCTTACACAGATTTAAATGTGAAACATTTATATTTCTAACAAATGAGTTTACCATGAGTTCACAGTTTAAATGTCAAACAGTTCTATTTGACCCACAGATAGGCACCTATCAGATGCTACCACTACGGGACAGAGTGGACCAAGGAGCGATGGCAAGGGAGAGGTACTCTACATTACCAAGAGCTCCAGCATCGGATTGTTTAGTGTCATATCAGGACACTCGCTGGGGAAGTCTCCCCCAGCAAGTTTCCTGGTGTTGCACTAGGCTGAAGCTACTGAATGCACCGACTGTAACTCTCCAGAGAGGTAAGACTCCCTCCATCGTGTGTCCTGGTTGTCCAGTCGCTTAAAGCTGCTGAATTCACCGGCTGTAACTCTGCAGAGGGTTAACACTCTCAGCGGGTGTGTTGGTGACCAAGTCGGGTGAAGCTGTAGAATGCACTGACTGTAAATCTCCAGAGGGGTAAGACTCTCCCAGCAAGTTTCCAGGGGGCCCAGTCGGCTGTGGGTTCAACAGTTTCAGCCGACTGGGCCCCCTGGAAAATTGCTGGGAGAGTCTTACCCCTCTGGAGAGTTACAGTCACTGCATTCAACAGTTTCAGCCGACTTGGTCACCAGCGCACTCGCAGAGAGAGTCTTAACCCTCAGCAGAGTTACAGCCGGAATATTCAGCAGCTTTAGCCGACTTGGCCACCACCACTGGTAAAATATGCGTTAAACTAACCTTGTGCCATATTTTGGTTCCGTGGTAAGCCGAATAAATCTCGCTTAGTAAACTATTAAGTCATAAGGATTTGTAAAATAATTTTACTCGCATGTAAAGCTCATGCTTCAATATTAGTTACTGTACTAAGAGAGAAGAGAATTCATCAATTGATACGACTAGGTGTTGACCTAGTATCATTAGGTCGTTTCAGAAGACATCTTTCTTGACCGACAAACATCAAAATCACGTGTCAAAGTGTTTAATCTGCATAATCAATAAAATATATTTTTAGCATTGTGACCTGTCGACAATCATAGGTTTGGCTTCTTTTTTAATAGCATATCAAGTTTTTTAGGTTTTAATGCCGAAGCATTCTCTGGTGAAGGACAGCAATGATACTACTTAACCAGAACCGGGCAGTATACATGTTTTTTATATATTTCTCAAGGGCATCAGTCCGAAAATGAACATCATAGCACAGTTGGAGTTCGAACTCGCTTACTTCAAAGGTGCAGTTCAGCACGTTAACCATAATGACACAGGGAATCCTTTTTGCCAATAACTGTAAAATTTAGAAAGATGGAAAAGAGTTCAAATACAACTTCAAAACCATGATAGCATTTTTTTTCAAAACAATTCTTTGCCCAGTCAGCTGGGGCTGTAGAATACACTGACTGCACCTCTGCAGAGGGGTAAGACCACCCCTAACGAGTGTCATGGATATTCTAGCAGTGCTGGAGCTTTGGGGAATGCAGAGTACCCCTTCATTGTCATCGCTCCCAGGTCCACTCTGGCCCGGAGTGGTAGCACCTGAGAGGGCCCAATCTATGAGTTAAATAGAACTAACGGCATACTTATGCTAAAATGAATTGTTTTAGTAAAATGAATAGCTGGAAATAGAACTGTTTTTTGACATTAAAACTGTATTTACACTTAACTGAATTGTTACATATAACTGCTTGAATTGTTTGAAATGGAAATGTTTTTGACAATTAAACTGTGGTTTTATGCTAATCTGAATTGTTTTAAATAGAACAGATTATTTACATAAAAATGGATTTGACGTTAAATAACCTACAAAGGTTGATAAGCCATAAAACCCAACAAACCAAACCAAACCAAAAGAGTTCTATGTAATTGTCTATATTTCTGAGATGAAAGATAATTTTATTTTTCTCTACCGACAGCAGACTGATATAATCCTCATTGTTGCTAGACTGAACATCTTAGTTTGGTGTCTTTCTTTAATGGCATATCAACCTTCCTATTTAACTTGATGCCAAATTTAACCAAATCCATTCATACAGAAGAATAGAAATGGTATAATTTAAGCCTCAGATTGGAGAAATAATGAGATCCATACCTTTCCCAATAGAATCAGTCCGATAGGGAATATAATTGCGCGATCGGAGTTTGAACTCACTTAATACGATGATGTCATCCAACACGTTACCTACTTCACCACGGAGACTACTCCCTATACTGAAAAAAAAAAATAGTGGCTGATGCAAAATACCCCCAAATCATTGAAGTTGGAAGAAAAAGTCTACTTTCGTGATTCAAATAAAAGGTTACATAATGAATTCGCCAGGGATGACACTACGATACTGCTATATGGATGCACTACATGGACGCTAACTAAACCCATGGAGAAAAAGCTTGACTTCAACTACACAAGAATG
>OY757906.1:21226246-21303746 GCA_963585895.1 Sepioteuthis lessoniana | reverse complement strand
AAGAGGTGGGAGACAAATCAAAATTCCAGGTGAGGCTAAGAAAATTTAGGTCAATAATCGTATAATTATATATATATATATATATGTATGTGTGTGTGTGTGCAGATATACAGTATTAAATTAAATATTATTATTCAATTCACGACCTCACAAATATTGACCATTAGTAGAATCCTTGAAGGCCTACGGGTAAAAATCTACAGGCGACATTACTATTTGTCGACTTTACCAAGGCCTTCGATTCCATTCACCGAGGACAGATGGAACAAATCCTACTAGCACACGGCCTACCAAAAGAAACTGTATCAGCAATAACGATTCTCTACAGAAACACCAAAGTGAAAGTACGTTCACCGGATGGAGACACAGAATACTTCGACATAGTAGCAGGAGTACTACAAGGGCCCCATACCTCTTAATCATCTGTCTAGTCTACGTGTTTAGAAAATCGATTGATAAAATCAGAGAAAACGGCTTCGAGCTGACAAAGAAAAGAAGCAGAAGGTACCCCACAATGTACCCCACAAAAACAATTACCGACGTCGACTACGCCGATGCCATAGCGATACTGGCAAATACACCCTACCAAGCCGAAACACCACTGCATAGTTTGGACTGAGCTGCTGCAGGCATTGGCCTCCATGTCAATGCACACAAAACTGAATATATGAGCTTTTATCAAACAGGCGACATTTCCACACTAGAGGGAACCTCTCTGAAACTTGTAGACAAATTCACCTACCTAGGAAGCAGTGTCTCATCAACTGAAAAAGACATCGACACCTGGCTAACGAAGGCGTGGATAGCAATCGATAAGCTATCGATCATATGGAAATCAGACCTGACCGATAAAATGAAACGCAGATTCTTCCAGGCAGCGGTCGTGTCGATACTGCTGTATGGATGCACTACTTGGACACTAACAAAACGGCTAGGGAAAAAGCTTGACGGCGATTACACAAGAATGTTGCGAGCAATCTTGAACAAGTCCTGGCGGCAATACCCCAAAAGGCACCAACTATACGGCCACATGCCTCCCATCACGAAAACTATCCAAGTTAGACGAGCCAGACATACAAGACACTGCTGGAGAAGCAGGGACGAGCTCATAAGTGATGTACTCCTATGGACCCCCACATATGGCCGAGCAAAATCAGGACGACCAGCTTGAATCTACATACAGCAGCTATGTGAGGATACGGGATGTAGCCCCGAAGACCTGCCAGAGGCGATGAAGAAGTGGCGAGAGAGGGTCAGGGATATCCGTGCAAGCGACACATGATGATGATGATGATGATGATACATACATATGATTTGCTATATTATTCCATTGCCTCTTGCTTTTTATCCGTTCATATTGGCCGTCGTTCTTGCTCGGTCTTCTAGACGACATCCATTGTCAACACTGTACTGATGAATGTAGATATTTTCTCGTCGAACAACATTGGTGTGTTCATGTGTGGGTATTCTTAATTTTTCTTTATTGGCTTAGTTTTCCGATATTTTCCACATCACAGGGCAAAATGCACTTCGATTTCTGTCATGCTCGCGTACTTCTTCTCCATTTTAATCTAAATCTTTGGAGGTCTCCAGTGTGGTCGTTTGCGTTCTGTTGGTTACCACTCAACAAATGCACGGATCCACCTCATGTCTGTGAATCTTGCGATGTGTATGGCCCTGCAGACCTTCTTTCGGTACCCCCGGCGATCACATCGGTCACTGAACTCCACTCTTAAATTATCTCGCTTCGGATGTACAATGGCAAAAATATTCCCAACTTTGATATTTCCATAACCATCTGTGTCCTAACTAGTCCTTATTCTCCCTTCTTTGGTTGGTTTATTGTTTTGTTTTACGGCGTATCTATACTTTTCGGGTCATTAAAGGCAGAATTAAGTCATTTTTTATAAAAGTTTCTAACAATTTAGTTTTATATAAGAATAGTTTTCTGTTTACACATCGTTAAATGTCAAAACAGTTATATTCAAAAGAATTCAGTTTATCATAAGTACATAATTAATTCTAATCGACCAACAAATAGGATCCTATCAGGTGCTACCACTCCGGCCCAGAGTGGACCTTGGAGCAATGGCAATCAAGAGGTACTCTGCATTCCCTAAATCTCTGGCATTACTGGATTCTTACTATCAGATTGTTTAATGTCATACCAGGACACTCATTGGGGAGTCTAACGCCTTCTGCAGACATGCAGTCGGTGTATTCTGCAGCCACAGCAGACTGCAACATCTTCCTTCTTTGTGGTAGCCCACAATATGTATAAAATAGAATATTTTTTTAAGCAGAGGCAAAAACTATTCTAAAAAATACCCAACTCTATTTGACAATCTCTTGGTAAGTGTAGATTTTGAAAGAAACTCTAATTGTACTTATTTCAGGAGTATATATAGAAGTGTAAGTGTGTGTGTGTGTGTGTAAGAGAGAGCGAGTTTGTTGTGTCTTATGGTATAATACAATATCATCCCGGCCCTTTTCATTTTCAAATACGTAACGATTATTATTTTCACCTGAGGAGTCCATCCGAGAATCCTAAAAATAGCAGATGGTTCGAAATAGATTGTTATGAGTCAGAATGATAAATATGATATGATATAATTAAATATATTATGAAATAAAATTATAGCTCTATCTTATATTGAGCATTCTACAAAATAAAACGGAGACAAAAAAAATAGAATGCATATATATATATATATATATATATATATATATATATATATATATATATAAAATTAACCTAAATCGCGAGTCGAAAATCTTCTACTAAAGTTTCACCTTAACGGATCATCAGGAAGCCTAAGTTCGACTTAGGCTTCCTGATGATCCATTAAGGTGAAACTTTAGTAGATTTTCGACTCGCAATTTAGGTTAATTTTATAATTGGCTCCATTGTCTTGTGTTGAGCACTTTAGTAATTGTAGCATTGCAGGATTCGCGGAGGCTTTTTTGGGTTTCTTTTGACCACTGACTGCGTATCCCTTGATTTTTTTCAAGGGGTCGGACGAGCTTGGCCTTTTCTTTCTTTTTGACCCAAATTTTTTTTCTTTTTTCCCTGGGCGGTGATTCGAGATACTTTTATGTCTTGTTCCTGGCCAGGTTTTTTTTTGTTTTTTTCTGGTACCGTGAATACTGGTAGATATTAGATTAGTATATATATATATATATATATATATATAAATCTTTGAAATATCCAGTCAGTGTCCAAAGACAGTGGGTGGGGATTATTCTTTACATAGAATATATCAGGAAAATCATATAAATCTATGAGAGAGCTCAATGTATGGCTATTGTTAGTTCCCTATTTATTCGCTAGGGTATAACAAAATTCACATTCAGAGCGTATATAGTACAATTTGATGGAGACTCAAACTCGGTTAAGTCGTCATAATAAATTTATTTCGGCGGAAAATATTACTATACTCTCTGTCTCGTCAGATGACTATTTACATGCTTCTCTCGAAGTCGCAGAGTAGCAAATGTGGAGTTACAGTTTGTATTCAGAAGATAAAATAAAGGTATTAAAAAATAAAAATAAAAATAAAAAATAAGAATTAGAAAACAAAAATAAAAAGATAGATTAAAAATAAAAATAAGCATAAAAATACGAATAAAAGTGGAATTCAAATTACAAATTATTTCATTCATAGGCGTGGGCAGAGGGGGGTCTTGAGTTTCAATCAAATTGTACTATATTTATATATATATATATATATATAGTCTAGAAAGTATGATTTTATTCATAGAGTAATTATCTCCCAAGGGACGTAAAATCTTTCTTTATGGCCCAATCGGCCTGGGCTGCAGAATCCCCAACGAATGTCCTGGATATGACATCTGATGGTCATGTTCCAGTAATGCTGGAGCTTTGGGGAATGCGGAGTACGCCCGATTTCCATTGTTCCCAGGTCCTCTCTGGCTTGGAGTGGTAGCACCCGATAGGGTTCTAATAATGGAACTATACTGTGTAGTAATGCTAAACTGAAATGTTTGAAATAGAACTGTTTGTATGTATAAAAATGGATTTTTGCATTAAATATCCTACAGAGGTTGATATGCCATAAAATCAAACCAAGCCAAACCACACTTATTTTTTAGCAGTAAATCTTCATCAGATCCTTTGTATATTTGATGTTGTTCACCCGATTTTATTCCAATTTACTTCTATTTTATATATATATATATATATATATATATATATATATATATATATATATATATATATATATATATAACCACGCGCTCGTGTGTGTGTGTGTGTGTTCGAATATGGCATTTTATAAAGGACCAAGGAACCTTGTATAATGTACGTAAGCATATTTTTTATGCTTCAATGTTTATCAAATGGCAACCCCGTACTTATAGACCACCTGAAATGGCAGGTGAAATGATTGCTATACGTACTAACTTCAAAAGAGGACACATTTATCTTTTCAGGAAAGTCGTTTTCCAAGAAAGAACATACTGACCATATAATGCTTACATACGTGCGTTAGACGCGTTTCGTGTGATATACTTCCACGTTACACTTCTCAATGAAGTCGAGCGTATCACGTTTAATATTTTGTGAGTTTTGGAACGAACAGGATCAAAGTAATTCAGTTTGTTGGTCTTTGCCAATTGCTGAGGTTCTCAAACGATAAGTCCTTGCGTTTGACTCACTCAAGCAGAAAAACATCTCTTGCAAAGTAGTCCTTAGCTGATTGGCATGTCTGGAGATACTGTTTTCAAGGGGACATACTTGTAACAGTTATTTACATACTAGTTATCTGAAAGACTTTTAAACACCCATTATATATATATATGTATATATATATATAGCTAGTCATTATTTATGCATGTTCTTTTGGAGACCACGGAGTATTTTCTTTTTAGGATCTGTGAGTGAAGACGTCTTCTTGTTATTTTCCTTCTGTCTGGGTCGAGTTAGTGAAGAAAGTACCCTAAAGTATCTCAAGTATTTCACTGGTCGTTCAAATATATATAAAAACTCACGGTGACTCACGACAACAAACAATGAAACACAACCTCTGAGGACAACTAGCAAAATGGTTGAAGGTGATTGGGCTCGTGTGGGACAGTTTCTTTACCACCTCAGCACAAACATAAGGAAAACGTCTTCTCTTAAAGATCATAAAAAGAAAATATTCCGCGGTCTTCAACAGAACATATATATATATATATATCCAAAGCCAAGTCAGCCGATGATGGGAACAATTCTCTTTTAGGATTTTCTTTTTCCAATATCCATGTAAAAAAGAACATTTTTTTACATCAAAGATAATTCAAAATCCAATAGATTTTCTTTGTCTGAAGATACAGATCTAATATTTAAAAAAAGGGGGTCTGCTGAAATAAATATCATCACAAAATGATATGAGTGAGTTTTAAAGGTTTTTCTTTAATATATATATATAGTTGGCGACCATAGTCCAGGGCGACCAGAAAGCTCCCTTTTCAATAGTTACTACACCGAGGTGTATGGGAGGGCGCTACTCCTTTCCCGGAATTACTCCATTTTATCCTCGATACGTACCTTATATTGCTGAGTGTTAAAGGAGGTATCAAGTACTATTTTTAAAGCCTTTGGCTTGACGTGACCTGAGATTGAACCCTGGTCTCCCAGACCATTAATGCTAGAATCATGAATAAAGAGTGTTCCATATCAGTGATTTGGTTTGCCTTAGTTTCTTTGTTTATTGGCAGTCTGTGCAATTTAATGCCAAAGTTATCGCTCTAGAAAAGCAGTAGTTGTACTATTTATCACATGGCTGAGGGATGATAAGAGAGTTCGTACATTTTCCAAGGGTACTTGTCTGAAAGTTATAGCGTGACTACTGTTCGAAATAACTTATTACGATGCCGCTGTCAAGCATGTGAGCCACTACACCATTTAGATTCTTCCACTGCCATTTTCTCTGTAGATCCTATTTGCCAACCCTTCCGCTCGGGCAGGATATGACACAAGGTCAATTTTTTTAAGCAGAGTCTAACAGGTTTGAATTCAGAGTTTTCCTTCTCCTAAACTAGTTGCCTCACCAAGGCTGAAGAACCTAGTCTGTCCTACAATTTACAGATAGCTGGAGGGAGAATAATTGGATTCATACCTTTCCCAAAGGTATTAGTGCTATGTGAAATGCAATCAGTCTCGTCCAGGATTTGAACTCGTATCGCCGTGTTCATTTCCTACGACGATAACCATTACACCACGGGTACCTCCATTTTCTCTGTAGATTGATGTTTCGATAGCGTAGGTACAGTTTGTGGCGTTTGGGGGCGTTAACCGCCGATGACAAGATCAAACCAAAAAGAAATTAATCTACAACAGAAAATAAATGATGATAGGTTTGAAGATCACAAGACAAATAGGGAGTCACAAAATACCGTAAACGTCTCTCTCTCTCTCTCTCTCTCTCTCTCTCTCTCTCTCTTTATATATATGTATATATATATTGGTATCTGTGAGTATTAAATCATGATTCCGCGCAACTCTTTTCTTTACCACTAGTTTTATGTGTTACCATTGTTTTTGGTTTTTTTATTTTACCGCCTGACCCTTGGTACCACATGAATCTCAGGGACACTGAATGAATGAAGAGAAATTCTAATTTAATAATCAATGTATTAATCCTGCTCAGTTACAAAACACACACACATACACACACACACACATATATATATATATATATAATCAAGATGTGATTACAGCACAGATTCCAGTGACTCTCTCGAGCCATATCTATCCTTATTGAACTTCGCTTTTGGTTAGAACTCTAGACGGCAGCAAGTGTCCATCCAGAGGTGATGAATAAAAATTTATGCTGGTTGGTGATTATAGATGTGTTCATACACATAAATGTTATTTTTTACGAAGCCTAGGTTCTTTTAGCTCAATATACACACATATATATATAGTTCGACAGAGAGTAGAACTCACTAAAAATGGTTTGTTACCTTACTTATATAACTATTACAACACATCTAACGCTAATATATATATATATATATATATATATAAAGGAATCTTAAGGGTCCCATTTGACTGCAGATTTTTTGTAAAGTCATATATGACGTTTGTTTTGAGTGGTTTGATTGAGTAATGACAAAGGAAAAAAAGGAAAAACGACCAAATCAACGGAAATTAAAAGAGCGCAACACCACGTCCTAACATGTCCTTGCACATGATCGTTAATAATGATTTTTACGAACATATCTGAAAGCAAAGGCTTTTAACATCATAATGAATTTAAGCTACAAAGAGGAACTTTCGCTCTGTTTGTCTTCATATCCTGCCAGGTGGCAAAAGTTACTGGTGGCGCCAGGGGTAGTAGTACCACCTTAGCCACCTAATCTGTGTCATCACGCCTGGTTGGCGGTTGATGAGGACAGGATATCGCACATGTTCTCACATGTTTTATGATAAAAGATTTGAAAAATGAAATATGTATGTATCGGAATTGTAAAAGTCACATTAATATTACAGAGACAAAATAATCTCTCTTCCTTTAGTTTTGATAGCGAGATAGTTAGCTATATAGATAGATATGATCAGACTGATATAGATCTATACGTAGATACATAAGAACAGGAGATGGATAGATAGATAGATAGATAGATAGATAGATAGATAGATAGATAGATAGAAGGAAACAGACTGATAGAGATAGATGTATTGATACATATAAACAATAGATAGATAGATAGATAGATAGATACTGATAGAGATAGATGTATTGATACATAAAAACAATAGATAGATAGATAGATAGATAGATAGATAGATAGATCAACTCTTTTATTCCAATTACTCTTTACGTTATTTTATACGAATCAGTCTTGATTCACTGGAGGATATTTGTCTTCGTGTTACAATATTTATTCCGTTTCTCTCCTTCCTGCTTGAATTGATGCTATTTGGTCTCTTGACTTATTCTTCCCTGGGGTTCGAAGACTTCACTTCTCGATCAAACCCTGATTTCCAATTTATGGTACTTCTCATTTTTTTATTTTCTCAATTTTGTTTCCCTTTTTTCTTTTTCTATTGAATTCTTGTTTTCTAACCTTGTGTATCTCTGTTAATTCTATTATTCATATGAAGAAACAAGCACCAAAAATCCCAGGAACACATACACTCAACCCCTGGCGAACACACACACACACACACACACACACACACACACACACACACACACACACACACACATATATATATATATATGTGTGTGTGTGTGTGTGTGTGTGTGTGTGTGTGTGTGTGTGTGTGTCAGTGTTAGAGAAGGATGTAATAAATCTGATGGTAAAATAAGAAAAATAAAATATTCAGTGGTTAGATGCTTTGTATAAATTTGCCAACGTCTCGGTCTATGCGACTATCTTCAGGGTAATATAGTTGTTGTTTGATATTTAATCTGAAAAATGATTTTAAATGAATAAACTAATCATTATCATCTATAAATCAAACTCAATTACGTAACCAAACATAGTTTTAATTTTAAATTGTAAGATAAATAGGTAATAATCTACATAGAAAGGATGTTGAATCTAGCATTATTTCTTAGTATAATACTATTAAAGAAAAACCGGGTTCTTTTAATTTGTCTCCCTCTTTAGTTAATCGACTTTTAAATAGTTGTAATATCCTTTATTTAAAATGATTTTTGTTAATTATATCTTAACAATATGTAATTTTTATCAATTATATTTTAACAATATTTGCAATGAATTCTTAAGAAAAAAACAAAGACGTTATTTTCTAAAAAAAACTTGAACACATAGAATGGCATGAATCTAGTATGAAATAAAATAAAATTAACGTTAAAGAACACAAGTTTTTTGTTTTTATTTTGTTGTTTTTTATTTTAACATTATTTTTTATACGAACAACTGAACAACAATTTTACTGTCCTAAAGATCGTGGCATCGGCCCATACACTGGGAAATTTCACTCAAATAAAACTACTTCAGAATATTCTGTTTTTCCCATTATATATAATAAGTAAATATATATGAGTTTTATATATATTCAGTGGCATGGAAACTTGTCCGCGACCACACTACTGTGGTCGCAAACAAGTTTCCATGCTATTAAATATATATTAAAACTAATATATATCAACTTCCCAGGTCTCGTCATACCAAAGACTTTAGAAATCGTACTTAATACTCAGGGATATAAGGTGTGTTATATATAATAAGTAAATATATATTAGTTTTAATATATATTCAATAGCATGGAAACTTGTCCGCGACTCAGGTCTCGTCATACCAAATCTTTAGAAATGGTACCAGATACATCTTTGATTAATACTCAGCAATATAAGTTGTGTTTCAAGAGTAAAGGGAAGCAACTCAGGGAAAAGATTAGCGCCCTCTCCTACATCTCAGTATAGTAGCTATTGAAAAGAGAGCATTCTGGTCACCCTCGACTACGGTCGCCAACTTTACTATATTTTATTATATAATAGCTCCATCACAGATATTGAGTTCTCGAATGATATTGCATTTGGTCTGCCACAAATCCACGAAGTGAGATATTGACAACCAAGACAGTTATAATATATATATATATATATATATATATATATACTTCTTTAAGAAAAAAACAAAACCGGTCACATTAGGATTATAAATTTATTTCCATACTGTCACATGTTTTTGATATAAATCAAAAACACAAAAAAAATTAACAGGACTTCTTCAGATCTTACGCATAAAATAATTAGAATTATCTCATGGATAAAATGATTAGAATTATTTTATCCATAAGATCTGAGGAAGTCCTTTTAATTTTTTTTTTCATGTTTTTCATTTATATCAAAAACATATGACAGGATGGAAATAAATTTATAATCCATATAACAGTATGGAAATATATTTATAATCCTAATGTGACCGGTTTTGTTATTTTCTTAAAGAAATTATTGCTCTGTAATGTCAGTTTCATTGAGCTCTTTACCAGGAAAATTTAAATGTTCACTGTTGAATGTTGTTTTTGTCCTAATGGAATTGTTATATAATTGTGGAATGATTTTTTTTATACTATCATTTTTCGTTGGTTATATCTTTTCATTTGGTTTAGTTAGGCTTTGAACTATTCGGCTTAATGCATGTGCAGGTACACACATTGAGGTGTTCACGTTCGTGCGCGGAGGATGTGAGAATCACAGATGTCATAATAAAAACCCAGGTAGGAAATTTACTGGGGTGCGAAAGACGTCATGCCCGGAAGCGATGGGCTGGGATTCTTGATGATTTTGAAAAAAAAAGCAGTTAGTTGAAATCCAACTCTGTGCGAGGCCACTTGAGATTTGAAGCTGGACGAGGCGAGTCCAGTTTGTGGCCTACGGGATGCGTTTGTTGGGTCGGATGGAACGGTAAGCATAGTAAAAATTGTCTCTCTCTTTCTCCTCGTGTCGAAATAACGTTTCGTACCTTAACTAAAGAAAGTCGTCAGTATTTCGGGATTCTTATGCATATGAACATTTTACATATATCTGAATATTTCACATATTCGTACTTGCCTATGTTACAGAATTACTCCCAACTCCGGTTTAACTGGACCGAATAATACTATATTTAATATATATTATATATATATATATATATATATATATATATATATATATATATATATATTTATGTCATATTTACCCTACCCCTCCGCTAAGGCAGGATACGATACAAAGTCAATTTTTAAGTGGAGTTTAACAGGTTTGAATACAGAGTTTTCCTTCTCCTAGTTGCCTCACAAAGGCTGAAGAACCTAGTCTGCACGACTATTTACCCATAGCTGGAGGGAGAATTATTGGATTCATACCTTTCCCAAGGGTATTAGTGCTATGTAAAATGCAATGAGTCTCGTCCAGGATTTGAACTCGTGTCGCCGTGTCCCTTTCCTGCGACGATAACCATTTCACCACAGGTATTTTAGATAGATAGATAGATAGATAGATATATTGCCATCCACAGACAGACTGTTTCGTTCTATCATAACTCTTCAGTGTGGCTAGACACGCAGGACGCTCGAAGCCGAGATCGAAACCCGTCCAACTTTACGTTAGACTAAGTAGCAGACCACGTTGGCAAAGGGAATTTTTAAGGTATTTATTTAGCAACAGCAGCAGCAGCCGTTTGTTTACATTTTTTATTCCCTATCGGCTACCAGAGTGCTCAATTCTTTCGAAGAGCTTTGCATTATTCGAGCGGCGGCCGACAATTCCTTCGCCGCAGTGCTCAACCCCCATATATATATATATATATATATATATATATATATATATATATATATATATATATATATATATATATATATTGATAGATAGATAATGTCCGTGGTGTAATGGTCATCGTATATCATATATATTTTCTTTGCGTATAATATACTTTTCAAGTCGTTAATTTTTACCTTCTTGAATATAAACAAATACTGTAATTAATTCGGAAATAAAAGTTATCAATGAAAATGCATAAGATAATTTCTTTATTAACTTAGTCGAGACATTTTCACCACATGTACATATTTGGGATGTGGGGAAAAATTAGCATGTACATACTCGTACATAAAATCAATGACTGCATACTGAAGACTTATAAGACCCCCCCCTCCACAACTGTCCAGTTTTACTGAATTATTAGTGTTAAATAACAATTCTTGAAAAGATATATCTGTGTACAAACAAATGATTAATAGTAAATATAATTATTCGTATAAGATAGAAATAAGTGAAACCAGTTGACTTTGTGCAAAAAATATGAGCACAGGCTCGTTTAAGCATGTTATATCCAAAATGTATTTAGAAAACATTTTTGATATATATGTATAAAAAGGATTTGGTATTAAATAACCTACAATGGTTGATATGCGATAAAACCCAGCCAAACCAAATCGTGAATATCATATATATATATATATATGTGTGTGTGTAAAAAAGATTTGGCATTAAATAACCTACATCTCTGCAGAGGTGTAAGACACCACCAATGACTGTCTTGGATATTACACTAAACGATCTGATGGTTAATCTCCAATAATGCTGAAACTTTCGTGGATATGGAGTATGTATGTGTGTATATACGTAGGTAGATAAATGTCTATCTTTAATAATTATTGTATCGACGAGTGTAATTCCAATTTTGAGCGAGTCGGCTTGTATTTCAGTTAGCATTAATGCACGTATAAAACGCATGAACCCATTTTCCCTTTCATTTTTATTCGAAAATTTCGAATAAAATTGATATACAGGGTGGAACGATAAAATTGTCACCATAGAAAAGACATGATTCCATTTCCGTTTAATGAAAACCGGTTTTCTTTTTTTGTTGCAGACCATCTACTAGTTGGCCAGTTGTGTACAAATCCCAAGAGCGATAGGAGCCTTCTATCATTTCTGAAAGTGACACAATGTTCAACGAGCGAGATCGGAGATGCGCTGCTGTACAACGCTCGCTCTCTACCGATCCAAGTTATAACAACATGATCATTGCCAGCACCCTCAAAGTGCCCAGGGTGATGAAAACAATGTTTCCGGCTACGGTTATGGTATTTGGTGTGGTTTCAAGTAAGGGCCACATCATGCCACCTCACATCTTCGAAGTCGGCTTGAAAGTCAACACCAAACAGTACCTGGGTGTGCTGAAGAGTGGGATCTCCTGGTGCAATCAGTTGGCCGGTAGCTGACACTGGGTGTGTCATCAGAACTCGGCGCCGGCCCACAAGTCCAAAGAGAACCATGCTTGGATTCAGAAGAAGTGCTACGACTTTGTACCCTTTTCTCACTGCCCCCTTCTCCCCCTACTTGAACCCGCTGGACTACCTCGTTTGGTCATATGTCGAGAACATCACCAACATGACCACCCACAACACCAAAGCCAGCCTGATCACCGCCATCCACCGAGTATTCACCGAGCTCCCGCCGGTGCTTGTGGAAAAGGCATGTTCCCAGTTCCGGATCCGTATCGTATTGTTTTCTTCAGGATGACAGTTTAATCGCTTCTCCCTGTAGTGAATTCGTAAAATAACAGTGAACTTGAAAAAGAAAAAGAATGTTTCCGCTCGATAATCGCGATAACGTAAAACTATGAGCAATTTTTTTTATATTTGTTCTGTGTGCAAGTGCGTTCTATATTTGCCTATGTCTATTGAAAATATTACTATAAGATTTAATTTATTACTTTTTCTTATATTTGTTTATGCAGTAGATGACAAGAAACTGAAAACATTACCAAGCTGTTAATGTTTCTGCTGCTCCTAACCATTGTTACTGACCAACCATTACACTTTTTCAATTTGTCATTCACGCTATTGCAGTTAACATCTCTCTTATTCCTTGCATGTATTCCTTAATATAATATCATTTGAATTTGTTTCCTAAAAAAGAACAAAAGATTTACTTCCCTTTTTCTATATAAGATTAACTTTTCACCTGATTTCATTGAATATAAGCACAATACAGAACTTAGAAAATGTACTTCTTCTAGTTAATTAAATATCCACATTTATTTTCTTTTAACTTTTCATTTAAATATTTCTCAGGGAATTATCCACTCAAATAATATTAAGTCAACCAAACCAAATCACGTATATTTAATATATGCATAAAAAAGATTTGGACTGAAATAACCTACAATGGTTGATATGCTATGACACTCAACCAAACCAAATCGTGTATATTTAATATATATGTATAAAAAAGATTTGGCATTAAATAACCTACATAACCTTGATATGCAATAAAATCAAACCAAAGTTAATGCTATGTATTGTAAATATATTTAATTCAGAAAGTTTACTATTTGACTGTCTTTAGAAGGAAAATGGGAAATAACAATAAACATTAAAAAAGTTTTAGAAGTAAACACATACGCTTGCACACACACACACACACACACATGCACATACATATGTATGTGTGTATATGTGTGTGTGTTTGCAAAGTAAGCGTTTTTTACGTTACTTATAAATTGGTCTAGTGGGTAGAGTGTTTGCCAATGGTCCGGGAGTCCTGGGTTCAATCCGAGGTCGCGTCATACCAAAGACTTTTAAAATGGTACTTGATACCTCCTTGCTTGACACTCAGCGATATAAGGTACGCATCAGGGATAAAGTGGACCAATCCAGGGAAAGTAATAGCGCCCTTCCCTACAACTTGGTCTAGTAGCTGTTATAAAGGTAACCTTCTGGTCTCCCTCGACTACGTTCGCCAACTTTTTATAAATATTTACACAAAAGCACCCAGCAAAGTACTTATTTTGTTTCAACTGTTTTATCATTATTTTACTCGTAATTTTTTCCACACGAGCTCAAACTGTTGTTTTTTTATGTAACCGAGTGACTGCAAATCATCTTAGATCTTTAGGACGTTCTTAGTTGATATCAACAGTGCTGTGGTCTGAATGGTCTTATTCTTAAGCAGATCCTCAGCTTCCGCAGTGTTTTTTCTTGGCTGTCTGTGATTTTTTCAAGCACACCAAGAACAATTTCAGTCATTGTCACTTTTACGTTCCACAGCTTTTTCAATTCCCTAGCAAGGATCCAAGTCTATGTCTAGCTTTTTGTTTTCTTTTCTTTTTACTCTGTGGTTCTTAGAAACGGCAAAATCCATTTGATAACAAGCTCTTTTCTTCTTGTTAATTAACTCAAGATCTAGTCTTCTGTCCAGGATTGGATGATTCGTTTTTTATCTCTTTATCTGAGATAATTTTTTTATTCTATTTTCAGGATAGACTCTGGTTTTAGCATACACCATTTCTCAGCATATCCAAACTTTATTTTCTTGCACAATTCCCAGTGGATCACCTTTCCCACTCTCTCATGCCAATACTTTTTCCTGCATTCATTTATCATATGATTACCCGTTTCATCTCTGTCACTACATACACTAGCTATTTTCGACAAATATTACGGTTCTTTTTTTGCTGCAATTAAAAGAGTTTCAGCTTCTCTCTATAAGTTTACCCATTGTATATATTGCTTACCGATTGTTATATTTCATAGATTATGTAGACCGAATAATAATTTATTTTTTGTCCAAGTTCTGTTGTTGAACGTGTCAAGCCAAAGACTAATTGATCCACCTTATATTGAGTGGTACCATAGTGTCTGTTCATGTCGGATTACCTCGGGATATTAAAGTGAACATGTATGTATGTATATCTAAGATTTCTCAATTTTCCGGCCTATTCTCTAAAGTCAAGATTTCTTTAAAAAGATGTTGAATAGAGATTACAGAATGTCTGCTCTTCTGATCGAATATTGAAAAAAAATTTTTTTTCATTTATTTACAATTTATTTACAAATTTACCTTTGAAAATATTTTGTATGCATATTACCAATAAGCTTACAATATTTAGATTAAATTAGCTTAATTCATAGCTGGTATATTTCTTTTTGGTAGCGTCCATGTGGTGCATCCATAGATTAGTACTGACACAGCCACAGATTGGATATATCCCTTTTTTGTCGGATTGATTAGACTTCCATATGATCAATAACCTGTCCCAAGCCGTCCATATTTTACGAAGAGTAGATTGACATCGTTTTCAGTTGATGAGATGTCAATGCGGAGGTATATGAACTTATCTACGTAGACTTCGTTGGCAGGATTAAAATTTGGATTCCATAACATTTCGTTGAGATTTTTGGCCATTTCTTTAGCTTATTCATTCGTGTAGCCAGAATTATGGGTGAGCATTGCATTCCATTCCATTTGTTCCATTTTCAATGCAAGCCAAACGAGAGAGAGAGAGAGAGAGAAAATATAGTGACTGTAGACTATTAAGCCTCAGCAATCTTTCCATTATCAGTTTGTTTTTTGTTTTCACGCCTCTCTAATTAGTTGATCAGTTAACATACCTCGATAGCAATCTTCTATCTACAGTTTGTTTGTTTGTTTGTTTGAGTTTTATGGCATATCAACCTTAGTAGGTTATTTAATGCCAAATCCATTTTTATACGAATAAACAGTTCAAATTTCAAACAATTCAGTTTGGCATAACCACACAGTTTAATTGTGAAAAATATTTCTATTTCAAGCTATTCCCTTAAGTCAAACAGTTCTAATTCAAACAATTCAGTTAAGTATAAGTATGTTTTTTTTTTGTTTACACTACCGTTAGCTGTCAAAATATTTCAAACAATTCAGTTTAGCGTAAGTACAGTTTCAATGTCAAAAACCCTTCTACGTCATACAATTAAGTTTAGCATACAAAACAGTTCTTTTACATGCAATTCAGTTTAATGTAAGTACACAGTTAAGTTCTACTTGACCCATAGATAGGACCCTATCAGATGCTTCCACTCCGAACCAGAGTGGAACTGGGAGCGATGGCAATGAAGGGGTACTCCGCATCCTCCAAAGCACTAGTATTAATGGAACCTCACCATCAGATTGTTTAGTGTCATATCCAGGATCGTCGTTGCGGGTGTCTTGTCTCTCTGCAGAGGAGCAGTTGGTGTATTCTACAGCACCGGCCGACTGGGCAATCTATCTACTGAAAGCGATATCAACATAATGATAGTTTATCAACCATATGGAAATCTTATCTTTGATTAAATAAAACGGGAAATTTTTAAGCTGTAACCGTGTAAATACTACTGTATGGTTGAACCACTTAGACTCAAACGAAATACGTGAAGAAAAAGTTCGATAGGAACTATACAAGGATGATGCATGCTGTTTTAAACAAATCTCAGGAGCAGAACGCTATAAAAAGCAGCATTTGTACTGCCACTTATATTCCATCTCACAAATCATTCAAGTAAGACGAGCAAAACTGGCTGGAAACATTTTAAGAAATAAGGACGAACTCATAAACGATATCATCCTCTTAAATCAACCCGCAAAAACTTACATCGGCTCTATATAGATACGGGGGCCGTTTGGAAGACTTATACTGGAACGGTTGAGGTGAGAGAGAGGGAGATTTGAATGATTATGTTGATGATATATGAACGAGATATTGTTGAATAGTGGCTTGTACCACGTCACTTCCGGTATTGCGGAGGGGTAAAAGACGTCGTGTTTCTTGAGCACAAGATCTCGGTCAGTAGTAAGACCAACTTTGGACGTAACACCCACAGCGTGAGACTTATAATATTTGTTGGACTGTACCACTTGAGTTAATAGATAATTAACTCATTATTTCTCTGTGTTTCTCTTCCTTACCACGATAAAATACTAACTCTAACCCCACACCTCCAGGACACTGGATTCAACATCAGATACAATCTAGTGTCATACCAAGGACACAAGAGAATCCTTTTTTAGCCATATCGAAATACTTTTTAACTTGGGTGTTCAATAATTAGCCAAATTATTAATGTTTCCTTACTGATGGTATATAACCAAGTACAATTTGTTACATATTACATGGAAATGAGATGGACATCTCTAAGTGTTGTATAGTGACTTATACCACGTGACTTCCGGTATCGCTGAGGTATTAAAGACGTCGTGTTTCTTAAGCACGAGAGTTCTGCAAGGTCTCGATCAGTAGTAAGACCAACTTTGGACGTAACACCCACAGCGCGAGACTTATATTTGTTGGACTACCACTTGAGTTAATAAATAGTTAACTCTATTTCACTGTATATCATTTCCTTACAACGATACAACAGATATAAATATTGGATATTTTCCTTTCTACAAATAAAAATTGAGTAAAACTCATTAGTAATATAAGGTAAGAGTTATGTGTTACTACATATATATTTTAAACAAAATCAAACTTTGAAAGTTCATGATTCACTGATGCGAATAGATAAGTCATTAAGAAACACGCAGCCAGAAAATTAAGTGTAGTAAACAAAGTTCTACATCTCGTCCAGAGAGCAAGGTATAACAAAATATTCTTGACCAAGCACCTCGGACAGGTGTAAAATATTTAGGATGATTAATTAATTGTATTAGTTGTTTTATTCATCTGGTGAAATTGCAAGTTAGCTAAGGACTTTGAATGTAAGTGTTGGTCATATTTGTGCAAAGGTCATATTTGTGCACAGGTTGTGACCAGGTTTAACACCTCACGTCAGAATAACATTGGGGAAGACAGGATATGGATAATGAACAAATCAAGGCTTATCAACCGACGTAAGGATAATAAGGGTTTGTGACACATGTGGTGATTCCTTAAAGTATGATGCAGTGTTTCAGTAAGATGGCGTCATACCGAAGGCGTCGGATGATGCATTAAGTAATTAAAATAGATCATATATAAAAATTTGAGAATTTGAAAATTTGTGAGTTAAGGTTTGAATCTCAGAGAAGGTGATTTTTTGATGGCGTGCAGGAGAATTGGGTGTGTTTGCGGGTGGAGTAGCGATAGCAAGATATTTTCTTAGACCTTTTACGATATTTCCTCTCTACCTTGTGTGTTAACTGCTAAGAAAATTGTTCCAGGGAATAAAGGCTTTTGTATCAGAACAACATTAGTCACCACTTATTTTTTTATTTTTATATTCAAGATAATACTGTAATATAATTGCGGAGGGATTTCGTTTTATATATTTTGCCTTTTAGTTAGCGTGAGAACCTTTCGCTTAGTGCATGGGTTAGTTAGGTGCACATATTGAGCGCAGGTGTTCACGCGCGTACGGGGCGAATGTGACAATCAGAGATGTCACAATAAAAACCCAGATAGGAAATGTAACCGGGGATGTGAATGACGTCATGCCTGGAAGAGCTGAGGATTTTGGAATTTGAAAAAAAACAATTAGTTGAGATTTAGACTCCGAACGATAGAGTTTATTTTCGGAGCTCGCCGAGGCCAGACCAGAAGTTTGCGGCGGGGGCCGCACGTGGTGGGGGTCAGTTGGAAAAGTCAGCATAGAAAGAAATTGTGTCTCTCTCTCTCTCTCTCTCTCTCCTCATGTCGAAAAACCTTAAACTCAAAAAGGTAATAAAAAGTTTCGTACCTGAACCAATTTCGTATGTTTTTCGGGATTCCTTAAGGCTATTTCACATATTCATTTCTTGGGCGTATTTTTTAATATTTTTGGACTTTAATGTTACAAAGCGTTACACAGCGTCAAGTAGAAGCCACCATCGATTGACCATCAAAGAGGAGGCGGGTGCTGCCGAGTGGGTTGGGGTATTCTGTGAACCTTGAAATTAAACGATAGGCTGCTTGATTCTCTGATTTAATGGCTGGTGTATGAAGGGGCCATGTTTTACATGAACTGGGAACAAGGAACGAATCAACGATACGAGAAGAGTCCTGTACCTAGAAGAATGAAGAAGCTAGCCTGGTGGCTGTGTGCATCATGTATTTCTACAAGCTACCATGGCCTCCGTGACTAAACGGAGAAAATAAAGCAACATAGATCCTATCGCTTAAGACTAGATATATTTTTGTTTTTCGCTCTCTATTCCACAATTAGCAACCACTGACAAAGCAGTCGCCGGTGACGACGCATGAGGTGTCTGAAACTCGACACTAAATTTAGTTTTACATTCCCAAATGTCTCAATGATTTGAATTTAAAAAGCATCAAAATTAAGTTTTATATATTATTTTCCTCTTTTTCAGATTCCTTTCTGTAAATGAATTATATATTTTCAAAAATCAATTGACTCTTATTTTTATTAAAGCATATTTACACAATAAAAGAGGTTAAAAATATATATGAACGCAAAACGTGTATGTATGTATGTATGTATGTAACCTTACAGTTCCAAATATGTATATATATATATATATATATATATATATATATATATATACACACACACACACACACACACACACACGTATATATATATATATATACGAAAAAAAACTCCAATCGAAATAATTACACAAAAAATTCCTAAGAGAACGACACATTGGTGGCTGATGTTGAAAATACCAACCGACAAATATAATCACGATGTGGTTGTGTGGTACGAACGTGTTAATAGCCAGAGAGATTTTTTATTTTTACTTTTATTAACTTTTTTATTTATTTATTTATTTATTTTTTTGTCTATGTCGGTTTAAAATAAACAGTTTCAAGTGAATTCCTCAAGGGTGTATCTTGAAATATATCCTAAAGCTCTAATGTCAAAATATCTATGGTAGAATTTTTTTATAAGTTTTTGTCTTTACATTCTTTTCCTTTATTGATTTTTGCTCTCTTTTCTGTGTAAATCGATCTGTGATGAAGTAAAATTAACGAGGGAAAATAAGATTCTCAAATCTGGCTTTGATTACAAATGCAATGTGACATAAAATGAAATTAGAAAACATTATCTATTATGTAGTCAATGCGATAACTCGTGCTAATGTGCAAAAGAAAAAGAAGTCAATTACCTTTAAAAAATGAATTTTTTATTTTACTTTTCTTAATAAAAAATGTTATCTGTGTCCCATGATAAATGGTAAACAGGTTGCAGCAGAAATGCATTCCACATTTCAAACTATCACTTCTGTGGTGCAAAGGAACTGCGGAAAGTAGCAATAGTAGGCCCATCTAGCTAATCACTTACAGTTTTTTTATGTAATCAATTAAGGTCAAGGGGAGGACCGCTGCACATTGTACGTTTGATGTTTAAACATTTTTTAAGACTGGTAAATTCTTACTTGCTGCACACACAGTTCGTTCGACTTTTTATGTTACCTCGTAATGATGTTGTTCTAGATGTAATCTTCGACCCACGGCAGTATCGATTTTCTATCGAGAACAGCAACAAGAAATGAGTATGAGAAGCTTTCTGTGTGGTAATTACAGATTTGGCCTGTCTTTAAAAAAACTGTCTCAAAAGAAAACGCAAGAGATTATATCTGCAAAAAGAAAAAATAGAAGACATTATCTAAATCGAGCTACCACTAGCACTTGACAAAAAAGTTTTCTTGCATCACATAGGTGACTGTTTAAAATGAGAGAGATATTTCAACAGCTTTTTCAAGTTGAATGTATATTCTATAAATTTTAATTTAATAAACGTAAAATTAATCGTCAGACAGATGTAATCTACAGGGTGAGAAAGATAATAAAAAATCAGTATGATATAAAGAAAAAAATTACAATAGAAAAAAAACATATTTTTCAAGGAATTTTTTTTCCATATACGAGGAAAAAAATCAGAAAATATGCCGCTTACGAAAACCACCGTCAACAAGAAGGAAAACCTTCGTTGATCCCAGTGTCTAGCACGTTGGTGTAAGGGGGATATTAATCCAGAGGCTCAATAGAAAGAATTGAAGCAGCATGTCACCGAGGAAAATCAGAGATAATTTAAGCTTAGTGACCATCAATGTCGACACTTTCTTGAGGGGCTACTTGTAATAGCACTGTCAATACTGCTTATCATGCCTCAGATGTATCTCTTGCAGTCAATCAGGCTCCCACAAAAAGAGGATGCACTACGTATGAAAATTAACATCAACTGGTGGTAAGACTCTAATTCTAGAGCTCTATGGAGAGTTAAGTAGTCTTTATTTTCCATTCCTCCTTGCTCCACTATGATCCAGAGAGGTTTTTCTTGTTAGTATCCCATGAATGGGTCAAATAGACCCGTTTAAAGATTATGTCTTATTTATAAATACTTTATACCACATAACTCTATTAGATAGGAATACTTGAAACTATATAACAGAAAGCGAATAATTTGTATCAAATTTTAGCGCAAGTAACCCATAAGTATTTGATTTGTGATTAGCAAAATCAAACCAAACAAAACTAAGTCATTTGTAGTACCTCTCGGTTGAAGTGATTAGTGACATAGAGTCCTTCCAACTTCTTGTGTTAGATTCACAACTGAGCTACATCATTGAAAACTAACTATGATATAAAGAAAAACATATTTAAATAAAGAAGATAATTATATGTTCTAAGTAATCTCCCCACATGATAAAAGGGTAAAATCAGAAATATTTCGTTTACCAAAACCGACGTCAATAAGGAGGAAATCTTCGATTACGTCCTGGGAAACGACTACAAACGTTTTCTAATCAGATGGTCGTCATTCCAGTTGTCCATAATATCCACCGGGATAGAATTCAGTGAGTCCATGAAAATTCTCAAGGATATTAGTGTGAAATGAAAACAGAAATAAGCTTGTTCAGAATTGGAATTCCGTTCGCCGCGAAAAATTCCTTATCATGATAAACGTTAGACTTAGAGCGCCGTTTTTAAGGAAAGTATCAAGTCAAAATAAAAATGTAGCCTTCGATGAAACCTAAAATTGCACCTCATAAATCAGGGGATTGTGTTCCATGGTTTAAGTAATTTTTCTCAAATATCCCTTGATGTATTACTCTAATAACCGGCTCATTGGCCTAGTGGGTAGAGTGTTTGCCAATGGTCCGGGAGACCTGGGTCCAATCCAAGGTCACGTCATACTAAAGACTTTAAAAATGATACTTAATACCTCCTTGCTTAACACTCAGCATTATAAGGTTAGGGTCAAGGGCAATCCAGGGAATGGAGTTGTACCCCTCCCTACACCTCGGTGTTATAGCTATTTAAAAGGGAGCCTTCTGGTCACTCTCGACTACGTTCGCCAACAACAAGCCAACTTATAATAGTCTTATTTTGAATGAATGTATTTACCAACCCCTCTTTATGCTATGTTTAACAGGTCTGAATTCAGAATTTTTCTTCTCCCAGACCGGTTGTCATGACAGAGTCAAAGAGCATTGTCCGTCTATCTATTTAGCTGGGGGTAGAATAGTTGTATTGATACCTTTCTCTGAGGTATTCGCGCTATCGGAAATATAAACAGCCTTGACCAGGATTTGTTCATTTCCTACGACGATAACCGTTACACCTCGATCGCCTGCTAAAAGATTTCAAATGTAACTCTCGATCATTGCTATACTTTTTCCTTTGTATTTATACCCTTGTGAAAGGTATGAATCCAATTATTCTCCTTCCAGATATGGGTAAATAGTAGGACAGTCTAGGTTCTTCAGCCTTGGTGAGGCAACTAGTCTAGGAGAAGGAAAACTCTGAATTGAAACCTGTTAAACTCCGCTTAAAAATTGACTTTGTGTCGTATCCTGTCCGAGCGGAGGGGTTGGGTAAATATGTTTATAGGTTTGCCTCTGAAGGAGAAAATCATCGTTGTTATCGACTTATCTGTCGTCAGCCATTTTTCTCTCTAGCCGTCACATAAATACAATTTTGTAATTTTGTGTGTTATGGGTATTAATATGATACAGTTAATTGTATTTTTTGAAAATAGAATTGCGTAGTGACTTACTGTCAACTGCATACACAAGGAGTGCCTCAGCCAGATAAATCTATTTTCAGTTCATTTTTTGGGGGGAGCCGGGCACCAACGATGACTTTTTTTCCTTGCTTTCTTTTTACACTGTTTGAGTAATATTGTTACTGTTATTTATCCCTCTGCCCGATAGTTAAAACACATCTCATTCAAGAAACACTTCCCGATATACGTTCATTATCGAACAAATATCATCAATAGTTTTTTTTTTCTTTTTCCGGCAAGTTAAATCCTACGGTAAAACTGCTTTTTGAGAAGAGAAAAAGTATTTTGTATTAAAAACATTTATTGAAGAAAAAATCAATTAAAATATCTATTTTGATAGTCAGAGATTACTCATTAAATAAGAACTAAGAAAAAATTAAAAAAAATAATGTCTTATAGCTGAAAACTTGCTCTATCTAACGGCATTTGTTCCCGATCAATGCTTGTAATTTAAATACAAACAGTAAAATGGCAGCAGTATTCTTTTTGAAATATTCTGCATATAATAAAGAAAATTTATCTGTAGGATATCTCAACAGATGTCTGTTAGTTATGAGGGTGTGTTTATACCTAAAAATATTTTGCATTCAAGTATAAACACAAGATTGAAAGCTAATTATTATCAGATTTTCTCGAGTATCAATAACAGTGACCTGCGTTAAAAAATATGTTTCTATCGATCAAAAGTTTATCAAGTGATATATGATCGCCATTTTGTGTTAAATTCAAAAATACCATTCATTGTGTTTGGACAGGTCAGGTCAGGTCAGGTTTTACGATGGGTTTGAATACTTTGCAAAAAGTTGTACACAATAATAACACTTATTCAAAAGACTGTGGGTTCCTGATGTTTACTATCGTATGTAAGGTTGTTTGTGTACCTACCAACAGTTTACCACCCTACTCACTAACACCCACAGACCAAGAAAGAGCGGGGCTTAACCTTCAGCTTAACATGATTTTAATGTACTGTGTCAAGTATGAACGACGAACCGAATGCTGATTTATTTTTTCTCTTTTCTGCTGAACATTTTTTTCCTGTCAGAATGGATAACAAGTGTCAAAATAATCCTGACAGTTTATTTAATATATGTGGTAATGTGATTCCTCCAACCCGTCAAGCAAACATCACTGACTTGATGAAGAAGGCATATCACGATTACTTTAGAGTTAAAGTAGGTGATCAGAGTTAGCCATTCGGTCCCCACGTTTGCCGTAAAACATGTGTGAAGAACTGGAGGGATTGGAAGAATGGTTGGAGAAAGAGTCTGCCATTTACCATTCTAATGGGCTGGAAGCGTAAAAAGATCACATTACCGACTGCCATCTCTGCATGATAAATCTAAAAGGAATAAATAGCAAGAATAGGCACCATATCCAAAACCTCGATGTTCCTTCTGCTATGAGACCAATCCCTCATGGCCCAGACCTTCCTGTTCCTGAGCCAGATGGTAAGTTCTACTGCCCCAGCCGACTGGATTTATAGCAGAGGCGAAAATCCAGAGGTATCACTGTTGCCATTACTATTTATCATGGCAAATATGTCACTCGACTATATACTTAGGAAATGCTCTGGAAGCTACTAATTTACAAAGTTTCGAGAAAATATAATTCACCTTATGCAAATGAATGATATTAAGATATTACCTTAAGATGAAAGATAATGAGATGCACCACGGACAACTAGTAGATAATTCCCCGCATGTTACATTAACTGGCTGATTTCTAACAGGCCGATGTAAATAACATTTATTTGTTTGTCTACAAACTTTTTTAATTAAATTTCTGATGAAAAAGAAAAAACAGTTTGTGTCTATAAACAAAATGGCCAAAGAGGTGACAGAAAATCATAAAAACAAGGTAACTCACAGCTGTTTATAATTCGTGGATTAGTACAAAAAACAAAGAGTTAATATACATTATAATATTGAAAGGATTAAAATATCGTCGGATAAATCCTACCAATATGATTATATTATTTTCTCTTTTCAGTTTTTAGAGTTAATACTCTTTTTAGTTTAATTTCATATTTGGCCTTGAATGGGTTATATTTTTTGGTTTACATTAGATCGACCAGTTAGAAATCAGCCTATTAATATAACATGCAGGGGCCGTATTTGTTAGTCGGCCGTGGATGCACAATTACAAACTATAAAAATATACAGCCAGGATATTGGATTAAATCAAAGACCGTAAAATGTGCCATGTTAATAAGAAAAAGTGAAACAACATGAGAAATAGAACTAAAAATCAGGAAAGCATCGGAAAACTTGGAAAAAAAAGAAGATTTCAAGAATCTGGAAATATTGGAAGTGGATACCATTAACAAACAGATGCAATTAAAAGTAAGAAAAGAGTTCCACTGAAGAACAAGAAATCTGCTCCAGTTGAAAGTCTTTGGCAAAAATCTCATCAAAGATATAAATAACTAAGCAGCCTACCTTAAAAGATGCCCTGTCAAGAAACGAAGTAGTTTGATAATTCGTCTACATTGAGGATTGAATAGCTGCACCAATTCAAGTACTAAAAAATCCATCTAAAAGAGTAAAGAAAGACTAATCACAGCGCAGCTAGTAATATTAATGTTTACATAAGAACAAAAAGAAAAACAACAAAATCTGTAAAATAGAAACTTGGAAGAAAAACAACTGTATGTATTTTCAAGCGACTAAATGGCGAGATTGCGCACACAATGACCTGAGAAGAGGAAACATCAAGGGTTTATTTCTTTATTTTAATGGCATATTAACTTTTGCAGGTTATTTAATGCCAAAGCCAATAGTGGTACTATTTAATCCATAACTGTTAGGATAAGGGTGTTCATACTTTTCTTAAGGGTATTTTCTTCTGTCACATCCATCCTCCCTGTGATGGATGGGTTGGGTAAATGTTCTTGGGAAGAGGTGAATCTATCTGTTCTACTCTAAGCTATGAATAAATAATAGAATAAAGTTGAATCGTTTCTGTAGTTAGCCAACCAGTCTAGAAGAAAGAAAATGCTGAATTTAAATCAACTTTACTCCGCTTAAAAATTGATCTTTTGTCACATCCATCCTCCCCGTGGTGGAGGGGTTGGGTAAATACCTACATACAACAAAATAATAAATAACTTTTTTTCCGGTTTTATCGTATTGAAAAAAACTCCTTTTTCTCTCATCTCTCTAAACACAATGGACATTCTCGCTGATATGGTTTATTGTTCATTTTTGTTAAATGAATAGAAAGACGATCTGATTCTTTTTATTTCTCGAACAAGAAGAAATAAACGACTGGAGTTCGAACTCACGACGATTATGCAGTCCTTCGATTTAACCACTACACTACGAAGACCCCCCCCCACATCAAACTGAATCTCTTTTGGTAGCATCACAAAATAATGCCATAAGGACCAATTATATAAAATCAAAAACTGATAATACACAGAATAATTGCAAGTGTAAGTTTTGTGAAGACAGATATGTAACAATCATTCACATGATAAGCAAATTCATCAAGCTGACACAAAAAGAATATAATACGAGGCATGACTGGGTTGGAAAGATAATACATTGTGAATTATGCAAGGCATTAAAATTTCACAATACAAACAAATGTTGTTTCTTCTTTCACTACGTTTCGGCCAAATTTCACCTCTGGCCTTCTTCAGGTGATTTACCGCGAACTCGGATAGGAATGCTGAGTCTTGTAACCGTATCCCCAGTAATTACTGCCTTCCATAGTTGTTATCAAAAACGTGGTGCGATAGACAACAACTATGGAAGGCAGTAATTACTGGAGATACGGTTACAAGACTCAGCATTCCTATCCGAGGTCGCGGTAAATCACCTGAAGAAGGCCAGAGGTGAAATTTGGCCGAAACGTAGTGAAAGAAGAAACAGCACAAAAAACCACCAAGATGAGGACAAAAAGTCCGCAATAAATAAAAATTAATTCTCAGATTAAGAAACCTCATCTCAAAATGATTCCAATTAAAGACAATTACTAAAAATGTCTTATGCACAAATTAGGATCCATTCAAAAGAATGAAACCAGTGAAATTCTCTATGATTTTGACATACAAAAACGTATCATACAATCCCAACTGAAGGCCAGACTTAGTCTTAATTAACAAGAACAAAAGAATTTGACATCTAGTAGGTTTTTCTGTTCCGGCGAATCACAAAGTGAAAAATAAAATAAATCGAAAAGAAAAACAAATATTTTGATCTTTCTAGAAAACTGGAAAAACTCAGGAATATGAAGATGACGGTGATACTAATTTTAGTTGGCGTTTTTAAACTGTCCTTAGAAAGGCAGGAGGAACTGAAAATTAGAAAGAGAATCAAGAGCCTATAGACCACAAGGTTGTTGAGATCGAGAAAAGTACTAGGAAAACTTGAAGAGACTTGCTGTCACTCAGACTTCAGTGAAAGAACCCCTTTGATAGTTGGCAGGACGAATTCGCAAAAAATGAAATATTATTATTATTCAAAGCAAAATTGTAAATACACGGAAAAATTGGAAGTGTAGGTTATGTGGTGACAGAATTATTACGAGTGATTCATGGAATCGGGTAAATATCTCTAAAAATAGATATTAGAGTTAAGTCCGTCACTAGAAAAATGCCGGTAAACATGACGTTTATTTCTTCTTGTTCGAGAAATAAAATGAATCAGATCGTCTTTCTGTCCATTTAACAAAAATGAACAATAAACCATATCAGCGAGAATGCCCATTGTGTTTAGAGAGATGAGAGAAAAAGGATTTTTTCAATACGATAAAACCGGAAAAAAGTTATTTATTATTTTGTTGTGTGTAGGTATTTACCCAACCCCTCCACCAAGGGGAGGGTGGATGTGACAAAAGATCAATTTTTAAGCGGAGTAAAGTTGATTTAAATTCAGCATTTTCTTTCTACTAGACTGGTTGGCTAACAACGGAAACGATTCAACTTTATTCTATTATTTATTCATAGCTTAGAGTAGAACAGATAGATTCACCTCTTCCCAAGAACATTAGTGCCAAGAGGAATGGAGAAAGCCTCGACCAGGATTTGAACATGAGTTATCGATTTCATTTCCGACAACAATAACTGTTACACTAAGAGCGCCTCTTTGTACTTTTTTAAAAAATTGTTATCCATGTCACTTGCTCGGTTAAAACTGATATTAATTTTAGTAAGACCCATTGGTTTTCAATAATACAGACATTTCTTTATAAATTAACAGAACTATTGTTTTATGCAATTCATATACAAATGCAGATGGGCGGACTCTTTTGTTTCAGATGCGAACGGTTTATTAATTCCTTGACTTCGGTCCATGGTGACACGAAGAGGGAGGCACAATTCTTAAAAGTATTTGCTAACCATACTATGCTGACCATAGTATGGAGGTGCACGTGGTGTAATGGTTATCGTCGTAGCAAATGGACGCGGCGACGCGAGTTCAAATCCTGGACGAGACTGACTGCATTTCACATAGCATTAATACCCTTGGGAAAGGTATGAATCCAATTATTCTCCCTCCAGCTATGAGTAAATAGTAGGGCAGCCTGTGTTCTTTAGCCTTGGTTAGGCAACTAGTCTAGAAGGAAAACTCTTAGTTCAAACCTGCTAAAATCCGCTTAAATATTGACCTTGTGTCATATCCTGCCCGAGCGGGAGATTGGTAAATATGATACTATGCTGACCATAATTTGCTGACTTTTCCCAGCGCGCGCCGCATCTTGTGATGTTTAAAATCTCAATTCATCTCCGCTGGTCGAGACCCGAAACCGTAGAAAACTCAACTCTATGCCTCCATAGTCCAATCTCATATTACTCTTTTTCTAATCCTCAAATTCTCAGGACCATTTCTTTCGGGAATGACGTCATCCAGCCCCATTTCCTGTCTGGAGGTTTATTATGACAATGGTGATTCTGATATCCTTTGCGCTCGAGCATAAAACTGCACCCAATGACTATGCACCTGAACTGTTAACCAGAATAGTTCAAGGCTTTACCAAACTCAATGATAAAATATTATTAACAAAAAATGATAAATATAAAAAAATAATTCCTTAATTATATAACACTATTAAAGTTATTGCTAAACTTATTTTAAGGGTTGGAGGATATTTGACATGGATTAGTCAGATTAAAAATGAGCAATGAGATAATGAACAACCTAGTCAAATATCAATACTCGTTATCAGCCCATTCTCTGCAATAAAGTTTTACATTATTTTGTCGCTGTCATTTTGGAAAAAATCACGATAGAAAAAAGCGTTTGTATCATGAGTGTACCATAGGATACTTCGAATAAACTCATTAAAGTCTGATCAATTAGAATATATGATCCACTGCATCGGAATAAGAACCATGAATCTTCTCCCCAACCCGACACCAGTTATGGTATTTTGGGTATGACACTAAATTGTATCGCATAGTGAAGCCCTAGTTCTGTAAATCTGAAGAGTCATTACTCCTTCTCCATGGTTTACTCTGATCCGAAATGACAGTATCTGTTAAGATCCCACCGATGATTCAAATTGATCCATTTAAAATTATATGTATTCAATAGAACTACGTCATATCGTATAACTGTTAGAATTATTTGTTTTTCATTGGAATACATAATGCCATATAACCGTTAGGATCTCGTCTATGCATCGAAAGGTTCCATTTAAAATCATTTGGAATCCATTAGAATACATGGTACCGTATAACTGTTAGGATCTCGTCTGTGCATGAAAAGGTTCCATTTAGAATTATTTGTTTTCCAGTGGAATACGTGATACCATATAACTGTTAGGATCTCGTCTGTGCATCAAAAGGTTCCATTTAAAATCATTTGGAATCCATGGGAATACACGATGCCATATAACTGTTCGGATCTCGTCTATGTATCAAAAGGTTCAATTTAAAATCATTGGGAATCCATTAGAATACATGTTACCATATAATTGTTAGGATCTCGTCTACGCATCAAAAGGTTCCATTTAAAATCATTTGGAATCCATTAGAATACATGGTACCATATAACTGTTAGGATCTCGTCTACGCATCAAAAGGGTCCATTTAAAATCATTTGGAATCCATTAGAATACATGGTACCATATAACTGTTAGGATCTCGTCTGTGCATGAAAAAGTTCCTTTTAAAATTATTTGTAATTCATAGAAAAACATGATACTATATAACTGTAAGTATTTTGACTATGCATCAAAAGGTTCCATTTACAATTATTTGAAATCAATAGGAATACATGATACTATATGATACTATATAACTGTAAATTATTCCTATAAAGATTAGTTACTTGAAGTCGTAATTGTTTGTTAATTATTATTATCAGCAACTTGAAAACCTTATAACTGTGTTCCATGAAATGACTATTATCAAATAGAAATGATTATTTGGAACAATATTTATATCAGTATTAGGTAAAAATACATGAAACTATGCAACTTTTTGCAAATTATTTGTATTAGATACTTGTAAAATATCAAGTATTCTTGTGCACAAAAACATCTTAAGAAACAACAGCACAAAAATGTAGATATAAGTGTATAAGGGAGATGATTTTTTAATCCCAAGAAATAAAATATCCCTTCATGGGTTGAGATGCCTTTAAAATCTGTCAATCAATAAATGATGAGTTTTTTTTTTTTAACAATTGTCTTCATCTTAATAATGCTTGGATAAATAGCATGTTCAATTGCTTTATAAAATTGGTACGCAATTAGGAAATATGCTTTCAATGAATCAAGTGATATTGGCTATCTTAGACGCAGTATTAACTGTCCAATATCATTAACGGGACGGTGTAGATCTGTCGATCCAGCCGGCCATATTTTTGGAAATATGCCACGTAAACCATTGATTAAGAAGCAGAGGTTACGATAAGTCCATTATAGACCAATCTGTATGGGCATGAAGGCCGTAGATCAGTGGTCCGCATCAGTCACAACAATTGTGTTGAAGGTCGAAGCTCGTGTCAGACACACTTACTGTCATCGGCTGACAACAATGTAATTAATTTCTTCTCTTATAGTAATCGGACGTCAACACCATCGTTCTAACACCCTGTATTCTACACCATTGCCATGTCCGCCATGTTAAATCTTATTAACAGTTACGAGTCGAGAAGGAACGAACAGAAAGTAATATCTGTCACTCTCTAGCCATGTAAAATTCAGTTTGTTCCACCGATAATACGTAATATTGTGGGCAGTTTCACTTACTACCGACGATCTCTGGAAATATTATTTTACACCGATTCTTATCTACAATGATAGGATTCCTATTCATGCCATTTATCCATCACACACACACACATACACACACACACACACATACACACATATATATATATATATATATATATATATATATATATAATTGCGATAACACATGTGATTCCTCAAGCCAAATTCGCCCTTGCAATTCCAAACGCATATGTGACAATAAAAAGAACTTTGACATTGAAATTAACCATGTGTACTCTAATATAGCTTCTTTGATATACTTTGTCGTAGAATTGACACGAGTTGACAATAGTCTACTTAGAAAATACCCGTGTGAAATATGTTTTTGGTTGTTTGCAGTCATTAGATGTAATATGATGGACAAAACAGGCTTTGGAGTCACAAATCCTAATATAGATGTTATTACAATATTGAGACTGAATTATGTCCGAGACAGAGATCAATCCTAACTTCGACGTGTACGTTTAATGATGGAAATATTAGATTTTCAGTATTTCAAACACTTTACGGCTAAAGCTATATGACAAAAACTTTAATCATCTATACTTTCTTTATCCAAAAGTATATGGTCGCTAATAGTCTTAAAATATTATTGCCATTTACGAGTTTAATATAAATACAAAAAGGTTAGCAAATTTTCCACTGTATCATTCCATAATTATAGTTCTATTCATTATCTATTTATTATTTATTATCGAATAATTTATTTTTCCCCAGGAAAAAATGTGGAAAGAATATATATATATATATATATATCATTGGTGATTCTGGGTGAAGAGAATCACGGGTTTAGCCTGACGAGCTATTCTCTCAAGTCTCTCTGTTTTGAAGCAATGACAAATTCTCTCTGAACTCATGATTTATCTATGACTTTGGTGAGACTCAAAGTCTTAACTCGAAAAATCATTAAATATTAATTTAACTGATTAACTTGCATAGATTTGTTTTATTTTCATGTCTTCAAATGTTGATTTACATAAATTTTGCTGACAACTCATGATAATAATTCAAGATAAAATAAAAAATTAAAAAAAAATAACGTCGCAGCCTTCTTCCGGTACATGAAAATCAGTACCTAAAATAAACGAAATCTTTTTAATAAAGCGATTCAGTCAAATGGATTTCTAACTGAAATAATAGAAATAATCTTCCACAATCTCAAAATTCTTTTACTCTCGAGTATGTCCTGGTGGAATAATGGTTAAAACGCTTGACTGCAGAATCGCAGTAAGCAAGTTCGAACTCCAGTCACGCTATTAGGTTCACTTTTGGACAAATACCCTTGAGAAGGGGGGAAATTTGCTAAGGAACTAGTGATCCTGTTTCACCGAATATCAGCAGCCCCTTGGGGTCACGTGGTGTCCACTATAAAAAGAGCTCCATCTGAAGATTCCTTCTCTTTTTTCCACTCCCACCGTTGTTAGCAACAGGGCCATATCGTAGCAGCCCTTGACGGCAAACGTATTTGGTACCGTCATCATCAGCCAGGAGCCAAGAGCGACGAACGCACGTGCTGAGATAAAAGGAACCAGGATCACAGCTAAGTTCCCGCAGGCATTTTATCTGCAAAACCTAACCCTACAAAACCCTACATAACCTAACCTTACAACCTCATCTAAACCTCACAAAAACTTACCTAACCTTACTCTTATACACCTACCACCTATCACAACATTGAACTCTTTTTTGAACACTTACAAATTCGTTGTTTGTTCCATTTGGTGTTTAAAACCCTGTTTGTTGTTTGCTGTATATAAATTTTGTTACACGTTCGTCTTCCTTCTTCAAAAGCTGCCACCCTTTTCCCTACTGCAGTTGAAGTACGGTTTATTCTTTTACAAAACGTAGGAATTAAACCGGGCTTTTCGGGGCTTATAAAATTCCCCATAAAAGAGATGAACCTTGTCACTCCCATCTATGGGTTAAAGGAACACCGAAGACTATAAATACTTTTCTTATTATTATAATATCAACTGAAGAAAATTTAATGATACGATATTCGCTCTCAAAAGTTTAGAGTCCTATCTAATTTACGTGTGCATTTATGTGTGCTTCTGTATGTTTCTGTTTTGTTTTCGCTTTCAAAAAACGTAATAGATTACAGTCTTTGAGACTGTAATCTGTTACGCTGACTCAGGATTGAAACGCTTAGCACAACGTTTCTCGAGGTGACTGTTATAATCACTCAATTTGATTTGAAAGATTCAACAAATAAAAAAATATCATTTTGGTTTGAGTAGAATGGCCAGTTGTCAAGTATCATCTGTGAAAACTTGTACTTGATTTACTGTATTTAGAAAAATGTTTTTAGCCGTTAAAATTATTTACATATTCTAAATTATAGAAAATTATAAAATGACATATATATATATATATATATATAATCTCAGATAGATAGATTGATAGATATGGACATACGTGGGTTTAAGCCTAATCTAAAAACGAATTAAAACTGATTCTTAAACTGCAATTCAAAATTCAATTTTTGTCATTTTTACCTGACATATACATTTTATATAGTAGGCGCATAATGAGAAAGAAGGCAAAATGAGCTTATATAGTCAGTTTTTACATAATAATGACTAATGTTTAAACCAAAAATAATCAGCCCAGTCGGTTAAGGCAGTAGAATACACCGACTGGATTTCTACAGACGGGTAAGACCTCCCCAACAAGTGTACTGATATGACACTAAACAATCTGATGACGATTTGGGGAATGTGGAGGATTCCTTCATAATCAATGCTCCCAAATCAACTCTGGCCCGGAGTGGTAGCAGCTGATAGGGTCCTATCCATGGGTCAAATAGAACTGCCTGACATTTAAATCCTGTGTAAACAAACGACTCTTGCGAAATTGAATTGTTAGAAATAGAACAGTTTGATTGTTTAACTGTGTACAAACAAATTGTTAATGTTTAATTGAACAGTGAGAGATATATATCAGTATTGGAACTATTTAAGTTTGTTGACTTATGCTAAATTAAGTTGTTTAAAATAGAACTGACTGATCATTTAACTGTATGTAAACAAATGACTGATGTTTAATCTAATTTTTGTGAAACAAAGCAATAACTGTAACTCGTTAACTGTATTGACTCATGTTTACAAATAATATATATCTAGTATATATGTATAATTACCTAGGAAGCAATGTGTCATTAACCGAGATAGACATCAACAAGAGACTAGCAAAGGCATGGATAGCTATCGATAGGCTATCGGTCATATGTAAGTCCGACCAGACCAATAAAATAAAACAGTTTTTTTCCAATCAGCGGTCGTGTCGATACTGCTATATGGATGCACTACATGGACGCTAACTAGACGTATTGAGAAAAAGCCAGAGAGCCTTACACGGGAATGTTGCGAGCTGTATTGAACAAGTCCTCGAAGCAACACCACACATATATACGCCCACCTACCACCCATCACGAAAACCATCCAAATAAGACAAACCAAACATGCAGGATACTGCTGGAGAAGTAAGGACGAATTCATAAGCGATATACTTCTGTGAATCCCTTTACATAGATGAACAAAGGCTGGACTACCAGCTGGAAACTATACAACAGCTCGGTGCCGATACAGGATATAGCTTTAAAAAACCTCCTGGGAGCGATGGACGATAGAGACGGGTGGCGAAAGAGAGACAGGGAGATCCGTGCTGGCAGCGCGACATGGTGATGATGATGATATATAAAAAAACAGATTTGTTATTACATAACCTGCAATAGTTGATATGCCATTAAGCCAAACCAAACCAAACCAAATCGACTCGCCTGTTAAATTTTGAGTTCACTTCTCAACCTGGTTAAATAAAATCTTATAAGTTCTACTGGAAAGTACCTAATTGGCGAATATGTGATTTATCAATACTGTTTTTCTTATTTTGTGGCCCAAAAAACCCCAGTCTAGACAGAAAACAATTTTTTCATGTTTTTCGGGATTAATAATATTTTTCTTAACATTTGCGGAAACTCAGCAAAATTATTATTCCTTTTTAATAATCTTAATAACAAATTTACGCACAAAGATTTCGATTATTCCTATCACACGGGACCATTTTTAAAGTGGACGAGGGAAGAACATCAACAAATGGACCAGAGTATAAAAAACTCATGACAATGCATAAGGACTTACATCCCCAGATTTGATTTATACAGACTCTGGGTCATAAAAACGAGGAGGAGGACTCGACAGCATTGAAGAGAGCGTCGATACATCGATAAGACGACTCGAAGACTACATAAAAAGAATAAAGAAAGGTTAATTACAGCGAGAAGAAACATCACGAACAATGCAAGCATCAGCAGATTAACAATATATAGAAAAAACAAATGGAAAAAAAAAGCAATTGTATTGATATTTCAAGCTACAAACAAGCGAAATTTCACACGAGAAGACTTGGACATGATTAAGAAAAGGAAACCTTAGGAAAGAGAGACTAAATCTCTTTTAATAGCAGCAGAAAACAGCGCCATTAGGGAAAACTACGTCACAGCAAAAATTGATAAGATGCAATAAAGTAGCAAGTGTCGGTTATGTGGTGATAGAGACGAAACGATCAATCATATAACAACCGAGTGCAGTAAACTAGTGCAAAAAGAGTAGAAGACTAGACATGACAGGGTAGGAAAAGTGATCCACTGCTAATTGTGCAAGAAGCTTAAATTTGGACATACAAACAATTTGTGTATGAACAATCCTGAGTCGATCCTGGAGAATGAGATGCGCAAAGTTCTTTGGGATTTTGAGATACAAACCGATCACCTAATCTCAGCTAGACGATCCAAACATTGTCATCATCAACAACAAAAAAGAGAACTTGTTGAATAGGGGACTTTACCCTCCTAGCAGACCACAGAGTAAAATTAAATTAAGAAAAAAGTGGGATAAATATCAGACCTTTCTGGAGAGCTGAAGAAACTGTGGAACATGAAGGTGACGGTGATATCAATTGTAATAGGTGCACTCGGAACGATCACCAAAGGACATGTAAAATGAACTGGAAGACATAGAAATCAGAGGACTAGTAGAGGACACTAAGATTATTAAGATTACTATGATCGGCCAGAATAATGAGAAGAGCCCTAGAGACTTGAGGAGACTTGCTGTCACGCAAACTCAATTAAAAAATCATAACGTTGGTGTGAAAAAATCTCTATGGAGTAAAATAAGAATAGATATTTTCTACCGGCGGACCATGGAATGAAAATAAAAGAATACAACTAAATAGACAAATACTTGGATCTTGCTAGAGAACTAAAAAAACCGCGGAAAAAGCTTGAAAAAAGACTGAAGTAATTGGAAATCAGAAGAGACAAGATCAATCAGAGCACTGCTTTATTGAACTTTGAATGTTCAGAAGTGATCAGGGAATCTGAAAAAAAACGTGCTGTCACTCATATTCCTGTAAAAGAAAACCAACTATAACTGGTGTGAAAAACTCTCAAATAATAATAATAATAATAATAATAATAAGCGAGTGCAGTAAGGTAGGGCAAAAAGAGTATAAGACGAATGACGACTGGGTGGGGAAAGTGATGTAACGTGATATGGTCAGCGTAAGTTATAAATAGAATGAGAGGCTAATTTCTGGCGAAGAGAGTGAAGACAAAAATCAGAAGACGAAAAAGCAGACATAGACTCTATGAAAAAAGGTCAGTAGACTTTTGTGTGACCCAGGCTAAAACGCAGGTTGTAGGTCAGCCTGTCACGGGTGAATGACTATGGTAAGTAAAAATGATTTGAAAAGAACCGGAAGTCCAACATCTTCATTGCAGGTGTGGAACCAGCAGAAAAGGACACGTTCCTCCCTCCTTCCTCATGCGGGAGTAAGGGACGACTCGTGTTTGAAAGTCAGTTAGCACCAGGTAGCAATAAAGTAAAGACAGTCAGTTGAATCCTAGATACAGAAATGTAAGGATTGACGAAAATTACGGCCCTATTTAGGGTGAGCTCTGAACCGGGGCTATACTCCAGACACGAATCTGTGAAGACGAAACCAGCGAACAAGCACGAAGAACTACAACTGAAGACCAGGAAGAAAATTTAAAGTCAGTGTCTGCTCTCTCTTTCACTTAGTCCCGAAGACCACTTAAAAAGTGTAGTAGCGAATAAATCTTTGTGTTATCCTATTTACCGAACCCCTCCGCTCGGGCAGGATATGGCACAAGGTCAATTTTTAAGCGGAGTTTAACAGGTTTGAATTCAGAATTTTCCTTCTCCTAGATTAGTCGCCTCACCAAGGCTGAAGAATTCAGTCTGCCCTACTATTTACTATTGGATTCATACCTTTCCCAAGAGTATTAGTGCAATCTAATCAATCTCGTCCAGGATTTGAGCTCGTGTCGCCGTGTCCATTTCCTATGACGATAACCATTATACCACAGCACCTCCATAAATATTTGTGTTATTGAACTAAGAGCCAGTTTCGTGTGTTCGCAAACTTTTCCCACGGTGAGGTTTCAAGAGGTTTTGGCTACTACTTAAGACGTAGCGATACAACTATTAACACGTTCCAGCACGCCGTGGTACAATCCAAACGTACATTTGGTTTGTTACGGTATAACTGGGCAGTAACTTTACAACGTTCTATTTGTTACAGTGATCTACTGAAAATTGTGCAAGAACTTTAAATTTTTGCTAAGAACAAATGGTATATGTACAAACCAAAATCCTTCCTAGAAAATGAAACTCACAATTTCTCTGGGATTTTGAGTTAAAAACCAATCACCTAATATCGGCCTGAAGACCAGACCTAGTGATATTCAACAAATAGACAACCTGCCGAATAGTAGACTTGGCCATTTCAACTGACCACAGGGTAAAACTAAAAGAAACCAAAAAGAGAAATAAGTACCTGGACCTTGCTAGAGAACTAAAAACTATGGAACATGAAAGTGACAGTGATACCCATAGTAATTGGTTTGTTCAGTACATATTCATAAAAGAACTGGAGGACATGGAAATAAGACGATGAGTGGAGACCATCGAAACTACTGCATATTTGAGATCGGGCAAATTACTGAGAAGAGTCCTGTGGACTTGAGGAGACTTAATGTCACAAAAACTCCAAGGAGAAAGCATTAGCTAATGCTGATATAAGAAAACTCTCCCATAATAACGATAACAGCTGTTTGTTTGCATGCAGTTATATGGGTTAAAATAGGAGGCGTTTGTTGTGTAATCGTTATCGACGTACAAAATAGACATGAATCCGAGTTCAAATCCAAGACGAGACTATTTGTATTTCATATAGCTCTAATATCCTTGGGAAAGGTATGCATCAAGCTATTCTCCCTCAGGCTGAGAGTAAAAAGTAGAGTAGACTGGGCTATTTAACTTGGTATTGCTAGCGGTTTAGGCGATGGAAATCTCTGAATTTAGACCTTTTGAATTCTGTTTAAATAATTGACCTGGAGTCTCATCCTGCTTGTGTAGAGGAGTTACATAAATACGTATATGGTTTAAATCATTCTTATCTAAAATCAATTATTCATAAAATAATTATGTGGGTAATTAGTTGGTTGGTAGGGGTTTTGTGGCACATCAACCTTTGTAGATTATATAACGCCAAATCCATTTTTATGTAAATAATTAGTTCTATTTCAAACAATTCAGTTTAGCAAGAGTACACTGTTTAATTACCAAAAACATTTCTATTTCAAACTATTCAGTTCATTCAAACAGATATATATAACAATTCATTTTTGTATAAGTACTGTTTCAATGTTAAAAACAGTTCAATTTCAAACAATTTAGTTTAGCATAAGCACACAGTTTAAATGTAAGTATAGTTTCAGTTTAGCATAAATACGCAGTATAAATGTAAGTACGGTTTAATTGTCAAAAACATTTCTATTTCAAGCCATTCAGTTTAATCAAACAATTCAGTTTAGTATAAGTATGACGTTAGTTCTATTTAACCCATAGATAGGACCCTTTTCAGGAGCTACTATGCCGAGCCAGAGTGGACCTGGGAACAATGACAATGAAGGGGTGCTCCGTATTCTCCAAAGCCCCATCATTACTGGGACCTCACCAGGACACTTATTGGTGGGGGTCTTACCCCTCTGCAGAGTTGCAGTCAGTGTATTCTACATCCCCAGCCGACTGGGCAATAATTATATGGTTTTAAATAACTATACAATTGTAATGATAATAACCAATCAATTATAACCGTTTCGGGGCTTTCCTAGAGATGACCCTAATATCTTTTATCAAATAAGAAAAAGAAATAAGACTAAGACTTTTATTCAACAAAGAAAATCTCATTGTATAGAATTATAGTGTGGAATGATAATGGCATAATTAGCATCTTTTGGGGGTGGGGTAGGGGGTGAGTATCAATTACTTATTAATTAATTTCCTTCTTCATTTGTTTTCACACATTTATATGGTTTCAATCATTGTTATCAAATACATATCATTTTTTAAACAGATTTATTCAATCCATGGCTAAAAAGCTAACAGGTTGTAACATTTTTAGTCAGAGTGAACCTGGGAGTAATGACAATAAATAGATACTCGACACTCTTCAAAACTCCAAAACTAATGCAGAGTGCTGTCATACTTATGTGGACCCAGTTTGGGACCACAAAAAGATAACTCGGAACACGGTATAAGTTTGAGGATATATTGAAGTAACCAGATACAGGGAAAAGTGGTGGCGTAAGCTAGGCTTACTTGTCAGTCGAATATCCAGTCTCTATCAATTCTCAGGACGATCGACCGACGAGAGTACTTGGCTCTCAATTAATATAGGATTTGGAAGAGTCCATCAATGGGTAGTCATTTTTACCAACCCCTCCGCTCGGGCAGGATATGACTACTATTTACCCATAGCTGGAGGGAGAATAATTGGATTCATACCTTTCCAAAGGGTATTAGTGCTATGTGAAATGCAATCAGTCTCGTCTAGGATTTGAAATTGTGTCGCCGTGTCTATTTCCTACGACGATATCCATTACACCATGGGAACCTCCATCATTGGGTAGTAACATTCCAATAACACGTACCAAAGACAATCCTTTCAGGACGGTGGGATCTGAATTTTCGATAGAGGATTAAGTCAGTGTATTCTAAGGCCTATTGACAGGAAGGGTCTGATTTTGTTTGTAGAGGTTCGTGAAATTCAGAAGAACTTGAGCTCCCGCTAATTAATAGCATCACCGCACTTGTCAAGTGGTACCATGGGTCAACTTCCTTATCTAATAAATCTAATATGTTCTAATGTAACGCATAGTAACGGATTTGAAATATCAGCGAATCTGTTTGGCGAGAGCATGACACTACGAGGTTCGTAGAAAAAGTTCTAAGTCTCACCAAGATTTTAGATTTGTCTCACATCTCTCAAATTTGTATTAGCTTCAACTTTACTAAATTCAAGACAGAAATCTGAATAAGTTTTTCTAGTTTTATAAGAAATGGTAGTGTGTGGCAAGATCAAAAAATGTTCAGATGTGACTCTTCTGTCTTTGTGAAGCTTAGAACTTTTTGAACGACATTTCTAAATATACTGTTTTTAATAAAGATATTTCGGTTACAAAACCATTCTTAAAACTAGAGCCTCGACATTGAAGAAGGCACAAATATTGCTTTTGGGCACCATCGCATCATATCTATAATTTTATTCATAGCATATATGTTATTTTATTTATACTACTTATCGACCACTAAGATGGCTGTGAAATTATTTCACATACAATTTCGAAGAAACTACTCGTTAGTATTGCATTTACTAAGGTGAGGATACTTCACTTGCTTTCAAATAAATTGAACAATTCATCTTTTTAAAATGTCCAGTTTTAAGTCAGAAGATATGACTTTTTTTCTCGATATCTTAAAACATGCAGGCGCTGAAAAGGCAAAATGTGTCTTATGAAGCGATATAATTGATAATCAGAAGTTAATGTCAGTATCGAATACTCTGCAGGGCTAATAATTTATCATTCCGTTTGCTTCAACACATTGAAAATCACCGTTCGAATTTCTCATATATTCACTAATATGTCATTCAAACGAGACGGTTACTCACTAGAGATTTGCGCAGTTATAATTTGGCCAAATTCTGGAAAATTGGAGAGAAAATCACTTTAAATCCCCACGAAACTCACATGAAAAGCACACGCAATTCTTCTCAAGGGAGCGATCTTAAAGCCTTTTGTTAATCGATCCCAATTTCTTTCTTTTTTTTTTTAATTCAGTTGATAAATGCATTTTCGATCTTCACTTGCCTAAAAATTGGTTTAGTATATCGTTGTTCATAGTTTAGATTGATGGATTTTAATGGCATTTCAATCAGTCAAGTTTTTTTTTATGCCTAGACGTTTGTAAATTGAGTATATATCATTTTCAAATTTAGTGCAGTTCTTTATTTATTTATTTATTTTTTGGCACACTGATATATGATATCAATTATTCCCGTTCAATACAAATAATTCGCATAGTTGATCTACTTGATTGCACTAACTGGTACAACACTTTAGTTAACTTTGGAGAAATTACGATGAGGAGATGTCAAATTACCATGAGGAGTTGCCTCACCAACCGACACAGTTTAGTTTGTGTCCCCAAGACATTTCTTTGCTCTCTGCAGTGGATACAGTACGTATATTCTATGCACCTCCACTATCTAACTTTGGGCTGAGCTAAGCTCAGTAAAGTATTTATTTAACAAACTCTCTCCCATGAGCAGAACATTTGGTTTCTTTTTTAAATTTCATATCGATTTTTGAGGGTTATTTAATGCCAAATCCATCCTTACAGACGGATAGGAAAGTTAGTGTTCAAACACTTGCCTGCAGATAAAGGGAATAATGTTGGCATTACGAGACACTTTGCCAATTTTTAAGTTGGGTGCTTGATTTCAAAGTTTTTCTTCTCCGAGATTACTTGACTTGTGACACTATTATACGCGCTTAGCTATATGAGAGCCCATGTATGTGTTTATACATATACGTGCAGTTTTGTACATATGTATGGTTATGAGTTGACCATAGGTATGAATATGCGTATGGGTGTATATAGGGACCGAGACATGTTTGCAAGGGATAAAGAGCAAATGGTCAGATAAAAGTGGGCTGCGACTTTAAAAAATTATTATCACCCCTCGAGGGGTCTGGAGACATGTTGCCTCTCACTGTGTTTACGTCCCGCCTGATGGTGGTCATGAGGTCCAGATATGGGAATATTCCCCTCTGTATTTATACAAGAGGTTCAGTAGGAAAAGGGAGCCTGCTACGTGAAGAGATAAGAGACAGAGACAGAAGATACAGACATAGAACAGACTCGGAAGAACAGATATATTAGACCATAATTACAGAGATGGGCTGAGAAAATAAATACAGAAGGGATAGATGGCAGAAAAGGGAGAATAGAAACAGAGAGACATGCAGATATGCTGCGAAGACGAGAACAGATATTGAGACATGAAGATCTAACAGTCAGCTTTAGTTTTTTAGTGAAGGTATTTTCACCAGATGGAGACACAGAATACTTCGACATTGTAGCAGGAGGACTACAAGGGGACACGCTGGCTCCGTACCTCTTTATCATTTCTCTAGACTACGTACTTAGAACATCGATTGACAAAATCAGAGAGAATGGCTTCGAGCTGACGAAGAAAAGAAGAAGGTACCCCGCAAAAACAATTACCGACGCTGACCACGCCGATGACATAGCGATACTGGCAAATACACCCGACCAAGCCGAAACACTACTGCATAGCTTGGAACGAGCAGCCGCAGGCATAGGCCTCTATGTTAATGCACATAACGGAATATATATGCTATAATCAAACGGGGGACATCTCCACTCTAGAAGGAACCCCTCTTAAACTAGTAGACAAGTTCACTTACCTAGGAAGCAGCGTCGAATCAACCGAAAAGGACATCGAAACGAGGTTAACGAAAGCATGGACAGCTATCAATAGGCTATCGATTATATGGAAATCATAAAATGAAACGCAGTTTCTTCCAGGCAGCGGTCACATCGATACTGCTATATGGCTGCACTACATGGACGCTAACAAAACGGCTGGAGAAGAAGCTAGACAGCAATTACACAAGAATGCTGCGTGCAATCTTGAACAAGTCTTGGCGGCAACACCCCACAAGACACCAACTGTACGGCCACCTGCCTCCTATCACGAAAACTATTCAAGTTAGACGAACCAGACATGCAGGACACTGCTAGAGAAGCAGGGACGAACTCATAAGAGATGTACTCTTATGGCTCCCCACACATGGCCGTGCAAAAGCAGGACGACCAGCACGAACATACATTCAGCAGCTGTGTGAGGATACGGGATGTTGTCCTGAAGACCTGCCTAGGGCGATGAACGATAGGGAGGAGTGGCGAGAGAGGGTCAGGGATATCCGTGCTACCAGCGCGACATGATGATGATGATGATGATTTTATTACGAGGTGTCACACATGCCGTCACCTCTATTGGACAACATTGATTCATCTTTCTGTTTTGGCTTTTTTCTTCATTGTGGAACCGTCTCAGACTCATGCATTTCAACTTAACCAGCTGAGAAATCAAGCAAAACGTGGGATAAGATTTTCCTTCTACGAAATTTATGTCCGAGATTGTATTCGAACGGCTTAGCCAAAGCTAAAACACTTGTTGGAATCATGTCTTTGCCAAGGATATTAGATCGAATTGAAACGGAAACAGCCTCGTCTAGGTATTGAACTTGGATTTCCTATTCTATTTCCGACTTAGTAATGTTGTAGCGCAAATTATCTAAATCCCATCCTGTGCTTGAAGACAATCATTTGTGTTAAAACATAGATTGATCTTTCCTTCCATAGCGTCATGTAAAATTTAATCTAGTAACTCCTAGATCTTGTTACATTGCTGGGTCTTGACTAAATTCGCCGGAACCAATGACGAAATGAAGAGATGACAATGAGTTTACATAAAAAAGAAAAAGTTAGACACGTGGTCGAAGAAAAAATACCACTATTTTATTTGTGTGTTTCAGTCTCACTCTAGGCCGGTCTCAAATTCAGAAGTTGGGATGTGGTATTTTTGAGTCGATAAAGGAATATTCCAATTGTTCTTTAAATCGTAGCCCACCCTCGCAAGCTCCTAACTTTAAGCTCCATACTTGTGCCCGTGGTGTAATTGTTATCGTCGCAGGAATTGGACACGGCGACTCGAGTTCAAATCCTGGACGAGACTGATTGCACTTCACATAGCACTAATACCCTTGGGAAAGGTATGAATCCAATTATTCTCCCTCCAGCTATGGGTAAATAGTAGGACAGACTAGGTTCTTCAGCCTTGGTGAGGCAACTAGTCTAGGAGAAGGAAAACTCTGAATTCAAACCTGTCAAACTCCGCTTAAAAATTGACCTTGTGTCATATCCTGCCCGAGCGGAGGGGTTGGTAAATAGGATCGTTGTGTAATGGCTATTGGCGTTGAAAATAGACACTGCGATCAAAGATCAAATCCTGTTGGTGTCTTCTTTTCACATAGTACTAATACCCTTGAGAGAGGTAGGATTGCACTTATTCTCTTTAAATCTATAAGTATATAGTAGGCCAAACTGGGCTCTTTAACCTTGGTAAGGAAAATGAAAGCTTGGAATGTAAGTCTGTCAAACTCTACTTGAAAATGACTTTGTGTTGTATCCTGCTGGTCAAGTAAGGGTAAATACATTTCTTATAAATCCATCTTGAAGTTAAAGACACTTGGCTCACCTTTAATCATAATTTCTAACTCTTCAATACATTGATAAATGAATAAAAGTCAATACAAATTCATTAAAGATTTTCATCTTAGCTGAGCTATTTAATCTAAACTAAAACTTTGTATAGTTAATTGCAGTTTAACCTTCAATAACACTTTTTTCTTAACATTTTGCAAACATAATGCAAAATCATCTCGCTAAAAAATGTTATGTTAATCTAACAGACATATTTTTGTGCGAAGTACTTGCAGATGCTTTTTATAGCGCAATAGATCAATGTCTGCAGGTCATTATAACTACATAGAAATCTATCCAATATCTGTATTTTAGGCTGACTCTAAAGATATTTATTCATTTTAATCTCACGTCGACTTATAGTTGAATGTTTACTGGTCATGGATAAGAAGTATATAATAATCATCAAATATGATTCGGCTCCTTGGAGATATAAGAGAAATGGTAGTAAAGTCAAGGTGACTGAACAATATAACACAAGACTGAATATTTCTTTTCTCTGCCATCTTGCTTTACATTTGCATGGAATACCAAATAGAAATAGAAAGAGTTGGAACTTAATTTTTTAATATTGTAATCGAAATGTTTATTTCGTTGATATATAAGTGTGTGTGTGTAAATTTGAATTGGAAGGCGGGTAGAGAGGGACAGATTTAGATAAATATATATATTCAGAAAAGAAATATGTAAATGAAGCAAGAGAATTTAAAATTACACACGTGTGTTTCTCTTTATATATATATATATATATATTTACCCAACCCCTCCGCTCGGGCAGGATATGACACAAGGTCAATTTTTAAGCGGAGTTTAACAGGTTTGAATTCAGATTTTTCCTTTTCCTAGACTAGTTGCCTCACCAAGGCTGAAGAACCTAGTCTGCCCTACTATTTACCCATAGCTGGAGGGAGAATAATTGGATTCATACCAATACGTACTTTTAGACCTATTCATATATATTCATACACATTATAAAATAAGTCGGTCAACAAAGAGTTTTGTATTTTTCAGGATCTATTTATTTATTTTGTTCTTACATAAGTGTATGTTTCCAACTTGATGCTTTCGTCAGAGAACATGTATGGCACAAGGCCTTGTTAATGGAGTATTTAATAGAACTTGAACTCACTCGTGCATATTCATATATATATATATATATATATATGTATATATTACATGTGTCTGTTAGTTATAGAGGTGAAAGAGGAGAGATAGGTAATGTAATAATGTTAGATTCCTTTTGACATATATACGTATATATATATATATATATATGTATATATAGTGTGTGTGGATAGATGGGAAATGGTGTACATAAAATAGTCGTAAATTAACTTTATAGCATATTAAGAAGGGAAATTAGCAAAGACGTATAAAGTTAGAGTAAAAAATGACTAAACAAGTCATTCAGCTTACTAAACTCATAGATCTTTAATGTAACTAGACAATACCTAAGACACATCTGCATGATAACATGTAAATAGAAAAAGAATATGTGATCGAGACTGAATTAAATAAAAATACAATTCCGTAAATAGAAAATATGCTCGACAGATTATGCAGAAAATGTTTTAGAATATTTCTAAAACACAATATTTTTTTTCGAAGTGGACAATCTACTTAATCATTATCACTGCGGTCAATTGAAAACTTTTTTCTTCGTCATTGTTTGATAGATTTCATTGAAAGCGAAGACAACTTTTCGAATAAGATTATTTATTTTCTATATGGATAATTTGTCTTAACAGTTGAGTATCATTTGTTCACTTGCTCTCTGTATGACACATCTTTAAAGTAGGTCCGCATGATCACCAATAATCAAAGTTGAAATTTACAGCTAATAACGAATCTTATAAACTAGTAATATCTAACTATTTTCACAGGAAATTTATTAACTTATCATTTTAAAAAATTGCTGGTTGTCTTGGGCATATTAAAATGATCTAAATCCCAAAAACTTTGCTTTAGTAGGGCGTTAAGTCATTTCCAAGCAAATCTAAGTTTGAATTGTCAGCAGAGTTGAATTCAAGACATACATATGTGGCTTACACACCCAAGATGGTGGACTTTTCATCTTGTATCTTTGAACGTTCTCTCGGTTCTCTCCAGGCCTTTCTATCACTTTCAGTATATATATATATATATATATATATATATATATATATATATATATATATATGTGTGTGTGTGTGTGTGTGTGTGTGTGTGTATATATATATATATATATATATATATATATATATATATATATATACGGTGATCATTAAATAAGTTTCCAGACTTTTTCCGTATGGGCACTTTTATTGATAGTACACTCATGAAATTCTATTCCCCAACGAAGTAATCTCTTCCGGCTGCAATGCACTTGTTCTACCGTTCCAACAACTTCTGGAAAGTCCCATGGATGTCCTCTTGTGTGAGAGTTTAAATGACCTTCGTCACAGCCTCTTTCATCTCCTCATTTGTCTCATAACGACAGCCTCTGAGCTTAGGGAATAACCAAAAGTCACAGGGAGCAAGGTCTAAACTATAGAAAGAGTGAGCAACTGTCTTAATGCCCATCTTGGTCGAATAGTCTTTGACAAGGATGGAATTGTGGACTGGTGCATTGTCCTCGTGGAAATGCTACTGGCCCGATTTGAAGAGTGCTGGCCTCTTCCCTAGGAATCTCTACCAGAACTTCCTTAAAACCTCAACATAGTAACCCAAACCCTAAACCTAAACCTTTGGCCAATCAACTCTGGTGTATTGATTTCCTTACTCCTCCCACATCTCTCATTATCCCGCAGAGATTCCCTGCCTTCCTTAAATCTCTTATACCACTCAAAAACTGATGCTTGATTCATGCAAGATGCTCCAAAAGCAGTCTGAAGAATTCCATACGTTTCTGTTGCATGCATTTTTTCCAAGTTTAAAACAGAATGTTATTGCATATCGTTCTTCTAAAGTGTCCTCACGTCCAGATTGCATTTTGAAATTCACCAGCTGTGACAATCCATATTTACCAACCCCTCAACTTGGGCAGGATATGACACAAGGTCAATTTTTTAACCAGAGTTTAACAGGTTTGAATTCCGAGTTTTCCTTCTCCTAGACTAGTTGCCTCACCAAGGACTGAAGAACCTAGTCTGCCCTACTTTTCACCCATTGCTGGAGGGAGAATAATTGGATTCATACCTTTCCCAAGGGTATTAGTACTATGTGAAATGCATTCAGTCTCGTCCAGGATTTGAACTCGTGTCAACGTGTCCATATCCTATGACGATAACCATTACACCACAGATACCTCCTGTGACAATCAGGCTTTAATAGGGTGTATTCCAATTGCTGCATTAGCTGTTCCTTTGAAACTGAAATCATAAAAATGGGTCAGTCATTTCATAAGGTGTATAGCAATAACATACTGAATTTTCAAGTCTACGACAATTTTAGATGCCTGTACAAAAAAGTCTGGAATCTTATTGAATGCACGATATGTATACATATATATATATAGTAAAGTAAAGTTGGTGACCTTAGTCGATGGTGACCCGAAGGTTCCCTTTTCGATAGCTACTTCACCAAGGTGTAAGGAAGGGTGCTACTCCTTTCCCTGGATTGCTCCACTTTACCCTTGATTCGTACCTTATAATGCTGAATGTTAAGCAAGGAAGCATCAAGATAATTTTTTTAGTCTTTGGTATGACTCGACCTGGGATTGAACTCAGTTCTCCCAGGCCATTAGCGAAAACTCTAACCAATGAGTAGAGTGTTCGTCAGGGTTCCGGTAGACCGAGGTTCAATCGCAGGTCGCTTATACCAAATACTCACAAAATGGTACTTGATGCCGCCTTACTTAACTCTCAGCATTATAAGGTAAGGATCAAGGGTAAAGTGGAGCAATCCAGAAAATGGAGAAGAGCTCTCTTTTACCCCTCGGTGTGGCAGGTATCGAAAAGGGAGCTTTTGGGTCACCCTCAGGTAAGGTCACCAACTTTACTTTACTATATATATATATATATTGGAAATCAACGGATTTCCACACTAAAATGAAGTGTTCATATTTGAGCACAAAATAGGCTCGAAATGATATACTTTTTGTATCTGCATTTAGTATTTATTGATCAATTTTAAGATCGTTGAAAATACATTTTTAGCCAATTGAATTCATGCATGAATCATCAACTTTTTAAAATCTAATTTCGAGCCTACTTCAGTATTATAAATAGCGAAGGCTTGTTACTTTGTTTGTTTGTGTTTTATGGCATATCAACCTTTGTCGGTTATTTAATGCCAAATCCATTTTTATAAAATGAAAGTTCTATTTTAAACAATCAAGTTTAGCATAAATATGTAGTTTAGGCGTCAAAACAGTTCTATTTCCATTCAGTTTATTATAAGTAGACAATTTAGTTCTATTTGACCCCTAGATAAGGACCCAATCAGGTATTACCACTCTGGGCCATAGTGGACCTGGGAGTGATGGCAATGAAGGGGTACTCTGCATTCCCCCAAACCTCCAGCATAACTGGAACCTCACCATCAGATTTTTTAGTGTCATATCTAGGACACTTGTAGTGGGGGTGGTCTTACTCCTTTGCAGAGAAGCAGTCCGCGTATTCTACAGCTCCAGCTGACTGGGCAAAAATAACGAAGGAATTGATACTTTCTATCGATATTTTATGGATTTATTCTATACTTACTAAACTAACTTTCGAGGAAAATCCTCATTCTTTTCTTTCATAAAGACAGCCTGTGAGCTTAGGGAATAGCCAAAAGTCACAAGGAGCAAGGTCTGGACTATGGGAGGCTGAGGAACTGTCTTAATGCCCATCTTGATCAAATAGTCTGTGACAAGGATGGAATTGTGGACTGGTGCATTGTCCTCGTGGAAATGCCACTGAGCCGATTTAAAGAGTGCTGGATTCTTCCTAAGGAATCTCTTTCTGGACTTCCTTAAAACCACAACATAATAACCCTAATCCTAACTGTAACCCTTTGGTCAATCAACTCTGGTGTATTGACTTCCTTACTCCTCCCAAACCTCTCATCATCCCTCACAAACTCCCTGCCTTCCTTGAATCTCTTTTGCCACTTAAAAACTGATGATCAAGATGGACAAAAAGCAGTCTGAAGCATTCCGTACGTTTCTGTGGCACTTTTTCCAAGTTTAAAACAGAATTTTATTGTATATCGTTCTTCTAAAATGTCAGATTGCGTTTTTGAAATTCACCAGCTGTAACAATCAGGCTTTAGTAGGGTGTATTCCAATTGCAGGTCTTCCTTTGTACCGGAAATCATAAAAATTGGTCAGTCATCTAATGAGATGTACAGCAATAACATACTGAATTTTCAAGAGCCTATATGAATTTTAAATGCCCATATTAAAAAAGTCTGGAAATTTATCGTATGCATCTCGTATTATCTTTTTCATGACGTAAATATTTTCAAATATTTACACTCTATCTAATTTCCTCTTTGCTTACAAGAAAATATTTTGTAACTTCTGTTTTTTCAACAAATTATTCTCTTAATTTAAAGAAATAAATATTTATTGATTTGTAGATCGGAGTTTTTTTTCAATCATTTACACATTTTTCCGATATTTAATAAGTGTTTGTGCGTGTGTATTTGCACATATATATATAAATTCAAGTCGGCAACCGTAGTCCTTTTACCCTTGATCCATACCTTATAATGTTGAATGTTAAGCAATGCGGTATCTAGTACCATTTTTAAGTCTTTATGACTCAACCTGCGATTGAACCCCGGTCTCCCGGGCCATTGACGAACACTCTCCATACTAAAGCCAATAGCCATGAGAGTTTGATAAAGCTGAATTATTATCACAAGACAAGGAAAGGAGATTTTCGGAGAGTTCACTTACGGTCAGTAGTTGCTATTGGCTCGAAAATGGAAATGCCGACGAATCTTTGGGTGTCCAAATCTTATCGACCTGAAAATAGTGTAGTGCATGATTAAATTGAAGAGCTACTCTGGCATATCTTGCAGATAGCCTTAATCAAGATGACAGAGTGAATGCACGATAATACACTGTACATTGACCCCTGCGATATAGAGAGCAGCGTAGCTGCAGGCTAGCTAGAATACCCATGCTAACGAATGCTAATCACCGAAAGCGTCTTGAATTTGCCCTTGAGCATTTGGACAGTCAGAGAGTCCCATAGTCAGTTGTATCTCCTTTTCTTCTAAATAATATGGACAACTGTGTATGAGTGAATCGTTATACTGTGAAAACCATTTCATCAACATTCAAGCAAAATAGCAGTTTAAACAGAATTATGGGTTCGACAACATTCTGCTGGCCAAATTGTGGTGTCCTTCTTTATGTACAAAGTATTTCATCACGTACATGAATAACGGCCATCTACACCATTTCACTTCTTAAAACGGTGTCATATTAAGCCAAAAGGACACCTTTTTTTTCAGGAAAATAGAACATGTTAGTATTTTGCTTTAACTATCAAAATCATACTACAAACCCCGGACAAGGATTAGGTAATTTTAACATCGGGTATTTTCATCTGTTTGTTTGTTTGTTTGTTGTTTTTTACTGAGCAGTAAATAAGCTAATAACAGACAGGACGGAAAACATTTTTATTTTATGGTTGAACGTTCTTGATTCATAATGGTATAATTTTTCCAGACCATGCACGGGAAAAATACTTTCTTCTTAAAACGCATTGAAAAGACGTGACTAAATTTAAATTAATGCCATGATTCTTTCCTAACCATTTTGATAAAACTATATAATAACAAATTATTGAGGACAAAATTCACAGGAAAAATTACAATTAATTCTTAATTGCACCTTCTCGAGCATTTCCAATCGTCTTTCACTCATGGATTTCACTAATTTAAATCAATACTCTTTATCATCGTGTTTCCAACTTTCTGAATGATTGTTAATAGATCTTTGGTGGACCATATTGTTGAAATACTCCAATAAATATTCAATTCAATATACGTATGGGCTGTTTGCTTACCATTTAATTGATTTTATATGCTTTTCCTGAAGAAAAGATTTAATCCCCTTTTGTTCAGTGACAAGATCCATTATCGTCATGATAAATGACTTCCTCATCATTAACCCAATTTTCTATCGATTGAATGAGAATATCATCTAAGATTTTAATGTATACATTTACATTGATTGTGAAAGTAATAATTGCCATCTTTCCTTGTCCTTTAACTGATATGCGACCTCATATCATGAATGAGTCGTTTTCTTTAAACAGTCATCTTTATGTTTCATTTGATCGGCGTCACAATATAATAGTCACTTATGGTATGTGCTGGATTAAACATTTTCCTCTACCATGTAACACACAAAAGAGTCGCCTTCCTGACACCGGAGGAAAACTTTTGAGATCAAGGAAAGCTCAAATTGTTTTCCTAGCATAAAGAAGATTCACATTTTATTGGCCATGTAGATTGATGTCCTCAGAGTTTTAGTGTACGTATATTTGAGCTTCTCTCTCTCTCTCTCTCTCTCTCTCTCTCTCTCTCTCACGGTATCGGTGAAATTTAGAATACGTCGACGACATTTTCTCTATATATATGACACTCCCCAAAGAGGTTTCTGCAGTAAGCCATTAAACTGTTTCCTGGAGTGAAACTCCAATTCTGAGGTTCTTCGTAATGCGGAGTAATTGCCATTACTCCCAGGTCTACCCTGAACTGGGATGGTAATACTTACAAGGGTCCTATCTGTGAGTCAGACCTTTCTGAAAATTATTAGCGTGTAAGAGGAATACATAAAACCATATAACGGTGCGCAAATTATTTGTATTAAATCAGAATACTTGAAACTATATTAATGTCATCATGAGAAATGTTTGTTATAGGCAAATAAAAATGCTATTATAAAAAGGAATTTTTATTAGTTACTGGAAATATAGAGGTAAAAAAACATACACAAGTGCATGTAATTTCGGAAGTAAATAGACCAAAAGGTTTAAAACATGTGAACCAAACCTCTCCCTTAGTATTCTGTCTTTCTATCTTTCTTTCTTAATCTATATATATATATATATATATATATAGGTAAAGTTGGTGACCGTTGTCGGGAGATGGCCCACTTGGCTAGGGCTGCAGAATACATCAACTGCATCTCTGTAAAGGGCTACGATTCTCCCAACGAGTCCTAGATATGACACTAAAACCAATCTAATCTTAAGGCTCTAGTAATGCTTAAGCTTTTTGGGAATGCAGTGTACCCCTTCATTGTCATCGTTCCCAGGTCCACTCTGGCCCGGAGTGGGAGCACCTGATAGGGTCCGATCTGTTGGTCAAATAGAACTAAAATGTGTACTTAAGCTAAACTGAATTGTTTGAAAAAGAAATGCTTATATGTATAAAAATGGATTTGGTATTAAATAACCGACAATAATTGATTTGTCATAAAACCAAACCAAGCCAAACCAAATGTTTTCGAGGGTGACCCGAAAGCTCCATTTTCGTATAAGAAATGTTGTAGTAAATAATAAGAAATTTAGGAACTCATCATCATCATGTCGTGCCACTAGCACGGATATCCCTGACCCTCTCTCGCCACTTCTCCCTATCGTTCATCGCCTCTGGTACGTCTTCAGGGCTACATCCCGTATCCTCACATAGCTGCTGAATGTATGTTCGAGCTGGTCGTCCTGCTTTTGCCCGGCCATATGTGAGGGTCCATAGGAGTACATCACTTATGAGTTCGTCCCTGTTTCTCCAGCAGTGTCCTGCATGTCTGGTTCGTCTAAAGTCCTGGCGGCAACACCCCACAAGGCACCAAATATACGGCCACCTGCCTCGCATCACGAAAACTATTAAGGAACAACTAATATATAATTATGCATGTATATACAAATATTGATTTTCTCCACTTGTTAACTGCGACGGGAATGGTAAGATTTCTCTTTGTGAGATATGCGCTCTTAAGTTTTAATTTAAGGGCAGCTGCAAAGGAAATGTCAAGTTAGCAGTCGACTTGTTAAAAAAAAGGGCTCCAAATGATTTTTGCCATTATAGGAACATAAATTTTTTATGAAAAATGCTATTTCTTTGTTGTACATCCAAATCACTATTGCAACTGAAGTATTTTTTATCCACTGAGCTGTTCATTAAAGTATATTAACCTTCAAGCTCTCAAAATGATGAAATACTTGCGGAGAAAACAAATACAATATGTTTGATTTTGATTGCGTACTCTATACTTCTGGCCTTACGCCAAATAAAGCAGCCCAGTAGGCTGGAGTTGTAGGATACAGCTTGTCTGCAGAGGAGTAAGACAAAGGAGTAAGAGAAAAACGACAACATTGATGTATAAAAATATATCAGCTCCTTTTCTTTTCCTTTTATTACCTAAAATATATCGGTAGGTGGATTACGGAGGGTCGAAGACAGCTGAAAGTCACACGCACACACATAGAGGAACTGAGGTACGAGTCTTCAGCGAACCTTCTTCCTCTTCTCTTAGTTTTCTTGTTGAAATTTCCCTAGTTATTTCATATTCTGGATGCCCGCACAAATTCTCGTGGTCACATATTCTACAATCTGCTATTTTACATCTTAAACATGGGCACGTCTCATTTTAGCATGCAACCCATGAAATTTACGTGGCATTTCAGCCAGGGACACCTACGCCCTGTTTTCTTTTAGGTATGAGGTGTCTTTCCAGTTATTTTCATTTCCAGTGTATGACTTCCTTTTAGCATGCTACCCACTCAATTTACACGGCATTTCAGCCGGGGACACCTGCTTCTTGTTTACTTTAGGTGCCAGGCGCATTTCCTGTTGTTTTCTTCCCCAATGTCCGATTTCCGTAGCTGCATCATTAAAATCCAACAAAAGTTTGATATGTCATTAAACAAATAAACCACACCAAACCAAACCAAAACTCATAAGAAGCAACTACGCAAAAACACTAAATTTTTACACATAGTGAACACTATTCCCTAACCTCTTTGAATGTTGTAGAGATGGGACGATTCCCCTCCGTATAGAATGGTTTATTCTTTTTTATTACGAGCATTGGCGGTGTTGGCCAGGCTTGTTCTTCCTTTTAAGATTAGCGAAGAATATACCTTTGTTAACAAGGAAAACAAGAAATATCCTGAGGTTAAGATAAAGCCGTTGAGGTTATGGGTATGATGCATTTATTGAAGACTGACGTTAAACACCCTATATATATATATATATGTACTAAGTTGTTATTTTCTAATTTTAATATTATATCTTCCTCTTTCTATAATGTTTCCTTTGTTGATTTTTAAGATTTCTGTATGAGATTATTTTACCGTATTTTGATTTATCTCCGTTTGAATGATTCTTTAAAAAAAACTTATGTCAATGCTTTTTATTTCAGAAATTAAAAATCGTGTCACAAAATAACAGATAAGAGATAAAAATATGTTAACCAAAAAGTAAGTTAGTTTTCATTTTAAAAAATAGATTAATGACAATGTCTCTTTACTTCTTTGCTTAGTAAGACCATACGGCTAATTGGCCTTGTGGGTAGAGTGTTCGCCAATGATCCGGGAGACCTGTATTCAATCCCAGGTCGCGTCGTCCAAACGAAGAAGACGCATTTGAACTCAGGAGCCAAGTGGAAGAAATATGTCAATATTGGTCAGTATGTCTTTAATTCCAATTTAAAATGCTGAATTTTACAAAATGTTATGCTGTATTTTTGTTTGTAAAATAATGCTTAAACTATGCGTTTTAAATGTAAAGGCACGCTTACTCTACTGTAAAGCCAATTTGATATTAAGCCTATCCACATGTCAGCGAACAAGGCAGAATGTTTTTAAATATCTTCTATCGAATAATTTAAAAATTCGTAAAGAAAGCCCTAACAGTAGTTTAGAAGAAAAAGCCTAGAATGCTACTACAGCCCCCCCCCCTCAGAAAAGGAAAAAGAAAAAAAAAAAAAAAAAAAAAACCAACAAAAACGAATTGTCCCCTTCACCCCACTAGACCGCCCCCAAAGCTACCTAAAATATCAGTAGTAAATAAAAGTCCAAACGAAGAAGACGCATTTGAACTCAGGAGCCAAGTGGAAGAAATATGTCAATATTGGTCAGTATGTCTTTAATTCCAATTTAAAATGCTGAATTTTACAAAATGTTATGCTGTATTTTTGTTTGTAAAATAATGCTTAAACTATGCGTTTTAAATGTAAAGGCACGCTTACTCTACTGTAAAGCCAATTTGATATTAAGCCTATCCACATGTCAGCGAACAAGGCAGAATGTTTTTAAATATCTTCTATCGAATAATTTAAAAATTCGTAAAGAAAGCCCTAACAGTAGTTTAGAAGAAAAAGCCTAGAATGCTACTACAGCCCCCCCCCTCAGAAAAGGAAAAAGAAAAAAAAACAAAAAAAAAAACCAACAAAAACGAATTGTCCCCTTCACCCCACTAGACCGCCCCCAAAGCTACCTAAAATATCAGTAGTAAATAAAAGTCCAAACGAAGAAGACGCATTTGAACTCAGGAGCCAAGTGGAAGAAATATGTCAATATTGGTCAGTATGTCTTTAATTCCAATTTAAAATGCTGAATTTTACAAAATGTTATGCTGTATTTTTGTTTGTAAAATAATGCTTAAACTATGCGTTTTAAATGTAAAGGCACGCTTACTCTACTGTAAAGCCAATTTGATATTAAGCCTATCCACATGTCAGCGAACAAGGCAGAATGTTTTTAAATATCTTCTATCGAATAATTTAAAAATTCGTAAAGAAAGCCCTAACAGTAGTTTAGAAGAAAAAGCCTAGAATGCTACTACAGCCCCCCCCCTCAGAAAAGGAAAAAGAAAAAAAAACAAAAAAAAAAAACCAACAAAAACGAATTGTCCCCTTCACCCCACTAGACCGCCCCCAAAGCTACCTAAAATATCAGTAGTAAATAAAAGTCCAAACGAAGAAGACGCATTTGAACTCAGGAGCCAAGTGGAAGAAATATGTCAATATTGGTCAGTATGTCTTTAATTCCAATTTAAAATGCTGAATTTTACAAAATGTTATGCTGTATTTTTGTTTGTAAAATAATGCTTAAACTATGCGTTTTAAATGTAAAGGCACGCTTACTCTACTGTAAAGCCAATTTGATATTAAGCCTATCCACATGTCAGCGAACAAGGCAGAATGTTTTTAAATATCTTCTATCGAATAATTTAAAAATTCGTAAAGAAAGCCCTAACAGTAGTTTAGAAGAAAAAGCCTAGAATGCTACTACAGCCCCCCCCTCAGAAAAGGAAAAAGAAAAAAAAACAAAAAAAAAAACCAACAAAAACGAATTGTCCCCTTCACCCCACTAGACCGCCCCCAAAGCTACCTAAAATATCAGTAGTAAATAAAAGTCCAAACGAAGAAGACGCATTTGAACTCAGGAGCCAAGTGGAAGAAATATGTCAATATTGGTCAGTATGTCTTTAATTCCAATTTAAAATGCTGAATTTTACAAAATGTTATGCTGTATTTTTGTTTGTAAAATAATGCTTAAACTATGCGTTTTAAATGTAAAGGCACGCTTACTCTACTGTAAAGCCAATTTGATATTAAGCCTATCCACATGTCAGCGAACAAGGCAGAATGTTTTTAAATATCTTCTATCGAATAATTTAAAAATTCGTAAAGAAAGCCCTAACAGTAGTTTAGAAGAAAAAGCCTAGAACGCCTAATGCTACCACAGAGCTCTAATTCCTGAAGCCTGCTAGGTCCCCAACTGTAGGATGAAAAAAAAAAAAAAAAATGAAAACCCTTGGAAAAGTCCCAATACAGCAAAAAGTATAAGTCAGTATTAGTGAAAGTCATAAGTACCTTAATGTTGGACTTTAACTAAGTTAAAACTTAAAACAAATTCCCCCCCCTTTATTTATTTATTAATTTTTTTTTTTTTTTTTTTTTTAAATGTTCATTTATTTTATTATGTACACATGGGAAGCAGCATGATGTACGTTAAGGTATTTGAATAAACCAATGGACGACCAAAGTCAATACCCAAATGGGTCCTAGACGTGAGTTTGACGACTTTTCGCTCAGGATCGACAGTTCGATCGGGGAACTACTGCTGCTCCTCTATAAGAGTGGCTTCTATAGAAGAGAATAAAACAGCCATCGAAAGATAACCATGACCCACACTCAAACCACTTACACAAACCGCATCGCTCTTCGCGCGGGTAAAAAAGGGGCGCGTCCTGCTGAGGTTGGAGCCCTGGCCTCGGTGTTCGAAAAATCAGCTACAGAGCTCAAACAATCAAAACTACTAAAATGCAAGCAAACACTACAAATAGCCACATTTAACGTAAGAACCTTAAATAGAATAGGACAACTCCCAGAGCTAATCGCATCGGCCGAAGAACATAAAATAGACATAATATGCATACAAGAACACAGATACACGCACACAGAAGATATCAAATATCACGAAACTGGCAATGGATGGTCGCTCGCCACTGTATCCGCATGGAAAAACTCTGTCAACGCCGCAGTGGGAGGGGTAGGATTGCTTATAGGACCTAGAGCACTAAAAACGCTTAATAGCATAGAGAAAATACAACCTAGAATGATGGTAGCTACATTTAACGGAAACCCCAGAGCAACAATCGTCTCATGCTACAGCCCCACCAATGTTAGTGAAGAAAATGAAATAGTCACCTTCTACGATGAGTTATCCTCATTAGTGCGTAGCATCCCGAAACACAACATGTTAGTCATTGGCGGAGACATGAATGCACAAATCGGAAAAAACGGAAACAACAAATACAGCCTCCACAACACGTCAAATAGAAATGGGCAACATCTAACAGATTTCATGATAGAAAATAGATTAGCATGCCTCAATACAAACTACCAAAAAAGAGAGGGCAAACTATGGACATACACGTACGCAAACAATACTAAAGCTCAGATAGACTACGTCCTTATAAACAAGAAATGGAAGAATAGTGCATTGAATTGCGAGGCATATTCCTCTTTTGAGGGTGTGTCCACCGATCACCGAATAGTCACAGCGAAAATACGGTTAAGCCTACGAAAAAACGACAAACGAACAGCGACCACCAAACACTATGACTGGGCCCTATTAAACAACAAAGATGTCAGAGATAAATACGTATTAGAATTAAGAAACAGATTCGAAACACTACAAGAAAAGACGGAAAAAAGTACACCAAACGACGAATACGAAAATTTCGTCAATGCACACCTTGAGGCAGCAGCAAAATACATTCCAACAAAAATTAAAACTAAATATAGAGTCCCATGGGAAACCTTAGCGGTGAGAGAAAAACGTGCACTAGTGAAAACAGCCTCCAAAAACTATCGAAAAAACCCAACAAACACAAATGCCTTAAAACTAAAAACGGCACAATATCAATTAGCAGGCATATATATAAAGGAACAGACAGAATACATTCAAAATCAGATAGATAAGATTAGAGACTCGGTAGAAGATAGACAATCTAGAATTGCCTGGCAAACAATAAACGAAGTGAGCAGAAGAAAGAACACAGCCAAAGCAAAACTTAAAGCAGCAAACCAACAAGAAAGAATAAAACTGTGGAAACAGCACTTCGAAAACTTACTTGGAAACCCACCAAAAATAACGCATGAACCAATCACCAGAATAATTAGCAAACAATTAGACATTAAACTTGGACCGTTCACACAAGGAGAACTCGACTCGGTTCTCAGAAAAATTAAAAATAGGAAAGCTGCAGGACTGGACGAAATTCCCCCGGAAGTATGGAAGACCAGACAATTCGACGACATACTGCTCCGACACTGCAACGCAGTATACAATCAAAATCCGATAGATAGATGGACGAAGGGATGCATACTCCCCTTCCCTAAAAAGGGGGACCTCGGATTAGCCAAAAACTACCGAGGCATAACACTTACATCCATAGCTGCCAAAATCTACAATGCCCTACTACGAAACCGCATAGAACCCAAAATCGACAACATACTTAGAAAAAACCAAAATGGCTTCCGAAGAAATAGATCTACGACCTCACAAATACTAACCATCCGCAGAATCCTTGAAGGTGTACGGGCAAAGAACCTACAAGCGACATTAATATTTGTCGACTTTACCAAGGCTTTCGACTCCATTCACAGAGGAAAGATGGAACAAATCCTACTAGCGTACGGCATACCTAAAGAAACCGTAGCGGCAATAACGATTCTCTATAGAAACACTAAAGTAAAAGTACGATCACCAGATGGAGACACAGAATACTTCGACATTGTAGCAGGAGTACTACAAGGGGACACGCTGGCTCCGTATCTCTTTATCATTTGTCTAGACTACGTACTTAGAACATCGATTGACAAAATCAAAGAGAATGGCTTCGAACTGACGAAGAAAAAAAGCAGAAGATATCCCGCAACAACAATTACCGACGCCGACTACGCCGATGACATAGCGATACTGGCAAATACACCTGACCAAGCCGAAACACTTCTGCATAGCCTGGAACGAGCAGCAGCAAGCATAGGCCTCCATGTTAATGCACACAAAACGGAATATATGTGCTATAACCAAACGGGGGACATCTCCACTCTAGAAGGAACCCCTCTTAAACTAGTAGACAAATTCACGTACCTAGGAAGCAGCGTCGAATCAACCGAAAAGGACATCGAAACGAGGTTAACGAAAGCATGGACAGCTATCAATAGGCTATCGACTATATGGAAATCAGACCTAACCGATAAAATGAAACGCAGTTTCTTCCAGGCAGCGGTCACATCGATACTGCTATATGGATGCACTACATGGACGCTAACAAAACGGCTCGAGAAGAAACTAGATGGCAATTACACAAGAATGCTGCGTGCAATCCTCAACAAGTCCTGGCAGCAACACCCAACAAGACACCAACTGTACGGCCACCTGCCCCCTATCACGAAAACTATTCAAGTTAGGCGAACCAGACATGCAGGACATTGCTGGAGAAGCAGAGATGAACTCATAAGAGATGTACTCTTATGGATCCCTACACACGGCCGCGCAAAAGCAGGACGACCAGCACGAACGTACATTCAGCAGCTGTGTGAGGATACAGGATGTTGTCCTGAAGACCTGCCTAGGGCGATGAACGATAGGGAGGAGTGGCGAGAGAGGGTCAGGGATATCCGTGCTGCCAGCACGATATGATGATGATGATGAACAAGGATAAAGCGAGGAATCCAGGGAAAGGAGTCGCGCCTTTCCCTACACCTCGGTGTAATAGCTATTTAAGGGAGCCTTCTGGTTGCTCTCGACTACGGTCACCAATTTACTTATATATATATATATATACAATCCGAGGAAAGAAGTCTAAAGATTTGACTAAAAAGTAATAAACCAAGAATTGGTATATCCAATTGTGTGTTCAATGTAAGCAGCTGTCGAATAAATAATTAATTTAATCAAGGATCATATTTTGTAACTTCAGACTTGTGATTGAACACTGGTCTCCCAGACCATTGGTGAACACTCTATTCACGTTGCTAATGTGCCGGTGAATATACACACACACACACACACACACACACACACACACATATATATATATATATATATATATATATATATATATATATATCAACGATAATTACTTAGTGAGTCAGGAATTCCTGACTCACTAAGTAATTATCCTTACTATTTTGCTCTACTTAGTATTGAGCACTTTTTGCATTGTAGCTAAGCAGCCTTAACGGTGGCTTTTTCTTTTGACCAACCAATTGCGTGTCTTTTGATTTTTTTCAGTTGGTATTACAAGGTTGGCCTTTTCTTTTTTTTTTCCAATATATATTTTTTCCAATATATATTTTTTTTCTCCTTGACAGTGATTCGTTGTATATTTTCATCTTCAAATCACTTGCCGGGTTTTTTCTTACCATAAGGGCAATTACTTAATATATATATATATATATATATATATATATATAATCTTCTAAAGCTAACATACCCAGATTTTATCCCAATTACAGATCATTACAGAATTGAAATGGATATTATTAGGTGTTATTTATAATTAAATTTATTTACATTGAATCTCATTATGTAAAAAGATGTATATGTAGCCGCCCAACAATATGTGACCCCTGAGTCAGAACTTCATAAAATGATTATTCTTAAAAAGAAAATAATAATCTTTCCCTTCCTTATTACCGGATTTCAATGATATAAAATTTTGTCATAAATGGTGCCTAATAATATCCGTTTTAAGAGTATAATCTCACAGAAGATGGAGTTGTTTTGAAATAAATCAACGTAAATATTTTTAAGGAAAAAATAAATATTAATGATTAAGATAAATTTTTGAATAAAAATTGAAGAGGATTCAATAAAGTATCTCTCTGTCACCAATATATATATATATATATATATATATATATATATCACTGTATCTATCTAATTCTACAGTCCAGTTGGCTGGGGCACTAAAATACACCGACTGTATCTCTGCAGTGGAGTAAAATTCCCTAGTGAGTGTCCCGATATGACACTAAACAATCTGATGGTGAGGCCCCTGTAAAATCAGTGTTTTGGGAAATGCGGAGTACCCCTTTATTGCCATCGTAAATAAAAGTAAATATTTCAAAATGAATACGTCCACTAAGAAATTTATATGTTCTTAGAATTATCTATTTTGTTCTTACATACGTGTCTGTTCCCAGCTTGTTGCTTTTGACAGAGAACATTTAGTTATTGACAAGTTTGTTTTTTTTTGCTTGGATATAGCACCACTGTGCTATATGAATGGAGCACCCACTGAGACTCGAACTCACACGTGTAGTTTTGTTAGTCGAATGTTTTTCAGGTTTATATATATATATATATATATAGGGGGGTACAGAATGTCCCCAAAAGTTTCACATCATTCTAAAAGCAATTATCTTGAAAACAACTGTGTCTAACTCAATGAAATCAAACAGTTTAGGTGTTGAATATCATAAGTTTATTCTGGGACCGATTGCACTACCTGTGACACGACACACCTCAAGTCGGTAGTTAAGCTATTGGCAAATACGCTGTAGCATGTCTCTTGTAACATTGTCTAGAGCGAAAGTTATTCTCTGCTTGAGTTCATCAATGCTAGCAGGAAGAGAGGAGACATAGACCAGTCTTTTCATTTATTCTCATAAAAATCACAAGGGGACAAATCCGGTGACCATGGCGGCCATTTAATCCGAAAACTGTTCATCTACACTACGCCTGCTTCATCTCTCTGTCAGATTCTCATAGAGATGAATATGTACTGTCCTCTTCCATTAAATATAAAATCTTGATCTGTTTTAATACATTATGAGGAAATTTGAGGTTACTTCAACGAAAACATGGCCAAATTTTGTCCTGCGAAATTATAAAAAAATTTGGGAACCACACACACACACACACACACACACACACACTATATATATATATATATATATATATATATATATATATATAAGATTGGCAGGGGGTTGTTTGTCTATCTTCTACCGATAGCCAAATATTGTTAGCAGATTAAGTGGATATATATGAAGATTTTAGTGTAAAATAAAATGTCCTTCCTTATGGCAAAATGTGTCTCTAACAAGAATAAATTTTCGTTTCTACAACGCGTACAAAATTTATCTTTCACAAAATTAAAAGAAAAAATTCTTATTCATATTTAATTTAACATTATTCAGCTTATATTTATTTCTTATATTATAAAAAGTTCTTTAATCTTGAGATGTAAAATAATTATATAGACTAACATTGCTACTTACTCAAGAGAACGAAACCAACGAAAAATATATAAATTTATATTTTGAAAGACGCTTATCTGCATATTCATTCACCAACTCAAGACAGTGAATATATCGCATCTCAGATTTCCTTAACCTTTACTAAAATCAAATATTTTCTAAAGACATCATTCCTTTCTAGATTCGAACAAGAACCTTTTAAAAAACATTCGTATATTTCTGTTTTGCTTTTTGATTAAGAATTCTGGGATAGATCTATACCTGCTTAATCAGTCGACGCTCAAACATACACAGGATACTGGGAGAATATATGAAACATGCAAATTTTACAAGTTTGAGCTTATATGCATATAGATTCACAACTGGGCAATCATGAAATTTCTCAGATAAACAACAAACCGTAGTTGGAAATGGATATAACGTTAATATAATACTTAACTCGTATATCATTTTTATTAGTTTGTTTTAATATCAATGTTAATTTGTATATGTTCTTCAAACAAAGAATTGGAAATGTTTGTGCCATACAGCAGGATCTAGGATAGGTATATCTTAGTTAGGAGTATGTTTCCATTGGTTGTCCACTCTGAGGTAAAGGTTTTGATTTTATCCCTGCCATATACGTCGAATTCTAGTTTTGTAGAGGTTTTCTGGCGTAAAAATCGATTTGTACGCAGCAATTACGGTTCTCATGTAAATCGTTATTTATTGTAGCAGATTCTTTAACTGTGGCTCCCGTGCAATTTAATATCGTAGATATAAATCGCAAGTGACATTAATCTCATAAATGACATAAATGACATAAATCTCATAAATAACATGAATGACATAAATCTGATAATTTGGCATAAATCGCAAATTACATAAATCTCACAAATGACATATATCTCATAAATGACTTAAATTATATAAATTTCATAAATCACATGAATGACATATATCTCATAAATGACATAAATGATATAAAACTCATAAATCACATGAATGACATATATCTCATAAATGACATAAATGACATCAATCTCATAAATGACGTGAATGACATCAATCTTATGAGTTGACATAAATCGCAAATAATATAAATCTCATAAATGACATGAATGACATAAATCTCATGAAGTTGACATAAATCGCAAATGACATAAATCTCATATCGTAAACATGAATTACAAATGACATAAATATGAACATGATGTAAATAGCTGATTCTTTAACTGTGGCTCTTGTACAAGATAAATGACATAAATTTCATATCGTAGACATAAATAGCAAATGACATAAATCTCATAAATGACATGAATATCATAAATGACATATATGGCATAAATCTCATAAATGACATAAAAGACATAAATCGCATAAATGACATGAATGACGTAAATCTCATAAAGTAGACATAAATCGCAAATGACATAAATCTCATGAATGACATGAATGACATAAATCTCATGAAGTTGACATAAATCACAAATAATATAAATCTCATAAATGACATAAAAGACATAAATCTCATAAATGACATGAATGACGTAGTTCTCATAAAGTAGAAATTAATCGCAAATGACATAAATCTCATAAATGACATGAATCTTATAAAGTTAACATAAATCGCAAATGACTTAAATCTCATCAATGACATGAATGACATAAATCTCCTATCGTAGATATAATTTGCAGATGACTAGAAAATAGCTTTGTCATTTGATAACTGTTGTGATTCTGGCAAAAGAAAGACACAGGGAACACAAAATATTGATAGAAAATCATATATATTCAAGTAACAGAAACAAGATTCAAGTGAACCTGGTTAAACAATAGTTAATTAATAGAAAGCTGACAGTCCAGCGGGGTAGTGACTATCCGTCCACTACGCAAGTGGTATCACACATGGCTGTGTCACGTGGGTCTGGTCAATTCCTCTGACGCTCCGTTGACGTGTATTTATGGAGGAGGGCGAGTCCATTATGTTGGGACTACAACAATAACCCACAAAGGTTGATATACCATTAAATAAGAAACCATACCATTTCGTTCTGTGACTTTTTAGGGTCTTGAAAAAAGTTGCTGAGGAAAGAGATGCGAAGAACACGTGACAGTGAGCCCATAAAAAAGGAAAATGTCAGACAAGTGATCATAGAAGAAATACCACTCATTCTACTACTGCGTTTTATCCTCCCTCCGGAGAACAAATTTGGAACCTTGGGGTCGAGACATCGCTGAAACTAGAAACGAAAACATGCTGCAATGAACACAGAGGAGGACAGACATTCAATAATCATTTTGTATAATGATAATACCTGGCTTTACTGTTATCATGTGTGTAGCTCATTTGTCAGCCACATCAGCCATCTGCGCACATTACAACTATAATCTCGCCCAATGATGTATCCAGAGAAGAGAACCCAACCCAACATTTTAGGATGCCAATATATATATAAGTAAAGGTGGCGACCGCAATCGGGGGCGACCCGAAAGCTTACTTTTCAATAGCTTCTACAACGTTGTGTAGGTGAGGGCACAACTCCTTTCCCTGGATTGTTCAACTTTACCCTTGATATGTACCTTATAATTCTGAGTGTTAGGCAATGGGGACATGAAGAACCATTTTTGAGATTTTGCTATAACTCGACCTGAGATTGTACCCAGGTCTTCCAGGTCATTGGCTAAGACTATATATATATATATATATATATATATATATATATATATATAGTATTATTCGGTTCAGTTAAAACGGAGTTGGGAGTAATTCCACGAGGACAAAAAAAAAAAACATTCAACGGTGAACATTTAAATTTTTCAGGTAAAGAGCTCAATGTAACTGACATTACAGAGCAATAATTTCTTTAAAAATAAACAAAACCGGTCACATTAAGATTATAAATTTATTTCCATCCTGTTATGTGTTTTTGATATAAATTAAAAATATGAAAGAAACTAACAGGACTTCTTCAGATCTTATAGATAAACGTTTATAGATAAACGTTTTATCTATAACATCTGAAAAAGTTTATAGATAAACGTTTTATCTATAAGGTCTGAAGAAGTCCTGTTAATTTTTTTTTCGTGTTTTTGATTTATATCAAAAACATATAACAAGATGGAAATAAATCTATAATCCTACAGTGACCAGTTTTGTTTGTTCTTAAAGGAATATATATATATATATATATATATATACGAGGGTCACTCATAAGCATTTTTTTTTCCAGATTTTTATCCCATAAATGTAAACACTGCATTGTTTAGAATTGGTTTATTGCAAAAATTATTCTAATCTCGCAAGATATTTGTTTTGAGGCTCTTCAAAATGGTGGCCAATCAAGCAGACTTTTTCACAGTTGCTGGTCCAACATCAAAGATTTGTTGACTGATAAGTACAAACCATGTGACTTATAATAAATAATATGTGATATGCATTAGAGGAATGTATTAGTCGAAGATAATTACAAACGGGCTAAACGTGAGTTTTTCTTGAAAGCTTGAATCGAAAAGAGAATCAGAGAAGTGGAAGCACACAGAGGGGGGTGTCCTCGTGAAGTAATGGTTAAATCGATGGACTGCGGAATCGTAGTACGCGAGTTTGTACTCCAGTCGCGCTATTACGTTCACTTTCGGGCAAATACCCTTGGGAAAGGTTTGAACCCCCTTATCCTCCCTGATATTGGTTAAATAGTCTCACAAATGTTCTTCTAGGAGAATGGCTTTGGCATTAAATAACCTACAAAGGTTGATATGCCATTAAACAAAAAAAAACAAACCAAACCAAACCAAAAAGAACCTCCAGTAAAGAAAAGGTTCCAAGTGCAACAATCAGTAAAAAAAGTCATGCTGACAATTTTCTAGGATATTAAAGGACTCATCTCAATTGATTTCCTTAATAAAGCTGTATATGTAAACAATACATATTATTGCTTACTTTTTAGGCAATGTTCACCTTATTGATTGGAGAGACCCACGGATATATATATATTTATATATATGGTCATCCACAGACAGACTGTTTCGTTGTATCACAACTCATCAGTGTGGCTAGACACGCGGGACATTTCAAGCTGGGATTGAAACCTGCCGAACTTTAGGTTAGACTTATCATCATACCGCTCAGCCACCAGTCGACATACGTCAGCTCGGGAATTATAATTGTATAGAAGCTTTCGTTTGTCTACATTTTGCCTTACCGGATACCAGAGAACTCAATTCATACGAAGAGCTTTGCATTACGCAAGTAGCAGCTCTTAATTTCTTCGCCAGAGTGCTCAACCCCCGGGGGAGAGCGTACATATATATATATATATATATATATATATATTGGATAAGTGTGTAAATTATTGAATAAAACACTGAATAAAACACTGATCTTCAAGTTAAATACATTTCTTTAAATTGAGTGAAAAGCTTTAATAAATGGAAGTTTACAAAGCTTTGATAAATAGAAGCAGCAAAGTATTTTCTAGAAAGTAAAATCTTTAAGAGAGAAAGAAAAGCTCATGCATGTAATGAGCAGTTTGCGTTTGTTTAACTCTAGTTGATAAAATTTGTGTGTAAAAGATCAGTGTATGAGTGTTTCATTAAGTAAAAGAATAAGTATATATTTATGCGCTAGAAAGTAGTCGGATGCAGCTGAATTTCTTTTCATCGGCAAGTGAAGAGTGTAATCGTAGAACGAATACATTTACATAGATATATTTTCATTCAATTTACATGTTGAATTTAAATGCATTCTTGAAAAAATAATTCCTAAAGAAAGAAATTTTCACGAAAAAAATAAAGTCGAAAATTTGAATATGTCACAAAATACATCTCAAACCAACAAAAAGTGGATCTATTTGATCGTTTTTTATAAGATTGAGGTAAGCTCGAAATTAGATTTCAATATCTATAATTTATCTATGGTTCTAATTCGATGGTTAAAATATGTATTTTTAAATATGTATTTTAAACAAGGAGCAAAAGTATTTCTTATATTATAAAGGGATTTAATAATTCAAAATTTTCGCGGCGAATTAAATATGGTCGTCTTGGTTTTTTCAAAAAAAATTCTACAATGGACACATGATCGCCCAGTTGTCAGTAAACACAAAAATGCTAATACAAAAATTACAGTTTCTGGTGCCTATGTTTTGCACACAAATTAAAACTTTTTAGGAAATCATTTTACTTTCCATATATATATATATATATACCAATTTCTCCTTACGGGCATGATGTCACATAAGGTCAATCTTAAGCGGAATTTAAAAGGTTTGAATTCAGAATTTTCCTTCTGCTAAACTGGCTGCCTAAGTAAGGCTAAAGAATTCGATCTGCCCAAATATTTACCAATCATCATCATCTTGTCGTGCCATCAGCTGAGACATCCCTGACTCTCTCTCGCCACTCCTCCCTATCGTTCATCGCTTCTGGTAGGTCCCCAGGGCTACACCCCGTATCCTCACAGAGCTGCTGTTTGTAGGTTCGAGCTGGCCGCCCGGCTTTTGCACGGCCATGTGAACGGGTCCATTGGAGTACATCACTTATGAGTTCGTCCCAACTTCTCCAGCAGTGTCCACCATGTCTGGTTCGTCTAACTTGGATAGTTTTCATGATGGGTGGTAGGTGGCCGTACAGCTGCTGCTTTGTGGGGTGTTGCCTCCAGGACCTGTTCAATATGGCTCGCAGAATTTATTTTTACTAATAGTTGGAAGATAAATGATTGGATTCATATCTTACCCAAGGTTATTAGTGCAATGCGTAATTCAATCAGCCGCATCCAGGATTTTAACTCTTGACACTGTCTTTTTCCTACGATATAACCGTTATACCTCGGGAAAATTCGTAGATAGATAGATAGATAGATAGATTCGGTAGGATAATGTAAACACAGAGCCAATTGCTTTTGATGCGTGTACGTTTCTACCCATCATGATTATCCGACTAAATATATATATATATATATATATATATATATATATATATATATAATCACTATCGTCAACATCGTCGTGATGACAGCTCGGAGTACGCGGGCTATATCTTAACATCCATCCATATCATCCATCGTTCCAGTCAGTTTTTTCTGTCCTTACAGAGCTGATGTAAGTCTTTGTTGATCGGCCAACACTAACACTTTCATGTGTAGGAGTATATAATAGAACATCACAAATGATTTTATCCAAACATCTCTTGCAGTTCCCTGCATATCTCGTTCGTCTAACTCGTATCGTTTGTGAGATTACAGACAGTTAGTCGTTCAGTTGCTGTTTTATGAGTTGTTGTTTCAAGGATTTTTCAAAGCAAAACGCAGAATTCTTATGTAGTTCCCATCTAGCTTTTTTCTCTAAGCAGTTTGTTCGTGTCCATGCGGTGCAACCATATAGTAGTATGGACACAGCCAAAGCGTGGAAGACTTCCTGTTTTATTTTATCCGATAGAGTAGATTTTCATACGATCGATCATCTATCAACAGTATTCCACGACTTTGCTTGGCAACGTATGCAGAGAGAGAAAGAGAGAGAGTGTGTATGTGAAAATGAGAGAGAGAGAGAGAGAGAGAGAGAGATTCAGTAATCTACGTGCACGATTTGATTATATGTATATAATGGCCCAGGAGACCGGGGTTCAATCTCAGCCAGAGTCATACCAAAGACTCAAAAAATGGTATTTAATACCTCCTTGTTTTACACACAGCATTATACGGTACGGATCAAGGGTAAAGTGGAGCAATCCAGGGAAAGGAGTAGCGCCCTTCCCAACACCTCGGTTTTGTAAATATTGAAATTTTACCTCAATATATGATTCTCCATTTTAAATAATTTGCTGCCAATTGCTATTGTTAATATGTGCATGTCTCTATTTGTAAAGTTTTGATTGTATATCTTCAATTCGTGATCTACAATTTTACTCTTTTTGCGGAGATTTTCACTTTTTTCAAGTGTTTGTTTTTGGATTGTCGGACAACATCCTGCCAAAACCGTCAAACCTGACATAATTTTCTCATAAATATTCAACACGTGATCGTTTAGAAATGCCAATAGCAAGAAACCTCAATGATGCAGCTGAAAAAAAAAACGATAATGATAAATAATAATGAAAAAAAAATTTAGTGCAGTTCGTGACCTCGAATTCAAATTAGGTCGTATATTGTTGCATCGACTAATGTTATCCAGTAAACAATTTTTGTGAAGTATGAAGCTGAAATCTATTAAATGTTTATCGCATTTTCATTTTTTGGTCTATATTGTTGGGTTAACTCTTTCGATAGAAGCTGTGTTGAATGAAATTGTTCACCTGTTTTGAAATGAATTTTAAATTAGAAATACCCAATGGAGAACGATTTGACAATAAGAATAGATAATAGAAAATACCTGATCGTATGCTTTAAAAAAATGCTTCCTTGGAATAAGATACAGTAAGCTGAATAGACGCAGTCGTATTTGTTTATTGAATACGTTAAGATATTGACTGGTAATCTCAAATGCATGAAATAGAATCAGTTTGTAATGTATAAGTTCAATTGAATATATATATATATATATGTGTGTGTGTGTGTGTGTGTGTGTGTGTGTGTGTGTGTGTTCTTCAATGCTGTAAATTCGGAGAAGGGAACAATTCCATCAAGACAAATAAATTATTTAAATTTCGAATATTTAAATATTTCTGGTAGAGAGCTCAATGTAAATAAATTCACAGAGCAAATAATATCATTTAAATAATATTATATCATACTATTATGTTAAAGATTATTTTAGAGTCTTTGATTCATATCAATGCTCTTAACAGGATGGAAATGAATTTACTATCCTAAGGTGACCGAATATTGTTTTTTTTTTTTCTTGAAATAATATATATATATATATATATATATATATATATATATATATATATATATATATATATATACAAATTTCGTATGATATAATAGACATTTTCTGTCTACATATTTTCTTGTTGATCCTTTCATATTGCCGCACTGATTTTATAGTATTCGGCGGGAATTGATTGACACATCTTCCATAATTGTTTATTTCCCCAAGTACTTTCTGCCTGACTATGGGCCATCATCAGGGGAAGATGTATTACAAAATTGATGTAACTTTTGTATGTACATTACTACTTTGTTAGAAGAAGAGCGTCTGGGCCGTTGCTGTGTGTAGCGCTTACTTTTAAAATTGTTCTGTCAATAGTGACAGTAGCTAAAAGTATTTAAGGACCTTAGCACTGGTTTGAAAATTAATTCTGTTATGTTTGGATGGCAGATAATACTTGGGAAATAAATAATTATGTAAGATACATCAATCAATTCCCGCTGAATACTTTAAGATCAGTGCTGCAATATGAAAGGATCAACAAGAAACTATGTAGACAGAAAATGTCTATTATATTATACGAAATTTGTATTAATGAAAAAATGCAGCCAATATATATATGTATATGAATATATATATATATTATTCATACTATTAATTAGAGCTAGCCAAAATTATTTCAATACATTTTGATAAAAATTTTCACCAAGGTATTTATCTAAATTCTTTATGATATGAAATAAAAATCATGATGGGAATTTTTTAGGTTCCGTTAGGGATCAATCGACACGAATCAAAAGACGTATGCTATAACGAATCAAATACTATTAAGAGCTTATATTTTTTTCATACTCTTATATTTCCGTACCTCAAAGTATATGGTCATATCTTCCTTTTCCTTTCCTATTCTCGCTTATTATCATTTGTATCCTTTTTCTAAATTTCAATTTCGACCCATTGATCTACTCCTGTTGATATCAAAATCGGGCTGCATTTTCTACCTCAATTTAATCATTACTTATCCATCGATCAATCTACCTATCTTAGCCTTTTCATATCTATCAATCGATTGATCTATCTTACCCTTTTCATATGTATCTATCTATCTATCTATGGTACTTCACGTTGTGCGATGCCTAACAAAATTGACGAGCAGGATATTAGCAACGAGTTCGAGTCCCACTGAGAGACCCATACTACAGGCCTTGCGTTACATCTAATCTAAGTGTTGTAAATATCTATCTATGGCACTTCACTTTGCAATGTCTTGCAAATTTAATGAGCAGGATATAAGTTACGATTTCGAATCCCACTAAGTGCCTTGTGTTACATCTAATCTAAGTTTAGAAAATACCAATCTATCTATCTATCTATCAATCTCATTTTCTCATTGTGGAACCCGTTGTTTGAGATTTAAAAACTGAAGAAAAAATAATTATATTTGTTTTCTGTACAAATATATTCGGCATTTATTGTTTTATCTGAAACTCCCAGTGAACTCATTAAACATATGTGAGTCTCTGAAGGTAGGACTCTTGAACATAGTTCATTTTATTTACTTTCTAGACAGTTTAGAGCTTCCTGATCAATTATGTTCTAAAATGTTCGAGAAAAGAGAGTTCTTTCAAGTCCACGCTCGGAGCAACAGATAACAATAAAACACTTATCAGTATTGATATCCATGGGTGACAAGTAAGAAACTAACCAAAGGAAGCGAATAGCCGATAGGGTATAAAAATGTAAACAAACGGACGCTGCTGCTGTTGCTACATAGATACCATAAAAATTCCCTTAGCCAACTTGGTACGCTTGTTGGCCGAGCGGTCTGGGACTTAGATGGGTTTCGATCCCGGCTGCGAGCGTCCTCCATGTCTAGTCACACTGAAGAGTTCGGATTGAACGAAACAGTCTGTCTGTGGATGACAATATATATATGTATATATATTCATCGAATTTATCCAACCCATCCCAGTCGGCTGGGGATGTAAGACTATACACTGTCTGCCTCTCTGCAGAGGGATAAGACCCCTCTCAATGAGGGTCCTGGATATGACTAAACAATCTTATGAAGTTTCAGTAATGCTGGAGCTTTGGGAAATAACCCCTTCATTATCATCACCCCCAGTTCCTCCCTGACCAAGAGTGGTAGCACCTGATAGTGCTCTATCTATCAGTCAAATAGAACTTTTTGACATTTAAACTAAGAGCAAACAAATAACATGTACTAAAATTAATTGTAAAAAAATAGAACTGATCATTTAACTGGGTGTAAACAAATTACTGATGTCTAATTGAACTGCAAGTATTATTCTAGAGAAATCTCTGGTTGACATATCGGTCAAGGGTCAATATGCAACACTTCCCCCCACCTTTTTTTTCAAAATGCCCACCTGTGGACATTTTCCTCAGGTCCCTCTCCATCTCTTCCCACAACCACATCTTACAAAGACTGTTCGAGTTCAATAACAGCAAAAATACAACAATCGTTAAACATCTTAAAAGGCGACCCTTTCATCATTCGACAATTACCTCGTTTTAGTTCAAATCAAGATTATTTCTTTATTCTTTCTTGGTGCGGTTGGCTATCCTGCATACATACATCAAAATTACTACACAATTACATATCCCATTTAAAAACACCATAGTGCCTTCCTCTGCAATTCCTTGAGAAAATTAAAAACGCTGCGGGACCAACGTCTTTGTCTCCATATTTCTAGACACAGTTCCAAATATATTTAAATGTTATATAGCCATGGTGAATGGAAGAACCACAAATATAACTCTCGCTATTTTTCTTGGAGTCAAAGCTTCTGTGTTAAGTGAGAGATAGAGACAGGGAAGCGAAGACAAACAACCATATTGACCCGTGACTTTTCTTAGCGGCTCTGTGGGACACTGCGCCAGCGGGGCACCCAGCCACACACTGGCATTATACGTGACTGACCAAATCTCTTCTGGTTTCAAGCTGAGACTGACTCAAAACCCACACTGCCCGTATCTCACAAGGGCATCTGCATATATCATTTCATAACGCCTACCATTTCCGTTCAACCATGTGACTGCTTCTGCCTATTTACACAGGTGTGTCCTGTGTAGAAAAATCTCTGATTGACGGCTCACACTAGGGTCAATATGGAACATTACACAAAATTACTTGGAACCATTTAATTGTGTGCAAACGAATGAGTAATAGAATATTTATTGTTAAATAGCAATACTTGTAATGACTTTACTGAGGGCAAACAAATGAATAATATTCAATAGAATTATTAGTATTAGATACCAATACTTGAAACCATTTAACTGTATAGAAACAATAGCAATACCACTGTACAAACAGATTAGTTTTAACTCATTTAGAAATAAAATTACCGGCAAACTATTCACTTACATATCATGTATATGTATTTAAATGCGTGCAAACAAATGCCTGATATATATATATATATATATATAGGTAGCTAATTAAATGGTATCGAAATTGATATAAGCATTAATATTTCCCTTAAAAGCTAATTATCGAATTTAACATGAAAAGAAAATAAACTAAACGAATAAATAAAAAAGTTAAATTACCGTAATTATAACTGATAGAAGAAATTTGAAAAATTAAAATAAAAACGGAAATTCAATAAAACGAGGAGGTAACTCCTTAATCTCGTCCCCCCTACACCCCACGTGTTTATTCTGGCTTTAAATTTGATTTAAATCTAATTAATTATCCATTGGGTCTGAAGAAGTCCTGTATAATATTTTTTCTTCATGTTTTTTGGTTCACACCAGAAACTGAAAATACGGGATCGAAATAAATTTATAATCATGAATTAACCGGTCTTTGTTTTTTTTCTTAAAGATATATATATATATATATATATATATATATATATATATATATATATATATATATTGACAGACAAAGCGTAGATCTTGTATGAAATACCAACAATTAATTTAAGTTGACTGTTATGTAGCAATACTTGAAATCATTTAACTGTGTGCAAACAAATGAATGATATTAAATAGAAATATTCGTATCAGATAGTAATACTTGAAATCATTTAATTGTGTACAAAAAATGAGCTCAGACACGTTTAAAATGTTATCAACAAAATGTGTTAACAAACCATATCCGTTTTATATGTATAAAACGGATTTGACATTAAATAATCTACAATGGTTGATATGCCATAAAGCCAAACAGAACCGAACCAAACCAATTTGACCATGCGTATGTGTTGTGTCCATTAATATAGTGTATCTCCATAACATAATTGTGTCCCGAATATATAATTATATCCATAAATATAATTTCGCTCTTTGCAATTTTTTTTTCTCTTTTTATAATTTCTTAAGGTATACAGTTGTATACCAGCGCATAAGGTTTTGGTTTCTTTGTTTAATAGCATATTAAACTTTGGGGTTTATTTAATACCAAAACCATCTCTGCTGAAGAACGGCAGTGAAACTATTTTACACATAATTTGGGGGATAACGTTGTTTCCCCAGGGTATTAGTCCGAAAATGAACGTAATGACGCGACTAGAGTTCGAACCTGCTAACTTCAAGCATTTTAGCTATTACACCACGGTCCTTTTCCCTGAGTTATTAGATTAACTCTAGTTCTGCTCAATATTTGAAGGTACATTAATATGTATTATTAATATGTATGTGGTGTAATGGTTATCGTCGTAGGAAATGGACACGGCGACACGAGTTCAAATCCTAGACGAGACTGATTACATGTCACATAGCACTAATACCCTTGGGAAAGGTCTGAATCCAATTATTCTCCCTCCAGCTAGGGGAAAATAGTAGGACACTCTGGGTTCTTCAGCCTTGGTTAGGCAACTAGTCAAGGAGAAGGAAAAACTCTGAATTGAAACCTGTTAAACTCCGCTTAGAAATTGACCTTGTGTCATATCCTGCCCGAGCGGAGGGGTTGGGTAAATAGAATTAATATGTATTCACAAAGAAATAATTCCACAAAGAATGTTATACACATGCACGAACACACACTGATTAATTTTCAAATTAAAATATAAATGGCGCGAGTTTTGCTCTTTTGTAGACAAACCAAAATGGCCAGACATAGAGGTTGAATTTTTATGCACTTTATGATATTCTTTGATATCTAGAAAATTAATTTCATATAACAGATGTCATGTCGGATTACTTTTGCAATTACATGTTAAATCATTTCGTTTGATTGATGAATGTTTCAGCATTTATTTTCTGAACGAAAAAGAACACATCGTCAATTTTTTCCATCATATTCTAACTTTAAAGATATTTGCTTCATGTATTTTTCATGTATATAAAGTAAGTAAAGTTGGCGACCGTAGTCGAGGGAGACCAGAAGGCTCCCTTTTCAATAGCTACTACACTGAGGTGTAGGGGAGGGCGCTACTCCTTTCACTGAATTTCTCCATTTTACCCTTGATACGTACCTTTTATTGCTGAGTGTTAAGCAAGAAGGTATCAAGTACCATTTTAAAGTCTTTGGTATGACGTGACCTGGGATTGAACCCAGATCTCCCGGACATTCTGTTGTAAAAATAAACAAAATAGTCATGGGTTGATGACTTTCTATTTGGAGATAACAACTTTCTTCTCATCAATATCAATATTTCGGTTTCTTTGTTTCATTGTTTATAATAACATATCAACCTTCGTGGGGTATTTAATGCCAAAGCCATCCTTGTAGACGAAACAGCAGTGATATTATTTAACTCATATTTGAGGTTGAGGGAATGTATACCTTTTCCAAGGGTATTTGTCCGAAAGTAAACATAATACTGTGACTGGCCAACATATATATATATATATATATATATATTGACAG
>OY757906.1:21146246-21221246 GCA_963585895.1 Sepioteuthis lessoniana | reverse complement strand
AGATTTTTCTTTTGACAGATCATAGCCCAAACTTATTGGAAGGGGTGATTTCTGTATCTCCGAAATTTTAGCTGTTACTAGTCACCTTCCCATAACCATCTATCTACTCATTTAATAAAATAACAAACTATCGCGCATAACCATCTCTTTTACCTACCAGGAGAGTTCCTTATCCATAGCCATGTTATGAGAGCAGGTTATCGTAAAGAATTACTGCAAAAAATTTTAGTTTAATATTGTTGCAGAGTAACTTTCCATATAATGTGATAAATGATTAATTCTGAGATGAATCATAAATAAAATAACCAAACATTAAAGCAAGTAACTGGAAGTTGTATTAAATAAACGCTGTCGAATGTGTTATTTCTTTTAGTAATAAGTAATAATTTACAAAATAAGTTTTTGTAAGATTATTAATTTTTTTTATGTGTACAGTGTAGATGTCTTAGCATTCTTTTTTATTGCTTTCTTGTGAGACCATCCTGAATTCTTTAGAGGATAAAATCCCAAGATGAGTATGTATAAAATAACCAGAATAGTAGTAAACAGTCAGAATTGCAAAGAATCAGATCGAACGGGATAGAACCAAACAGACTCGCAGACCGACCGGGTGAGTAGGCAGAAAGGCGCGCAACACAATGCGTAGCTCCCTTGACCTTTTACCTAACTTCTCTGAGTAGAGAAAATGAGAAAGCCGTTTAGATACAACACTGTAAAAAGCAAATATTACTTCCGTCTAAGATTAACTTGTACCAAACTGCCCTGAGTAAAAAAAAAGTTAAAAATACAGTCACAATATACCGTAGAGGAAGACAAACATAACTGCCATTTAAGATTGCCATGTACCAGACTGTCCTGAATATAGAAGACAGACAATAGACTAACTTTTACACGAGTAACTGACTGACTCTGACAGAATTTGTCACTAATGTAAAAACTTTTAATGTAAAAAACTTTGAACGATATTTTTTTATGTTTGCTAAATATTGTTGTTGTTACGAAGCTGTGTTTGTTCTCTGTTTCTGGGCGTCAACTTTTTTCTCTTGCGTGATTGTCCAGTGGCAATGATAGTATAACAGCTGAACAGCCATATTAATAAATCGGCGACTCCGATTAGCGTTTGATTCGTTGTCTGGATCTGAAAAACATAACATAGTGGATAGGTAAAACATAGGGCTGATAGTGGATCATTTCGTGTTAACCCGAGATATTTTTGACCAGCGGAACATTCCACGGATTGAAGGCGGAACCACACCCGTGTTTGGCAAAAAGCAACAGTCCTGTTACACTTCTGAATGAAGCTTAGACCTTTTTTGAACGAATCCCGAATGTTCTCTTTGAAATTTGGAGTTGTAATGTTTATGAAGGTGGGTAGCTGAGATCAAAAACTCACCAGAAAAGGCGGGAAAATAGAGAAACGTAATTTTTGGAAATGATTTACATATGTACGCCATTTTTTAAGGCACAGAAATTCTATTTTTAGATTAGATGAAATAATTGAGTTAGGAAATGTAAAAAAAACGTTTGTTGTCGGTCTCTTAGCAGAGTACCATGGGATTGGTGGTGGCTACGTTACAATAAGAACTGTATTTGATTAATCGGAAAATTGTGTCCGAATTTAGTATAAACTGACAAAACTATGTTTCAATATATTATTTTGATAGTAGTTGTATAAAAAATTCACATTCCAAATGATTAAAGAGTCCTCTTTTGTAATTTTCTTGCACTTCTTTCAGAATTTGAAGGTTATATGCCTCTAATCTTAAAATGAGATCAAGCTAGGTCAATACTTTGTTTTTGTGAAAATGCTTGGCCCCATATTGCCAGGCTATCACTGTAGAAGCTCAGTGACTTGGGATATGAGACTATGTCACATCCCTCGTCTTCTCCTGATCTCTCACTGAGCGACTAACATTTTTCAAGCATTTGGACTCTTTTTTTACGTCACAAAATATTTCATCCAAAAGGAGAAATAGTAACAGCGTTTAAAGATTTCTTGGCATCAAAAAGTTTTAGTTTTATCGAACGGACATAAATAACATTGTTAATTGATATCAGAAATACATAGATGTTCACAGATCATATCTTGACTGAGTAAAATACTGTTCAAGTTCATTAATTCAAGAATAAAATTTTATTCTATAATTGAATATTATTTTCCAAACAACCAATTTTTTTTATTAACAGATATATATTTTAATTACAGATACCCTCGTAATCGTCGGGAAGATTTTGATTCGTGAGAAAACCCTTTATCCCCTCTAAAATGGGTTAAATAGTATCACTGCTGTTCTACACGGATGAATTTGCCATTAAATAACCCATGAAGGCTGATATGCTTTTAAATGAAGAACCGGCAATCCAAAAATTTTGTAAAGCCATGTATTTTGATAAATCTGAAGATTCTGATTGTTCATCTGAAACAACTGGTTTGAATAAGCTTTTATATTGAATAGAACAACATGTGTCTGTTCAGCTGTTATACTATCAATCAAGATAGATATTCTGTGTTTTGTATGTAGTTTCCATAAATTATTCTTCGTGGCACACGACATCCCGTCAGGAAAATACACAAATAGATTCTATCTTTGCTAAAAAAAAAAAAAACGCTTTCACCAGTGAAAGGCCACATTGTCATGTAAGTAAAAAAATAATAAAAGAACAGCCATGGAAAAAATGTGTATAAATAAACTTACAATGTTATTTCTCTCGAGCAAAAAAATATGACCGATGATAGTAACAGCAAAAGTCGGTAATAACCTGTCAGTAATGTTAAATTTGAAGAAAGAAAACGAGAAGCTATAAAGATATATCGAGCCACATGGAAATGTAAGTAATTCTTTCAACTTAGTTGTGTCGCTCTTTTTGTAAAAAGGAAGTGTATTTTCATTGGTAATTTAGTCAAAGTCCTTGTGATGGCTTCAAGCAAAGGTTAAATGTTAGGACATGTCAGCCTGTGGATTTATTTGGGAGACAAGTGACTTGACAGGGTTATTAGTTGTTTCAATTTGCTTTTATAAAGCCAACGAGAAAATGGTGTCAAAGTTTCTCAAGTAATTTGGTTTTGTAAATAAATGGTTATATAGTTTCTAGTATATTATAAAGTTTACAAGAAGCCACTTGCTTGTTGAATTGTGTATACGCAGTCAGTGTAAATCATAATAAAATGGTATTTTTTTTTATTTTACAGATTAAAAAACCTGACCTCTAATATATGTGAAATTATTCAGTTTATGTTTGTCTCTCAGAAAGAATTTATGTTCTGCGGAACAATTTTAAATTATTAAAAGTGTGTTTAGTTCAGTGGATACTAAGAATTGAACACATGACAAAAAATGCGTCCAACTCGAGAATAACGCGAAGGAAACTTTTACAAAGTTGATTTAGGATGATCGAGATGGTGTTCTATGTTGAGTATAGGTTTTTAGGCGGCAAAAGACCTTTTTGCATAAAAAAGAGAATAGAAGATAAAATCCGTTCTATTAAATATATCTGGGTTTTTGTTTAATATATCTGTTCTGTTTTATATATCCGTTTTGTTAAATATATCTGTTCTGTTTTATATATCCATTTTGTTTAATATATCTGTTCTGTTTTATATATCCGTTTTGTTTAATATATCTGTTCTGTTTTATATATCCGTTTTGTTTAATATATCTGTTCTGTTTTATATATCCGTTTTGTTTAATATATCTGTTCTGTTTTATATATCCACATTTACCAACCCCTCCGCTGGGGCAGGATATGACACAAGGTCAATTTTTAAGCGGAGTTTAACAGGTTTGAAATCAGAGTTTTCCTTCTCCTAGACTAGTCACTTCACCAAGGCTAAAGAACCTAGTTTGTCCTACTATTTACCCATAGCTGGAGGGAGAATAATTGGATTAATACCTTTCCCAAGGGTATTAGTGCTATGTGAAATGCAATTAGTCTGGTCTAGGATTTGAACTCGTGTCGCCGTGTCCATTTCCTACGACGATAACCATTACACCACGGGCACCTCCCTGTTCTGTTTAATATATCCGTTCTGTTTAATATATCTGTTGATGAACTGGTTTAAGGACTATTTAGAGCGGTGCTCTCTCAAGACGATGTCTGTCTATCAAACAACACAACAGGACACGCTTAGGATGGCCATCTTTGACAGTTCATAGTTATAGTCGGGTGCATCTTATTATTTTGTTGCTCGGTCAAGGCCAGCTGGCATGGGTGCTGAATAAGCCAAGCACTCATGTCGTATGGCCGAGACCAACATTCCCTTGGGTTTCAAAGGCTATCTCCCAAGGCTCTCACCTGTTTCAGTAGAGTTTACTTTACCACCTGGCACCCTTGGCGTCCCAATTTAGGAGAATACCGACGGAGCTCAAAGTATTTTTGGAGCCTTTGAATGTGTCTGGGGTATTATCCTGCTCTTGGTTCCCACATTAAAAAAGCCTTGTGCTACACTTTGGCATGGTGGATTCCCAGACACATAAACTCTCCATCAGACAACAAAATAACTTAGATAGATGTACTGTATTTCTCTCCATAACCAAATATCCCTTATCATACATGTGCGTCGACCCTTACTTCTCACGAAACAATACCAGGCGACGAATATTCGAATGTTAAGCGCGACCAACATCAGGCTAAAAGGGACTGGAATGTTAGAAAATTTTCACCGGAATACCAACATTTGGGATAACCCAAACATGCAGTAATTTCAAGTCTGCCTAACAGGTTGACCTGAGTTAAAAGCAAGCAAAAGTTTTGTTCTGTAATTATTGTTTGTAAAACAAGAAAAACAAAAGGAAATTATTGAGTCAGCTGAATTCCATCTCTCTAAAGAAACATGGAAAATTTTGAAAAAGCAATGATGGAATTTCTGAAAATCCAGAACGAACGTTTAGAATGAAATTGACTTTTAGGCCAAGAAGGCTATAAAAAAATCCAACAAAACGAACGGTTGCAAAAATGTTTAAACAATTAGTTTTTAAAAGGGCCAAAGCAGTGCTAATTCTTTTATACAAGATTCCGCAATAAATCTAATTTGTAAATTTACGTACAGCCCGAAAGACCAGGTAGCATTTGCGGTGTATTTTCGCCGTTACGAAAAAGTTTTTTTTTCCAAATGATTGCGCCACTTTGTCGGACGAAAAGAAAATACGTCAAAGCGAACACGAAGAGTATGCTAACTACAGATTTCCGTGAAATCCTGAAGAGATATCGTTTGAGGAGACTGTCTTAATTAGGAAAAATCCATTTCGGGAGAAAAGGTCTCATTTCAGTACAACATAGTACTTGAACCTGACAAAAAATGGGGAGGATTATTTTACTTTTGCTGGGATTGTCAAAAAAGCGTGGGAAAGGTTCAAATTAAAGGACTAACCCAGACATGGCTAAATGCTTAATTTTTGTACAAAGACTGACGGCGCCAGAAGATGGCAAAATTTAAACAAGAATTTTGTCTAAATTAGAACAAAATCCTAAAATCAGTCTTCAAATAGTCACAGAAGAATGCGAATGATTAGAAAATCTTCGACACGACACGGTGAAGATTGCTGAAAGCAACATATCAAAAATGAATGCAATGAAACAAAAACAACAAAGAAATTTTTGCCCGTAAAATAATTCCTTGTTGCGGCTGTGGACAGATTCATTATTACAAGGAATGTGCATTTAGAAGGAAAGAAATAATTTAATTATGATCAAATAAGTCAGAAGCATACGCATTGCAGAAAACCAAAAAATAAAGGAGGCGGGCAGAAATGAAAAATACAGCTAACTCAACTAAAACGGAAAACACTGAAAGAAAAATGAAAAAAAAATGTTTGTGAAAGTAAAGATGAACAATACAAAGATTAAGTTTCTGTTGGATATCGGTTCAGCCGTAATTTTGATAATTGATCAAACTTGAAATTTAGTACACCAATGCAATTAAAGACGAAAAAAACTTGCATATAGCATTACAAAAAATAAACTTAAATTAGTTGATGAATGTGAATAAACTTAAATTAGTTGATGAATGTTTTACAAATGTAACATTTATGGGTAAAATATTAGATTTCGTTAGGAATCGAACCCCAAACCTGTTCGGTACGGATTGGATTAAGTCATTCGACCTTTTGAATAAATCAATTAACTCTTTCTGCTATAATGTCAGCGTTAATTTTAACTGAGTGAAAAAGATTTATTTTAAATTTATGATAATATTTCTTGAAATTTTATCTTACGGTTTTCAGTGACATTCAAAATTAAAGAGAATGTGACGGCATTTTCAGAGTAAAAGGAAAAGTACATTTGGCTGCTGAACCTTTCAATAGCAAAGAGTCAGACCCTCTTAGAGTAAATAGGCAAGTTGACCAAAAACTAGTGAATGGGCTAGTGCTACCGTTACTTAAAAAGAAAAATATTAAAATTAGGGCCAACGCAGATTTTTCTATGAGATTGAACGATGATTTACCAACCTACTATAATCCTCTGAAAAGTCCTGGAGCCATATTTGCGAAATTAAGTGGTGGCAAATTATTCTCAAAACTTGATTTGTCTGGAGCATTCTTACGGATTCCTATTGATGAAGAATGTGCAATATATTTAACAATAACAACACTTAAAGGTATGTTTAGATTCAACAGATTGCCATTCGGAATAAAAGTCACACCAGACATTTTTCAGCAAATCATGGATACGCTGTTGAATGTCGTAGACTTCGTAATAGCATACATGAATTTCATTTTAATTAAAAGTGAAAGCCGAGAATAACATGTCAAACACGTCAAAGAAGTTTTTGAAAAAATAAGGCAATATAGCTGGAAACTTGGTTAGGATAAATGTGGGGGGGGTATCTAAAATTAAGTATTTGCGACAGATGATAGATGTAAAAGACAGAAAGCCACACCCACCAAGCTCAAGTGCTATACAGTTCATGTCTGCGCTCACAAATATACCAGCTCTACAAGCATTCCTGAGACTAACGAACTACTTCGATGATTCTATTCTATACATGTACATTTTACGAGATGCTATGGATAAATTATAGAAAAAAGATTCAAAATGGAACTGGTTTACCGAACGTTAGAGTACTTTTGATGAAACAAAAAATATCAACGTCGGATAAGTAAAAAATAAAGTTCGCGACAGTAGTCGAGGGCGACAAGAAGGCTCCCTTTTCAATAGCTACTACGCTGAAGTGTAGGGGATGGCGCAACTCCTTTCCTTGGATTGCTCTACTTTACCCTTGATACGTACCTTATATTGTCGAGTGTTAAGCAAGGAGGTGTCTAGTAGCATTTTTAAAGTCTTTGGTATGACGCGACCTGGAATTGAACCCAGATCTCCCGGACTATTGGCGAACACTACCCACTAGGCCAATGAGACGATGTCGGATAATGCGACACAGTTCACGGCAAAATAGTTCAAAGATGTCTGTATTGCATTTTCAATTGTTCGCACAACTACCACATCATATCACTCACGATCTAATGGCCAGCCAGAAATACTTGTTGACCATTTCGAGTGAAAATTTTAAAAAGTCGAACACAAACAGATTTTTTGACGATATCCTGAAATTTTGAAAAAAAAACAGTGTGACACAGAACCTAAGTACTAGTTCAGGATTCTCACAAGTAGAGTTAATGTTCGTGAGAAAAATAAGATGTGTGTTCGACGAACTGTTGCCAAAAGATGATAAAACACAATAAAGAAAAAAACAGACACAAAAACATATACCAGGAGAAAACATTTTTTTTTAAATACAGAAACAATAAAGAAATCTTGAAGGCTGGTGTCATTGATAAACGTATCGAGAGATTAATGAATATAATCAAAGACTCGAAAATAAACTTTCAAGTGATACCACAGTCAGATCAGGAAAAGGTACTCGGAGAATGTAAATAACCAGAGATAAGAACCGATAAAGGTTATTTATGACTTATTTGATGACTTTAGTAGCTCCTGGGGAGAAACATTCAAATAAAAGGAAAAAGACATTATCAGGGACTATGGAGAAAAACCCGAAAAGAAAAATACAACTTCCAGACGAAGTGGTCAGTTTAAAAAATGTGAGATATTGTGGAGAGTCTGAAACACCCCACCACCAAAGGATGGACGAGTCTGAGGACTATTTAGATCAATTTTCACACAATACGGTGTTTTTCTATCCGAGAACAAAACGACTAAGATTGTTACATTAGTCGGCGTACTGTATATCTTTCTCCGTAACAAAATAACTCTTATCTTACATGTGTGTCGACCCTTACTATTCATCACATAACAATATCTATATATGTTCTGAGAAAAATATTTCAAAACAATTTTAAATGATCTATTTTTGCCCAAAAACACGCTAAAGATTATTTCCATGCATAAAACAAAAAGCTGTAAATGAAACTACAGGAATCCTGAAAGATGCCCATTTGGGGGCAATTGTCTTGCAAAAATGTTTCTGACAAAGCTGTGATGACTCGAGACGAAGACGAGAGAGATGGTTTGAAAGGCTCTATGTCGGAAACTTGAAGATCGGATAAAAAAAAAGATTCCGAAATCATTAAACCAGCTTTTCAATTAGAAAAGACTGTTTGTATGGAGTATTAAGGATCATATAGGAAAGCCACCAATTATCAAATGGCCCAATTTTTAAAAGCACAAGTTTATAAAGGAAAAGAGAGACGGTGTTTTTTCAAAGTGCCGCTTCTTGAATTAATTTTTATGGCATCATTTATCCTCAGACTAATTTACATAGATATGATACTGGAAATGATTGAGATGGACAGGAATGAAGAGGAAAAAATGTGGGGAATAAAATTATATATTATCATCTTTTGACCACATCTACTCACCAACATCTTTTCCGCTTAAGCACCCACTGTAAGTAGCAGCATAAAACAGCAACGAACGAGAGTATGATAATCTATGTGATTATCATGTAACCAATACACGCGTGAAACTCCAAGTAATGAAAAGCAATAAACTTGTGGACTATTTTTCATCATTAACTAAACTCTTCTTGTAGGGACTAACTTTTACTGGATTTGATTCTTTTATTCGACTTTGGGTAAAAACGTTTGATAATTTATTCGGTACCCGGGAGACCTAGGTTCAATCCCAGGTCGAGTCATACCAAAGACTCAAAAAATGGTACTTGATGCCTCCTTGCTTAACACTCAGCATTATAAGGTGCGGATCAAGGGTAAAGTGGAGCAATCCAGGGAAGGAGTAACGCCCTCCCCTACACCTTGGTGTAGTAGCTATTGAAAAGGGAACCTTCGGGTCACCCTCGACTACGGTCGCGAACTATATTTTACTTTATATATATATGTGTGGTTTTTTTTAAATATTTCTTAACAATAAAGAATGGTCAGTATCGGTGTTAGAGCATATATGGTTACAATCATGTCAACACATTCAACGGTGCTTGGTGACAGTTTCTCGCCTATGTGGTACTATTTACCAAACCCCTCCGCTCGGGCAGGATATGACACAAGGTCAATTTTTAAGCGGAGTTTAACAGGTTTGAATTCAGAGTTTTCCTTCTCCTAGACTAGTTGCCTCACCAAGGCTGAAGAACCTAGTCTGTCCTACTATTTACCCATAGCTGGAGGGAGAATAAGGGGGTTCATACCTTTCCCAAGGGTATTTGCCCGAAAGTGAACGTAATAGCGCGACTGGAGTACGAACTCGCGTACTACGATTCCGCAGTTCATCGCTTTAACCATTACACCACGAGGACACCCCATTCCATTTCTCGCCTATGTGGTGATCAGAGTTCACCATGCACCGTTCACTCTAAATCTCCAGATGGATAATCACTTATGCAAGTAACTATCTTTCACCAAGCACTGCTGAATCCATGTCTATGCTATTATATATATATATATATATATATATATATATATATATTGCAAGTTTTTATGATGTGGAGATCATAAAAGCTCAGGATATTTATATTTAAAACATCAAGGCATTCTAATCTTCACTTTTTACATCTCAATTATGAAGGTCCGTATCAATATATTATCATTCTCTCCATATTTGATCATGCCACTCTCCTCTTACGTTTCCTTAAACTTTAGCTACTAAACTAACAGCAGACCGCGTGACAAATATAACACGTATACATTGATTTATTTAAAACCAATTTCTATGCCTTTGATACATTTCAAACAATATTTCAGCCGCTCTTTCCACAGTCTTCATCAATCGTCTTTCATAATCACCAACCTTTTGATAATGTCCAACTGGACTCTTTGATCCACAGAGTGGATGTTGTATTTAATTCTTTACTTGTCACATCCAGTAACGTTTATTGAAAGAGTTTCAGAATTCGTAACCCAGAATTCTCTTTAACGATTGCGATCTGCCTCTCCAGTAAACCCGTTTATATACGTACCCAATTTTATCCTGGGATTGAACTGATCATTGCTAGGTCTAGCATAGATAAGAGCTGGTAAAGCTAATCCATTCCTTTGAAGTTAAATCAACGGGTTTGAAATTCTCATTTATTGCTGGCAACAGAGAAAAGATGGAATTCGGAATAGCCGAAACTTTGTGATAAAGAAAGCAAAGATGCGAAAATTGTTTCGAATTAATGTATAATATTGATAAAATGTCCCCTCAAATATACGGAGAAATAATTCCCAGCTAAAAAAAAAAAAGAAAAAAAGAAAATTATAAGGAAAAAGCATAAACAATCTTGTTCGGTCAGAGTTGATTTGGTAGTATTGGCTATGAGGCCTACTTCACCCTCCTCATATATCCTGAACTAGAGCCACATAATGAGGACACTCGTTTTTAGGGGGTATTACTCTTCTGTATAGGGATACAGTCAGTGTATCTTAAGCACTATCCCCAGAGCAATTAGCAATCTAGAATTGCAGACTAGCCTTTCCGTTGTACAGGGTGCGGAAGCCAAATTAGGAATATTGTACTCTATTATAAAACAAGATTAATCTTAATTTAAAAAAATAAACCACAAAATAAAAAGACTGACACAAAACAGTAAATTAATTCAATATGGCCACTTTCTTTTTCAATTATTGTATCAACACGCCTTTGAAACGATTTGCTTGCCTTCAAAATAAATTATTCAGACATTCAATTCATTCATAAATTCTTCAGATTAATCAATTCTTCATCAATAGCAGTCTTAAGCGAACCAATATTTGGACGTGAAGTTGCATTTGTTTTGTTTCCTAAGATGCCCATATAGCGTAGTTAAGGGGATTAAGGTCTGGGCTTTAATTATGTTTAATTGCTGTCCTTACAATTTTCTCGTGGGCTTTCAATTCAGTAGCGTGCTTTCTTATTGACGTTGTGGTGTTCCTCTTAATAACCATATCAAGAGCAGTTAAAAAGCATTCTTTTCGTTTTTTGTTCAGTCTTCCACTTATCCTTTTCCTTTAAAAGCTCTTTCTCTGGAGATGTTTTCTTGGCTTTGTATACGGTAGATGAAGAAAATTTGGCTTGGTTTTGTCGTTTCTTTTCTTACACATGCTGGGCTAACCTTTAAATCTTAAAAAAGTGCTTGAATAATAGAGCTAATCATGAAAATTCAGATTTACTACATTTTTTCAAAATATTAGACAAATCAAAGAAAAGCATTTTAAAAATTATTCCATATTTTGCTCTCTATGTTCGATTCTTATTGAGGATCCCCAAAACGAAGTCTCAATCCTAATTGATTGTCAATATTCAATTGACACATGTTGTGAGATGCCTGGTATGCTAAAGCCATGAGTTCTGTTTCCACGGAATGTTATTCTGTAGTCTTTTAGTTGAGTATGTTACAATTAGTAAATAATTTTCAATGCTTCATCCTTGCTGTCGATTTCTGCTAAAAGCAGTATTTCCTGCAAGAATCAAGAAACTAGACAATGAAGAAGCAGTTAATTTCTGAGATTGATTGATTGATAACTCCGTAGAAATAACAGTTAAGGTAAGAAACCTATCTGTCAGATTGAAAAAAAGTTTAGTAAATAACAAATTTATAACATGTTCTGATTTACGTTCGAGTCACGCAAAAGTTAAGCAGTAAAATATTTGTTCAGATCTAATATGGATGACCGTCTAGGAGCATGAGAGATTTGAGCCAATCTGAGACCTATGTGACACATTAAGTAAGAATTAAGAAATAATAACTTTATTACGTGTACTAACTTACGTTTAAGTCGCTTTGAAATTAAGCGACAATGGGCTTGTTTAATTCCGAGATGAATGCCATGAAGGAACTCCAGATTCTGTGAGCAACCTGTCGATCAGACTGAGAAAAGCTTAGTAGATAACACCTTTATGATGTGTGTCGATTAAGCTCAGATTAAACACAACTAGCCTCGTCCAGGATTTGAACTCGGGTCACCGAGTCCATTACAGTTTTACCATGAGTACCTCCACTCGTTTACATGTATATTATCGTACAAAACCATACAAGCAAGCCGACTGTAGTCGAGGGCAACCCGAACGCTCCATTTTCAATAGTTACTACGAGGTGTAGAGGATGACGCTATTCCTTTCCCTGGATTGTTCAACTTATTCTTGATCTGTACCTTATAATCCTGAGTGTTTAGCACGGAGGCATCAAGTAAAATTTTTGTGTCTTTGGTATGACTTAATCTAGGATTGAACCCCGATCTCCCAGACCATTGGCGAATACTCTAACCATTATACTAAAAGGTCAGTTATACTTCACTTTTATTTGAAGTATATTATGATATTTCCCTCAAAATAGCAATGCATGCTCCGCGTGTTCTCTCTCATCTATTTTCTGATCCTCTTCAGTAATAAATAAGCAGTAAGGCTGGCTGGGTTCTCTAGCCTTCTTTATGCAAATAAGCTGGAATACCATCTATTCGACCCAACTGTAATCTGCAAAAAACGTTGACCTTGTCTCATATCCTGCCTGTGGAGAAGGGTTAGGGTATACATAGTGTGCCATTCACTCTTCGAGGTGAATATCTCACAACAAATCTGAAAATGAGGACTGCAGTGTTGTGTCGTATTACATTTGACCTCATGTCACTTCTTATCCTTGGCGGATAGGTTCAGTAATTACATTCAATTCGACTGTCAATTTCTCTGGCTGTTTGTGGACCTAGATTGGCCTCTTGAAGACCGCGGATTAAATATGCCTGTCCTTGCTGGCCTTCTTAAGACTTTCTGCACAAGGAAGAAAAGCTAATCTTTCTATTAAGACCCATCTGTAAAGGCAGTCAGTTTTAAAGCAAAACCATCTCTTTCTGTCCTTGCAAATAAGGGAGTTGTAAAGACTTTGGGATCACGTTCCTATCAGAAATGCAAGCAGGTTTCGGACACACTGAAATGTTCTCTCCTTTTTCTTAAATATGTTGAATCAAGTAATGAACGAAAATATGCATAATACTATATATAAGTTTATTAACTTTGTCACGGACATTAAAAAATACGTGATGCATTCTGATTCTTAAAGTCATTAAAAGGCTGAATTCATAAAAAACACTGGTGGCCTAATGATTATCGATATAGGAAATGAATTCGCCATTCCGGGCTTGAGTCCTGGACTAGGCTATTGGTATTTCACTAAGCGCCAATTCCCGAGGGAAAGGTATAAATTCAACTATTACCCCTACAGCTGTGGATAATATTTGTGTAGACTGAATTTTTAAACCTTTGTATGGCAACTGTCCTGGGAGAAAGAAAAGTTTGTATTCAAAATTAACCATAAGCCGTATACTGGTCGAGGTTGACGGTTTGGATAAATACATATGTTCTTTTTATAGTTGCAAGAAATGTCATTGATATTCGCGGAATTATCCAAACAATTAAATGCCTTGTTTTTGTTGCTTATATGAACTTTGGATAATTATCATCTCCAGAAAATTTTCAGGTGCTATATGACGCCACTTAAGAATAGTTTAGGTGTCTTTTGTTGATAACAAGCAGAAACGCTATATATATATATATATATATATATATATATATATATATATATATATCGTTTCTGCTTGTTATACTGCAAAATATTGAGCACTCTGGTATCCTATAGGGTATTAAAAAATGTAAACAAACGGACGCTACTACTGCTGTTGCTACATAAATACCTTTGAAATTACCTTAGCCAACGTGGTACTCTTGTAAGCCGAGCGGTCTGAGACTTAGTCTAACGTAAAGTTGGATGGGTTACGATCCCGGCTTCGAGCGTCCTACGTGTCTAGCCACACTGAAGAGTTCTGATAGAACGAAACACTCTGCCTGTGGATGACAATATATGTATATATATATATATATATATATATACCTTTAAGAAAAACAAAATCCGGTCACTTTAAGATTAAAAATTTATTTCCATCCTGCTATGGGTATTAATATGAATCAATAACTCCAAATTTAACAGGACTTCTTCAGATCCAGTGGATATAATTAATTCTGCCAGAATGGACACTGGAGGGAAGGGTGTGAGGGGGTGGAAGAGGGGTGAAGAGTTTCCTCCCCATTTAGCTCACTTCTGGTTTTTCTTTCATTACCGATACGGGTCATAAAGTAACTAGACGTGGGTTCTAATTCACTTTCTACAGTAAATTAACTTACATTTTAACGTAATTCTTTTGATTTAACAATAATTTAAGAAATTACAACCATTTCTTTTAACCATAAGCAAAGATTACAGTAATCCTTATCTTAAACTCAAATTTATCCTCGTACCTTTTTATTCGGTTACCTTTTCACAGAAACGTACATACGTCCGATCTCTCATGGTGGGTTCCTATATTTCTTTTATTCATTTCACCTCAACTATCTCAATTTAATCATATTTTTATAGTTAATATAAACTTTATCTTCGATATTTGTCAATAGTCGAAATTTATTCCTATGTCTACATCTAGCTATTAAATCACATCTCTGATTTAATAATTTTTGGGGGTCTGTGATGTCAGTTACATTGAGCTCTTTACCAGGAAGATTTAAATGTTCAAAGTTTGAATAATTTAATTTTCCTGACGGAATTATTCCCGACTCCAGTTTGATTGGATTGAAGAATACACACACACACACAGACATATATATGTGTGTGTGTGTGTGTGTGTGTGTGTGTGTGTGTGTGTGTGTGTGTGTGTGTGTGTGTGTGTGTGTTTTGCGTTATCGAACAAATTGACAAGAGCAAGATGATTTTTTCTTTTGACCTGAAGTAGTGTCCCATAGATATATCGGTCGAAACGTCTGTAAACCATAAAAACAAATAAAAAGTTAATCAACTGAATATTTCTCTGAATAAAAACCACTCACGCACCTTACATATTTATTAGCTTTGCCAAAATCTTTTCTAGCATTATTTTGTAAACATCTTAAACAGAATTATTTGTTGTAAGATATGTGTCTTTGTTTTTTTTGGGGGGGAGGTTTTCTTTTTTCTTTTTCTCTTTCCAGCCTGTCTACTGCTGAAATTTTTTTAATCATTCTCACGCTAACACGATACAACGATTTAATGTTAAAATATGTAAAATAACAGAAATCTCATTAAGCATGTGTCAAATTTACTTTTTCTTCTTACTCGTTTCAAAATATTGTCTAAGAAACGAATCAGCTTTTGTTTCAAAAATCACCGTTCCGTTTTGTTTTAATTTAGATCGTTAAATTCAAACCTTTCTCCAGATTTATTTTGAAACTATTATATTTGCTGAAACTTATGTTGGCAGAGGGTCACATGATATTGTATAATGTAAACATAGATGAAAAATAACATCACTAATCATAGAATTGAATGGTATCAATGGTACATATCATTTGATTTTTGCAAGAATTAATGTCATGCAACCAAACCCGAAAGATTTGAAAACATGGTTTGTTGTGATGGGAGAGATAAAGCAGTTACTTTTAGCACAGTAAATATCAAAAGTTTAGAATTCTTATCCGATGAAAGTTTTTCTAAAAATGATATGGAAACTTTTTGATCTGCTGCCTTCATATTGTTGTATATGTTTCGTCAGCGATTCTTTATAAGATACCATTAGCTGAAGTTTTGTGTAGGATTTAAAGCATGATATAATGTAAGTTTTGGTATTTTCATAAAAAGCGTATTGTACAGTTTTATTCTAAACATGTGCTTAAACTAATTCGTTCAAAGAACTTTTTTTTTAAATTGTAAAGCCGATTTAGAAATTTCCGATATTAATAGAAGGGATATATTGCAAAGCTGGCAAAATAACTAGCAACGAAGGAAGAAAAATGTAGGAGAAAGAAAGAAAGAAAGAAAGAAAGAAAGAAAGAAAGAAAGAAAGAAAGAAAGAGGAATAATATTGACAGAAAAAGGTGATAAAAAGAAAGAAAACGAGAAAGAGGAATACTGGAATAAACAGAAAGAAAGAAAGAAAAAAAAGAAAGAAAGAAAGAAAGAAAAATGGATTAGAGGAAACTGAACGAAGGAAGGGGAATTGTAATAAAAGAAAGAGAGAAGGAATGAATGAAGTATGAATGAAATAAAAGAAAGAAAGAAAGAAAAAAATGAAGCGGAAAGATATACATAATAGAAGTAAAGAAACGAGAGCATTAAAAAGGAAAGGAAATAAAAAAAGAAGCCAAAAGAAAGAAAACAATGGAAAAATTTAAATCTTTATAAGTCAAATACTTTAATGTTATGAACATTTCTTAGGATTTTCTCTCATGTCACTGTCGTCAATACAGTCACGGGCTCGCCTGATTCATTACTTACATCCTTAGATACACGCGAATGTATGTGTGCCTTTCTATAATCAGATTTTGGAAACGACAGCGTCCATTTCCCAACGGGCATGCGCAAAGCTTCCAACCACAGGGAACAAGATTACTTGAGAAGACAGACAAATGGTGAGCAAGAAACGAGGTTATGCTTGAATTAAACCCGGACGTAAACTTGACTTTTAGTGGCTATTTTCAACCAAGATCCGGAGGAATAAGATTAAAAAAACAATACTTGATGTATATTAGAGTGTTTTTGCGAATCAACTCCGATGATAAATCGTTCGATACAAATGACATGTTGATAGACCAGAAGAAGATAGAGTGGTCATTAGAATAATTTTATACGACAAATTTCTGCCTTTATAATTAACTGTTTTTGTGACTCGTTATATTTTGAAATAATTAATTTGAATTTTCTTTTAATGATTTTCAACATCACATTGTGGTACTGAAGTAAAAATAGACCAATAACTTGTTTTACATCAGCACCGGGTGAATCTGAACCTTGTGCTCGGGTATTTTTTCGGCAGAGAATTTGCTGTCAAATGTAATTATAGCTTCATAAGCAAATGTCTATCAGAGCGTGAATTGACAGAGTTCAATCTCTTTTCTACTGTTCATGCGCTATCTTGAGACACTAGATTTTGCATTCTAAGTCATCAAGTGGTGACGTTGGACCGAAGATAACACTCGTCGGTAACGGAAGTTGGTGTGAAGCATTCTTAGGACCCAATTATATATATATATATATATATATATATATATATATATATATTATCATCCACAGACAGACTGTTTCGTTCTATCAGAACTCTTCAGTGTGGCTAGTCACGCAGGACGCTCGAAGGCGGGATCGAACTTTACGTTAGACAAAGTTTCATACCTCTCGGCAGAGAATTTTTATGGTATTTTTTAGCAATAGCAGCAGCAGCCGTTTGTTTACATTTTTTATACCCTATCAGCTACCAGAGTGCTCAATTCTTTCGAAGAGCTTTGCATCGCGCTAGCGGCGGCCGACAATTCCTTCGCCAGACTGCTCAACCTCCATGTCATCCACAGACATCCACAGACAGACTGTTTCGTTCTATCAGAACTCTTCAGTGTGGCTAGACACGCAGGACGCTCGAAGGTGGGATCGAAACCCGTCCAACTTTACGTTAGACTAAGTTTCAGACCTCTCGGCCACCAAGCGGACCACGTTGGCTAAGGGAATTTTAAAAGTATTTTAAAAGTATTTATTTAGCAACAGCAGCCGTTTGTTTACATATATATATATATATATATAGATTTATATATATATATATATATATATATATATATATCATGAATTGCTTGATTCAGTCTTTTCTCTTTAGTACCTGGGAGACGAATCTCTCTGAGCAGAGTCCTAGGAGTAAAGATACGAGAAGAGTTATGTTCATAGAATAAAGAAGTAGTTACCGACGTACTGTCTCTTCTTCATTTCTTTCAATTCCACAGCTAGACCTGTCGGCTAGGGCTGTAGACTACACCGACTGCATTTGCAGAGGAATAAGTCTTCCCCGGCGAGTAACCTGGATATAACACTAAACTCTGATGATATAGCCCCAGTTATGCTGGAGTTTTGGGGAGTACCCATTCCTTTCCATTGCTCCGAGGTTCACGCTGGTCCAGAGTTGTAGCACCTGATAGGGTCCTATCTATGCGCCAAATAGAACTGTTTGACATTTAAACTGTGTACTTATGATAAACTGAGTTGTTTGAAATAGAACTTTTTGATCATTTAATTGTGTGTAAACAAACGACTGATGATTGACTTGTTAGTGATTCATAGCTATACTTGGAACAATTTAACTTGGCTGACATGCTAAACTGAATTGTTTGAAATAGAACTATTTTTCTGTGTGTAAACAAAAAACTTTATTCAAACAAATGACTCACAGTGTGTAAACAAGAAACTGTGTACTTGTACTAAACTGAAATGTTTAAAAAAGAATTGTTTTTACATTCAACTGTGTATCCGTATTAGATAGAAACAAGTGAAACCATTTAATTGTGAGAAAAAATGAGTTCAGGCTCGTTTAGAAATATTAATCATATATTTAATATATATGTATAAAAAGAATGGGACATTAAATAACCTACAATGGTTGATATGCCATAAAACCAAAAAAAAAAAAAATAATAATTCCACAGCCTCAAAGACTGAACGGAGAGGATAGAACAAGAATAGATCCTAACGCAAAAAGAAGTGTTATAATGTTTGTTTGGGTTTTTCACTCGTTATCCGACGAATAACCGACATGGAAGTCCACTACTGATTACCATCTTGCATTTATTAAACCAATTTCTTGACCCACGGCGGATACGACACAAGGTCACTTTTTAAACGTCCAACTGGTTTGAATTCAGAGTCTTGCCATACAAAAGTTTAAAATACCAATCTGTCACACTATTTTGCCATAGCTCGGAGAAATATAGTTGGATTCATACGTTTATCAAATGAATTAGCACTTTTAAAATACAAATAACCACGTCGAGGATTTGAACTCAAGTCGACAAATCCATTTTGTGCAACGATAACCGTTACTCCGCGAGTTCTTCTTATTATGAATATCTTGTAATATCATAATACCATGTGCTGGTGATATATTACACTTCGCACTTATAATCTTGGGAAAGACATGCATTCTTCTCTCTCCTGCAGCTACTGGTATAGAGTAGAAAATTCTGAAGCCTATATCACTGAAGAAGAAACCTGTATAGTTGCAGGAAAAACTAGGCGACATGGGAGAAGCAACTCCACTCAGTAAAACTTATTTATGCTTATCTAGACGAATAAACCACATCGATGAAAAAATGTCACTCATATTATGGAGTGGGATTAGCTAGTAGAAGTTGCAAGCTTCAAAAGAATGATGTCTTGGATCATTGCATATTCTGCATTGTCAGCTATTGTCAAAATATCTTAAAGCAAACTACGCAACCAAAATTTCAAATATCTATCAGAGATTAAAAAAAAAAATGACTTCTAAGAAACATTAATACAGAGGTGATGTATAAATACAAGGTACTCGTCTTACTCCAGCAGTCGCCAGTGGAGCGCTAATATTAGTCCACAAACTACAAGCTATTCATAAAAAAAACCCAGTGTATCTTATCACGACGCGAAATCAAAAGAAGTCTTCGTTTTTCAACTGCCAAACAACGTCAGTTTAATATCCAAATCCAATACAGCAAAAGCAAGTAAATTCATTTTAAAACACACACACACATATGCATTATTTCGTCTATGAAAAATTATTTCAATAAACAAAACAAAGATGATACATTAATATTACTGAATTCAATGAAAAATGCATTAATTATATATATATATATATATATATATATATATATATATCGAGAGAGAGAGAGAGGGGGGACTTATATATCATAAAGTGAATTATCAAGGCCAGAAGATGCGGCAAACACTGTGCTGGACATAAGGATCTATTGGACAGCTTTTTCACCTTATTAGGTCTTATCAGCAGTGTATACTGTGATCTCCCCCACTGGAGATCGGACCAGTGACCACAGAGCCGACATTCTACCGCTGGGCTACTGGTCCACATCGCGCATAAGTGATGCGACATAACCAAGTGGAAAATGCGCGGCTAATTAACCTGATGTGTCTATAGGTTACAACCATACTCTTACAGAGGACACGGTCACCTCCAAGGCTACGTCTTCCCAAGAGGATTGAAGTTACGCATCCGCTTAATTATAACCTCATAGGCAAGGAATATATTATAAATTCAATTTGTAACACAAAGTACATTTAAAAAAGGAGACTCTTTCCAGAATAAAAACATGTACTCATTGTTAAGAAAGTGGGATTAGTCCGTAGGAGATGAAAGATTCAAAAGACTGATGTCTTGGATTGCTACATTTTCTGCTTTATCAGCTGTTGTCAAGATACATAAAAAGAAGAATATATCTCAATTAAAAGGAAACCGCAATCTACAGGAATAATATATATTTTCATACTATCTGCAAATGAACAGTCAAAAAGACAAAATTATACGGAAACTAATGAGAAATAATTGTTTCATATTGACCCTCGACAGAGCCATTAATCAGAGATTCTCAGCACAGAATGCACCAGTGAAAAGAAGCAGGAGCAGTCAGGAGGTTGATCAGAAATGTGCGAGTGTCATGAAAGGATATATGCAAGTGCCCACGTGAGATACCGGCAGTGTGAGCTTACAGTCAGAAAAGATTTGGTCAGTCAAAGAGACCCCCATTGGAGCAGCATCCCACGCAGCGAGCCTCTGGTTGAGTAACTCCCGGTCGAGAAGCAAAAGTGCTCAGTAGGGCCTTGAAGATAAGACAGCATAGTGTGGTTAAGGGAAGAAGTTATGAGTCAATATGGCAGTCTGTATTCGTCTCTCACACATTTATAGAAGCTTTGACTTCAAGAAGAATAATGAGAGTTGTATTTTTATAAGGAAGTGTTGTAGTCATTCTACCTCCATGTATATTCATTCCTTGTTATGGCTATATAACATAAGAACTTTGCAATCTTGGCCTAGAGTAGGAGATTGCCCTAATTAACCGCACTATAATGTTATGCAATTACACCCCTGGGTAAATATGAGTTGTTGACATTGGAGATGTACGTGGAAATTGTCAAATGATTGGTGGCACAATGTCAATAAATATGTTCCTATTTTAAAATGCTAAATACGAATTTAAACCCCCATAAACATTAAAGTGGCAAAACACAGTCAATCTAGTCGTGTGAGAGAAAAAGACTGGATGAAATAGGTATATATAGATTTAGAAAAAAAATGATCAAAAGATATAACACAGATTGCTCGAAAAGAAGCGGCTAAAGCATAGATAAATGAACAGAAAATAAAAGGGAAATATCGAAGCGACCCATATTCGGAGTGAAATTAAAAATAATACCTAAAATCAAATATTATACATTCATATCGGGTGGTTTTAACTCATGTATTCCGCCTTTCTGATCTCTTTAATTTGGTTAAGAAATGATTTTTGCTGATTTTCTACCCAACCAGGTTAAGAAGTTATATTTACTAATTCTCAACCCAACCTGATAAGGAAACTATTTTTGCTGATTGTCTACCCAACCAGGTTAAGAAGTTATATTTACTAATTCTCAACCCAACCTGATAAGGAAACTATTTTTGCTGATTGTCTACCCAACCAGGTTAAGAAGTTATATTTACTAATTCTCAACCCAACCTGATAAGGAAACTATTTTTGCTGATTTTCTACCCAACCAGGTTAAGAAGTTATATTTACTAATTCTCAACCCAACCTGATAAGGAAACTATTTTTGCTGATTGTCTACCCAACCAGGTTGAGATACCACGAGGATCATTAAATAAGTTTCCAGACTTTTTTCGTATGAGCACTTTTGTTGATAGTACACACATGAAACTCAAGTCCCCTTCGAAGTAATCTCCTCCGGCTGCAATGCACGTGTTGTGCCGTTCCAACAACTTCTGGAAGGCCCCATAAAAGTCCTCTTGTGTGAGAGTGTCAATGACCTTCCTCCCAGCCTCTTTCATCTCCTGGATTGTCTCATAACGACAGCCTCTGAGCTTAGGGAATAGCCAAAAGGCACAGGGAGCAAGGTCTGGACTCTAGGGAGGCAGAGGAGCTGTCTTGATGCCCATATTGATCAAATAGTCTGTGACGAGGATGGAGTTGTGAACTGGTGCATTGTCCTAGTGGAAATGCTGCTGACCCGATTTAAAGAGTGCTAACCTCAACATAGTAACCCTAAGACTAATCCTAACCAATCAAATCCGGTGTATTGACTTCCTTACATCATCCCACACAGACTCCCAGCCTTCCTGGAATCTCTTATACCACTCCAAAACTGATGCTCAATTCAAGCAAGATGCTTCAAAAGCAGTATGAAGCATTCCATACGTTTCTGTGGAATTTTTCCAAGTTTAAAACAGAATTTTATTGCATATCGTTCTTCTAAAGTGTTCTCACGTCCAGATTGCATTTTTGAAATTCACCAGCTGTGACAATCAGGTGTATTCCAATTGCAGCTGTAGCAGTTTATTTGAACTTGAAATCATAAAAATTGACCAGTCATCTCATAAGACGGAAAGCAAAAACATACTGAATTTTCAAGAGTCTGTGGCAATTTTAAATGTCTGTTCAAAAAAAGTCTGGAAACTTTTTGAAGGCACCACGTATCTCTGCTGATTATCTACCCAACCACGTTAAGAACTTATTTTTTCTGATTATCGAAACGACCTGGTTAAGAAACTATTTTTGCTGATTATCTACCAAACTAAGTTAAGAAACTGTTTTAAATGATTTTAAATTTTGCAATTGTATCATTATTTTCGTCTGTTTTATGCTTACTTCCATTTATTCAGTCTTAAAACTTTTTGGTCAATAATATTAATATGTGTTTCAAAAAAGTTTAGGTTACCTATTTTTTTTATATATAAATTTGACTTACATTTATTAATTTAATTTTGAAATACAATCGTTAAAGTTAATTAAAATTCTCTTTTGTTGTAGATTTTTCAAATATTTTGTAGATTAACAAATAATTTAATTAAGAAATCAGCCAATGATAAATATAACCTGATAAAATCGTAAAGCCATCAGAATCTTTTTTTAAAAATTGTAGAATAGAAAAAAAAAATAGTTATATCATCGTATTTAGTAGCTTTCATATCAATGTTTGTAAGGGTGCATAATAAAAAAATCTTGCACAAAAAGAAAATCTCAGAATGATGACGTAGATCTAATTAACACTGAATTCTCGCAAAGTTATTATGAAATTAGAATCGTCAAAAACTGAGTCAATAATGTCAAGGGCAGAATAATTGTGTGTGCGCTTCATTAAAACCAATTACATCTTTCTCTTGTCGGTAAAAAAAAACGTTATTCAATTTTTGAATGATTACAAATTACAAAATCAACATTCTGGAAAAGTGTTTCGTAAACAACGAATATCTTTTATATCTTTCGGAAAATATAACCGAAAATATTAAGAAATAGTTATTGTTATATTTGGAGGCACTGGTGGCTTAACAATTATTGACGTAGGGCGTGATCACGGTTACCTGAGTTTTCCCATCTTGAATGAGGATTTTTCCATTCGACATAGCGGTGATACTCAAAGGAAACGTATGAATTCAACTTATCTCTCTGCAGCTATGGCTAAATAGTACAGCCTGGACTCTTTAGCCATTGATATGTCAACCAACCAAGGAGAAAGAATTTCAAACCAGACCGAAAAAGGGAGGGGTTCCTTCAGGTTATCCCTACCCTGGACACCCTACATGAGTATCACCCCACTATAACCCAACTAGATTATGGGACGAGTGAGAACAAGAATATTGCATTATTCTTTAATTGGATTTTTTGTGGTCATGTTGAAATACTAAGAAAGGAAATTATTTGTCAAAATTTCAGAGATGTAACATGATAATTGTTATTACTTGCCGATATGTCCTTCGACCTTCTTCCGTGTTTCATGTCGAACTAGGGAATCCAAACAGAATCTCCAACTGAACCCTTTTTTTAAACCCCAGGGGTAGACTATCCCAATTCTGCTAAGTTATTGTAAGTATTCCTTGTTAAACTGACCTGTTGTTGGGATTGAACCTGCAAACTCGAGACGATTTCACTTAGAAACACTTTCCAACCAAACGCCTTACCCACTGCGCTATATGTCTTTGCTGGACAATTTAGATTGATTTTCTGGGAATGAAACACCTGAAGACAGCCGAAGGATATATCAGCCGAAATGCTGTGAGTATAACAATAAAAATGAGGTCAATTGTCCAAATATTCTTAGTTATGAAAATTAAGAGAGGATATGTTTGAGAATTGGAGTGATATTTCTTAGTATCTCGAATGAAGTGAATATTTTTACTCCAAATTAAAATCTGTCTCTTTCTTTACTGAAAATCTTTCACGCAGTGCCGATCAACTCATGGCCTTTTTGTACAACTTGTACAACTTCGACTGCTAATAAAGATTGCAAAAAGTGATAAAGATTTCATGTCAAAAGGAAAATTTTCTTGCTTTTCAAAAGTTAAATTTTACAACTGCAATTATATTAATTTGGAAAAAGAAAAAAAATTATTTTGATTTTTTTCCCAACTGATTCTTAACAGGCGTTGCTTCTTTTAATTTATATTAGATTCTATCATAATTAGAATATGAAAAATCGATTTTTCTACCAGATTAATAAGATCGATGATGTAACAGTTTGTTTGAATCAAGGAAAAGGTTTGGTTTGGTTTCTTTGTTTAATGGCATATCAACCTTTGTAGGTTATTTAATGTCAAAGCCATTCTCATAGAAGAACGGTAGTGGTACTATGTAACCCATAGCTAGGAGGATAAGGGGGTTCATATCTTTTCCAAGGGTATTTGCCCGAAAGTAAATGTAATAGCGCGACTGGAGTATGAACTCGCTCACTGCGATTCCGAAGTCCATCGCTTTAACAATTACACCACGAGGACACCCCCGAATCAGGGAAAAGCTAGTTTTAATCTTTTTAAGTGTCAACTCGTACTCATAAAAAAGCGATAGTCAAAGAGTAATTAGCATAACACACACATAATACGTTTATATCAATTTATATTGATTCATAAATATGAAGGTAAATTAATACAAAAAATAAATCATTATTTTGAGTATCAATATATCTAGCACAACTGGTCCATCGGCCTATTAGTTAGAGTGTTCACCAATGGCTCGGGAGACTGGGGTTCAATCCCATGTCGAGTCAAACCAAAGACTCAAAAATGGTACTTGATATCACCTTGCTTAACATTCAGCAAAGGTACGTATCAAGGATAAAGTTGAGCAATCCAAGGAAAGGAGTAGCGCCCTTTCCTATACCTCGGTGTAGTAGCTATTGAAAAGGAAACCCTCGGGTCTCCCTCGATTATGATCGCCAATTTTACTTTACTAAGCCAGGCGAAATAAATGGAGAGCTTAGATTTAAGGGACCACTTGACGCCCAAGACAGTACTTACTACCACATCGAGAAGAAGTTGGGTTATATTCGTTTCCTGATTCGGGTGGCAATCCTAAGTAGTTCTGTCGACGGAGCTACATTATTTTCACACTGTCTACCCACTTAATGATATACAGTGATTCGAAACTTTCTTATGACAGACAATGGTGCACTAGCTCATTCACTCGAACATTGGTGGTTTGAAGAGAAGTGATTTGTCTGACAATACACCGCCGGCCGACCTCCACTATCTCAACCAACCAAACTACTCATGGCAATCATAATCGTCTAGTTGTATTCCTCATCTCTGGCCAGGGGTATTTCACATTTCTTTACCAACACACAAAATACACAACCGAGTGGGTGGAAGAAAAAGAACAAACAATCACGGGATTGGTTTAGCTTCGACCGCAAGAAGGGAAAAGTTTGTGACACTTTTGTGCATTCTATGGGCTAACACGAGCGTGTATTCGGGCGAAACTCTCACAAAGCCACTAGGAATGCACACTCACTTTCTTGCGTTGGTCAACCCAGAATCTTGAAAGGTCTTTCTCAACCGCCATCTTCCCCCGACTTCTGTCGACTGGTCTGTTCTCTTGACTGGTCTGTTCTGCCCACTTCTCCTGACTGCTCTGTCCTGCCGACTGATCTCTGAGAACTTCCTTCCCTCTTCCTTTTCCGGTTTCGTGGGATATCTCGCGCACAAGCCCTTTGTGTGGTTTTCGCGCCAAAATAGACAAAGGGATCCTCTGACTGGCACCCACACACACCCACACAATGAATGCCCAATATCGTGTCACATTTGCAGCAACGGGCAGATATTTCTCTATTTGCCGCTCGACAAGGGCGCTCATCCATAGTCTAGTGAAAATTATGGATGACTCTAAACAACAGATATTTTTGTTCATCTGTTTTTATGCCGAATTTTTTTTTGTACCCACAAGTAGGATGCGACAAAAGGTCAGTCTTATAAGTGGAGTAAAGCTGGTTTGAATTCGGAGTTTTCCTTTTCATTGATTGGTTGCTTAATCAAACCTGAAGAATTTAGTATGCCCTACTATTTAGCGCTAGCTGAGGGAGAGAGGTGGATTCTTGCTTTTCTCGAGGGTAAGAGCACAAAATAAAAGGCTAACATCCTTGTCGAGGATTTGAACTCTGGTCTCCTATTCTATTTCCTACAACGATAACCGCTGCGTTTATCACCTATGTAAAAACAGTATTTCAGGGTTTATTACTATCTGAGACAGTGGGCTCTAACTGGAGAATTTTGAATATATGCTCCTGGTCTTAGTGGTTACTACTTCACATGGGTAGTGAACAACTAACCTCAGATTAACGTTACAGGTACACACATAATGCGGTCAAATCTTTCAAATTTCTTTCTTTCATTTCTAAGGTAGAATTTTCTTTCAGAACTATTTTACCGTTCATATAGATCTTTTTACCTTCCCTCATCCAATATCCCAAAAGTGCATTCAGATGTCTTGAAAGCAATTAGAACACATACGAATTGAGTTTATGACAGCAGCACTAATCTCTTTATCAAAGTAAACTGCTTCCATTACATATATATATATATACTCAGCCCCTCTGCCAGGGCTTGGCCTTATTTTTGATGCGGAGTAAACCTGGTTTGAATAGAGTTTTCTTTCTCCGAGACTGGTTGCCGTACCAAAGCTAATACTCTTATCTGCTTTTCAGTGAATCCATAGCAGAGGGTACCAATGGATTTGTGAGTTTTGTGGAGAACTTAGTACCTACCGTACTTTACGGGAGTTACTTTCAGGTTTCGTTTCCACAAATACCACACAAATTTTACAAGCATGTAAACAAATGCCATGTGACAACAACAAACATTAAGAAACAAGTAATTTAATAATCATAACACACAGGATGAAAATAATTAAAATACAAAGTTCATTTTATGTGCGTGTATGTGTAAGTAGAAAATACAGCTATGGCCAGTTGAATAAAAATATGATTTGCTTTGTTGGGAAAGTCTATAATATGTCGAAAGTTGGCCGAAGTAAAGAAGATAAAAAATTGACTTTACTTACATACATGTGTATGCGTGTGTGTGTATATATGAGGGGCTGTAAGCATTGGCTTTTGTTTTCTTAAGTCCACACGTGCGTTTTTTATGATCTTTGGCGACAACGTGTCACGTGCCGGTAGTCGACAAAAGAACGTCGCATGCTTCTTCGCTCTGTGTCTTGTGTGCGATGGCTTCTGTTGTCCGTCGTCCTTGCATCTCATTGTGGAATGCCTTAGTAAATTAAATTCCTCGTTATTTATACTTTTTGGGGTAACTAAAGTGAATCAAAAATAGGAATTTTGTTAGGTTTTATTGCAGGTCCTAAAATTCAAGCGCGCAGACATTTCTTGACCAATCAGATTTGTATAATTACTTATTTATTTTAGAGCCTAAATGTTTTTCTGTTAATTATTTCTGTGCCGGATTTTCTAGAATGTTCTTATTTTTTGTTTTTAGCTGATTGGTTGAAAAATATAAAAGTGTAACTTCAATGTTAATGCGATTTTGATCCGAAATTTCTAGAATGTTCTTCTGCATTTTTGGATTTGATTTTTTTAAGGCTAAAAGAATGAGTATTCTATTGTTTTCTAAGAGAATAAGGTTCAGTTTGGTTGGGGTTTATGGTATATCAACCATTGTATGTTATTTAATGTAAAATCTTCTTTATACATATATAGTAAATGTACATATAATTTGTAAACGCATTTTGTTGATAACATTCTAAAATGCCGGAGCTCCTTTTTGCTCACAATTGAATGCTTTCAAATATTGCAATATCATCATCATCATCATGTCGTGCCGCTAGCATGGATATCCCTGACCATTTCTCGCCACTTCTCCCTATCATTCATCGCCTCCAGCAGGTCTTCTGGGTTACATCCTGTGTCCTCACATACCTGCTGTATGTAAGTTCGTGCTGGTCGTCCTGCTTTTGCTTGGCCATATGTGGGGGTCCATAGGAGTACGTCACTTACGAGCTCGTCCTTGCTTCTCCGGCAGTGTCCGGCGTGTCTGGCTCGTCTAACCTGTATAGTTTTCGTGATGGGAGGCAAGTGGCCGTACAGTTGGTGTCTCGTGGGGTGTTGTCGCCAGGACTTGTTCAATATTGCTCTCAAGTCACAAATTAACACTAGTCATATTTTTGCACACTTAATTCGTTTCATTGAAGAGCTACCACTGCGTGTCAGGGTGGCCCTGGGAGCAATAGCAATGATGGATACTCCACATTCCCCCAAACTCCAAGGCTGCAGCCTCACCATCAGATTGTTTAATGTTATATTAGGACACCCGTTGATGAGATGCAGTCGGTGTATTCTACAGCCTCAACCGACTGGATTGGCTGTGATATAAAATCTACTCCTGTCTAATATAGTGATATGGGATCGGGTACTTGTATCTAATGTAGTGATACGGAATTGTGTACTCCTATCTCATGCAGTGATAAGGGATTAGGTACTCTTGTCTAATGGAGTGATAAGGGATCAAGTACTCCTATCTATTAAATATATATATATGATTTGTAAATTCATTTTGTATATAACATGCTTAAACGAGCGAGACCTTCTATTTTCGCACACAATTAAATGGTTTCAAGCATTGCCAAATAACATTCTGAATTTAACAGCAGTCATTTGTTTGCACGCATTTTTTTCCAGTTAACTCATTGATAGGACTATCAAGTGCTACAACTCCAAGTCAGAGTAAACCTGGGAACAATAGCAAGAAGGGATACTCCACATTCCCCAAATCTCCAAACCTGGAGCCTTGCAATCAGATTGTTTAACGTCATAAACAGGACACTCGTTGTGGCGGGAGGGTCTTACCTCTCAGCAGAGACACAGTCGCCAGGGCCCTCAAGGGAATAAGCGTGAAGTTAAAGGCAAACATCTTCATCTAAGATCTGAATTCAAGTTCAATTTTTCGGGCGATAACCATTACACTGCGAGTATATCAATACATCACTTTAAATACATTTGCAAATCCAAAGCAATGTTTTATCTCGTTAAAATTATTTTTTATAGATATTCTATAACTGCAAAAAAAACCAACCTTTTTATAAGCACTTAAAACTACTTCCTCTTTTTGAACTCTCAAATGCCTTGAAAATATCAGTCCGGATTATTTCGTTTTAAAGCCCCTGGAAGTTCTTCTTTTGAATGAAGTTTGCTAAATAAAATATGTGGGGATTATAGTTGTTGTGATTCCGAGAACACAGTGTCAATGGGTGCCTCAGAAAACATGGCCGTCTTTATTTGTATTTGGAACAGATCGAACCTGTGCAGTTTGAGGAATTGTTTATTGATTGTAAGAAAAACTAACTGACGTGCCCCAGATCAAAGTGTTTACAAATTAGAAAAAAATGTTGTGTGTTTGGTACCGGAAGAATCTCGCAAGATTCGTGAATAAGCAACCTCATTCATGTGTAGGAACATGAATACAGTACGAAAACAGGGACAAAAACAAAATATAAATTTACCGACACAAAAACGTTCACCTCAACACATACAAATAAAATAATCGAATGAAGTTTTCACAAGCACAAACATACGATTATATGTTTATTTAGTCATAATGATTTGGTTTATATGTTTAACGGTGAATCAATTCCTTGTGGATCATTTAATGCCGAAATTTGAATACGGCATTTACACAAGAATACTGCAAGCAATATTGAACAATTTCTGGAGGCAACATCCCACAAAACAGCAGCTGTACGGTCACCTATCGCCCATCACGAAAAATATCCTTGTTAGACGAACCAGACATGCTTACACTGCTGGAGAAGTAAGAACGAGCTCATAAGCGATGTACTCCAGTGAACCCCTTCACATGGACGAGCAAATGCAGGACGACCAGCTATAACCTATATACGATAGTTTTGTGCCGATACAGGATATAGCCTTGAAGATTTCCCGGGAGCGCTGGACGATAGAGACGAGTGGCGAGAGAGGGCCACTGAAATCCGTGCTGGCAGCATGACATGATGAGGATGAGGATGAATGTTTGGTAATAATCATAACTATAGCTCAGTCGGTGGGGGTTAAAATACGCTGAATTTATTCCTGGCAGATATGTAAGAATATCCCACCCATGCCAAAAATATGTTTCCTTTGTATGACAGGAAACCATCTGATGGTGAGAGGCCATGTCGGGAAATCTCAGGAATACAGAGTACAGCTTCATAGCCATTACTCCCAGTTCCACTCTGAACGTGAGTGGTTGTACTGTTCGGGTTCCATCTATAAGGTAAATACATATTTTTTAATTAATCGTAATCATTGAACCATGTTCAAGAATAATAAAAAAAGATGTAAGCACAAATGCAAAAAATGAACAAACAAGTACTACAATTCTCTTAGTATAAGATAATCCTAGACAGATTGACACGCCATTAATACCAATTAATCAATACTTACAACATTTTAACTGTACGATCGTATTTTTCAATCAAACTTCTATCTGTCAAGAATTATTTTTGTTTTCACACTGCGATCTGATGTCAATAATTTCTACCCAACACAAAAAAATTGCAGGCATGCTTTCTCCCACCAATCCTTGTAATAATCATTTATTTGCACAAAAAGTAGAAGCACACTCCCCTACACTTCGGTGTAGTAGCAATAGAAAAGGGAGCCTTCGGGTCACACTCGATTAAGGTCACCAAATTTATAAATTTTCAAGAATTCCTAACGAAGAATATTATCAAATATACCTTTTTAACGCATATTTAGGACCCAAACAGTTCCTAACACTCCGGGTAAGAGTCAACTTGTGTGTGAGGGCAATAAAGGGGTACTCCCTACTTCCCAGAGGCCCAGGACACGGGCCCCACCATCGAATTCAGCTTAGTTTCATACCCAGGACACAACTCTTGGATATGATGGTGTAAATGTTTACAAAAAAAATGTTTCAAAGAATTCATGTGTAAAGAAACGACAGACACACGTTCCAAAATCAGGGGAAAGTGGTTGAAGCATTTGATTGGATCAAAACAGAATTCAACTCAAGCAACTAAAGTTATACCAACTAATATCTCGGCACTATCTGCAGAGACATACAGTCTTAGTATAATAAACTGGACGCTAGCTGAAATTAAGAAAGATGAATACTAAATATAAAAAAAACTGATAATTTGCCACAGAATGCATCACCTCAGAGCCAGAAGACTTTGATGGGAGCAAAACAGATATTATCGCACCGGGTAAAAATGAACCTGTGAGTAAAGGTAACAAAGGGTTATGTAAATCAGTCCTAGCTGAGATCCAGAATTGGGTCCTCACCACCATATACAGTTTAGTATCATATACAGAACACGGGTTAGAATTTGAACTTAGGCTGAACATATTTCATTTTCTTTTAGCCTCTTTGGGCACTCAGCTGCATTTCTGGATTTTTATATAGAGTCCTGCAAAATGATCTCCAGGATTTAAAATTTCACCCGTGAAACAGCTAGTCGTGGAGAGCGGATAGGAGTACATATTTGGGTGGCAGCATCCATGATATTGTAGTTTACATCTTAGTGTTGAATGGTTAAAATCACAAGGAAGACTCTCTAATAGATAGATAGGTAGAGAAAGAGAGGGGAGAGAGAGAGGAGGGAAAGGAAAGTTGAATAAGAACAGAGGATAAACTACAGGATTGTCGACCCGAATCGAAATTAAATAAACTCTAATGCTTTGTCATATATGTTATGGATTATAACGTCCTCTGATTGAAAATGATGCAGAGAAATGTATTGTAGATATTTATTCATTTTAAAAAAATCTATCAGCATTATATTTGATAATTTTGACTAATATTATCCTGTATACTGTTAAATCTAATTTTATCGCAACGGATATCCTCATCTCGGCCAGACGACTAGATCTAGTGATAGTCAACAACAACAAAAAAAAAAGAAAACCTGCCGAATAGTAGAATTTGACGTTCTGGTTGACCACAGGGTAAAATTGAAAGAAAGCGAAAAGAGAAATAAGTACCTGGACCTTGCTAAAGAACTAAAAATAACTATGGAGCACGAATGTGATGGTGATACCAATTGTAACTGTTACTCTCGGTGCAGTCAACAAAGGATTGATAAAGGGACTGGAGGACCAGGAAATTAGAGGGCAAGTGGACACGAACTAAACGACAGCATTATTAAGATTGGCCCGATTATTAAGAAGAGCCCTGGAGATTTGACGAGACTTGCTATCACTTAGACTCCAGTGGATTTGAACTCGTGTCGCCGTGTCCATTTCCTACGACGATAACCATTACACCACGGGCACCTCCAGATAGAAATTATAAAATGGGACATTATATTCATTGGCAAGTATGCAAATGCTATTGCAATAGACCAGATACAGTGGTAAATTACTCCAAAAAAAAAATATACCTTCCATTTGATAAGTTATTACCAACAAATAATAACCTATCAGTCAAAGAATATAATAAAATTAATGAATAGAAAGATCTGTTCATAAAGATTGAGATAATATGACACCTTAAAACAACCATCGTGCTAGTAATTCTGGGAGTACTGCGTATGATAAACATTAACAAGATACGTGACAGTCCGATCTTAAATGAAATACAAAAACAACAGCACTCTGTTGAACTGTTCTTCTTCCAATGAGACTAAAAAGTATCACCCAGAAAAGGAAGCAAAACATAAGTACATAGAGTACATACATAAGTACGTAGAGTACAGTTAATCATTACTTTTGCTCACTCTAGCTCTTGGGTAATGAACCCGATGAAGGATTGAAAAAAACAAAAAAATGAAGCCGAAAATTATCATCATTAATAATAATAATAATAATAATAATAATAATCTTTGAACGTGAGTGTCCTATCTCATGTGGTAAGACAAAAAAAAAAGCCCGATTGTGTTGGGGCAAAGAATTCGATAAAGGAACTAAAAATCTAACGATGTCAAACATACAGATCGAAACAGAAGCTGCTAGTCATACAAATGTGATATATTCATTTTGATTTGTAAAAAGAAAAAAATCAAATAGTTTTATGCCATTGTTATTATTTCTGAAATTAATGACATATCGAAAGAATTTCATTGCATTGTAAAGGAAATCTATCAAGTTTGCAATGCTTACGGGGCTCTTATTAATCTACATTTAATATTGAGCTTTTGTGTTTTATTTGTTACCAAAGAGGTAATTAATGTAGGCATCTATTCTGTTCTAAATGACATGAAGAACACAGGAATGTCACATTAAATTTTATCTTGACAGTTTTAGTTTAATTAAACACATGATCAAATACAGGAAAACGCCCCAACAATAAAACAAGGAAAGTAGACCCATTTCCTGTAACGAAAGCAATCATGACTCACTGTATAAAATACTTGGAAAAGGACTTGATTTAAGAAAAAAAAAAACACCGACTCACACTTAAAACCATGATATTCAAATATTAATTATTCTGGATCTTCCATCTGTCTCTGCTCACTTTATTTCTTTTCTCTTATCAATCTCTCCCCATCTTTTCTCTTCATCTCGTTTTCTTTCTCTCTCCATCTCTGTATCATAGACAAGGCATGACATTTTATATATATATATATATATATATGAGAGAGAGAGAGAAAGAGAGAGAGGGGGAATGGATGAGAACAGACTGGAGGAATAGAGAGAGGAGGTAATATTTATAATGATTTATATCTATATAAAATTATGCATGCCATTGAGTTACTTTAGGGGAAATAAGAGAAAATTGCAGAAAATTCAATCGGAACACGAAGAGAGAGAGAGAGGAATGAGTATTTTCTATTGTGTCAAAGTCTAAGAGATTTTACATATTCATATCAGCATTGCAGAATAGATAACATCACTCAAAATGTAAACGCAATCATCTCATGAAAAATATAAGCGTGCAAACATGTGCACACACACACACACACACACACACACACACACACACATATATATATATATATATATATATATATATATGTGTGTGTGTGCGCGCCTGTATATGTGCCTGTATATGCATGTGTATATGTGTGCTCATGTATATATGTTAAGTAGAATCTTAAAATGTTAAATACAAATATTATGAAAAACACTTTAGTTGAATAGCAACAACGTTTCCTTCTTAGTATATATATATATATATATATATATATATATATATATATATAACTTCTTCACCATATCGAATTTAAACTAACCTGAGGATCGGCAACGTAAAAGTAAGAGTTTTGCAATTTTCATCATTTTTTATTTTCCTATTTTACAGCTGATATATATATATATATATATATATATATATATATATATATATATATATATATATACTGCCATCCTATATATATATATATATATATATGGAGATAAATAGTGAGGGAGAAAGAAAGGGAGAGGGAGTTAGGGACGGGCACTCGGAGCTTACTGGTATATTAATATGAAAAATACTCGCCTACACGAATTCAACTGTTTGGATTTCGAATATGTGTGGTAATGGGAAAGGTATAAATCTTTCTTACCCCCCAGCTGTTTTATATAGAACGATCATTGTTCTACAAGGATTGCATTGGCATTGAATAACTCGCAAACGTTGATATGCCATTAAACAAAGAAACCAAACAAAAGTAAACCAAGCCATGAGAAAAATTTATAAATCCAAACATTCTCACCCAAACAATGGGGAAAAAAGTTGGAGTGGATCTTAATTTTAGGTATGGCAACCAGTCTATGAGAAGGAAAACCGAGTTCAAACCTGTTATAAACCTAGAGAAGGATCAGATCAACCAGGTTATCTCTTGGTAAATCATTCTGCTGGAGTAGCAACCACCACATTTAAACCAGGTTACGGGACCATATATATTGAAGGGCCCTTATATATATATATATATATATATATATATATATATATATATAAACAGGGGTCAATCAATTAATAAGGTGAATTTTTTCTAAGGATTTGATAATAGGAAGTAGTGTTCATATTTGTATCCTTTTTCTAGGAAATCAATAGTAATGGGTCTTTTTATCTCATAGAAGACTACCAGGTTGACCTCTACTGACCAATATTTCCGGAACTTATTTTCTTCAAAGAATCTGAGTATTTCCACTTCATGGACTCTCTTTTTGACACAACGTCGAAGTGACAAACCCAAGTTTAGTCCAATTATAATCATTTTCTTTATTTTTTGTTTTTAACTAAATTATTCTTCTCGGGACACTGCACACATTCTTCTGTCAATTTCATACTGTTTGCTCTACTCAGCCACCAAATATTTAATGACAGACCTCTGATGTTGCCAGAAGGGTTCCATCTTATCTTTTAATTACATCAAAACAAATAATTTTGTGCGACTGAAATGATTTATGGCATAAAATATTTCCGAACAATGTAGAATTTACATGTACATTTACAGAAATAATTTGAAAAAAAAGAGATTTTTCTAAACTATTACTTCCGTTTTAAATGACCTTCAATCGCTCACCCACCCATACACACACAGAGGTTCATCTGAATCTAGCATTCCTCTGTCTCTGTCTCTGTCTGCTTGTCTCTCTCTCTCTCTCTCTCTCTCTCTCTCTCTCTCTCATTCTCTTCCAATCTTTTCAATCTTTTCTCTTCAAATCATTTTCATTCTCTTCTCTTTGTCTCCCCAACTCTCTCTCTCTTTATATATATATATATATATATATATATATATATATACGAGGATCATTAAATTAGTTTCCAGACATTTTCGTATGGGCACTTTTATTGATAGTACACACATGAAATTCTAGTCCCCTTCCAAGTAATCTCTTCCGGCTGCAATGCACATGTACCGTTCCAACAACTTCTGGAAGGCCCAATGTAAGTCCTCTTGTGTGACCGTGTCAATGACGTTCGTCACAGCCACTTTCATATCCTCAATTGTCTCATAACGACAGCCTGTGAGCTTAGGGAATAACCAAAAGTCACAGGGAGCATGGTCTGGACTATAGGGAGGCTGAGCAACTGTCTTGATGCCCATCTTGGTCAAATAGTCTATGACAAGGAGTTGTGGGCTAGTGCATTGTCCTGGTGGAAATGCCAATGACCCGATTTGAAGAGTGCTGGCCTCTTACCAAGGAATCTCTTCCTGAAATCCCTAAAAGCCTCAACATAGGAACACTAACTCTAACCCTTTGGCCAATCAACTCTGGTGTTCTGACTTCCTTTCTCCTCCCACACCTCCCATCATTCCTCACAGACTCCCTGCCTTCCTTGAATCTCTTATGCTACTCAAAAACTGATGCTCGATTCATGCAAGATAGTCGAAAAGCAGTCTGAAGTATTCCAAACGTTTCTGTGGCATTTTTTCCAAGGTTAAAACACAATTTTATTGCATATCGTTCTTCTAAAGTCCAGATTGCATTTTTGAAATTCACCAGCTGTAATAATCAGGCTTTAGTAGAGTGTATTCCAAATCCTGCTGTAGCTGTTCAATTAAACCTGAAATCATATAAATTGGTCAGTCATCTCATAAGATGTATAGCAATAACATACTGAATTTTCAAGAGTCTACGTCAATTTTAAATGCCTCTACAAGAAAGTCTGGAATCTTATTAAATGCCGCACGTATATATATATATATATATATATATATATATATATATATATATATATATATATATTTACTAATCAATTATCTACCAGTATCCACGGTACCAGAAAAAAACAAAAAACCCCTGGCCAGGAACAAGAGATAAAAATAAAAATATCTCGAATAGTTGTATACACAAAAGAGCGTGGTTACTATATAATTAGGAAATGTTATAGGTTTATTTATTTATTTTTTTTTTATTTTTTTTTTTTTTTTTAAGGCAAATTTTAGGATAGGTGGAGGTTTTTGGTGAATAAAGGCAATTTCTCCTTAGAATGGTTTAGGCGAAACTTCCTGATGATCCGTAAAAGTAGAGGTATATACTGATTCGAATAATAAGAGAGATAAAAAGATATATTTTGGGTCAACCCAAGGGGATTTTAAAACTAGGTACTATAACCATAGAACAAGTTTTTCGCACGAAAGATACAGATATAGCACTGCGTTATCTAGTTATGTGTGGGAGATTAAGGAAAAAATGGGAGTAGATCCGATAATGAAATGGGAAGTAATAAAGAAATGCCGCAAATATAGGGCAGGTAATAGAACCTGTAATCTTTGTATGGAGGAAAAATTGATAATAGCAGATTGTAAAAGTAAGAATATGCTAAACAAAAGATCGGAGGTGTTGAATAGTTGTATACACAAAAGAGCGTGGTTACTATATAATTAGGAAATGTTATAGGTTTATTTTTATTTTTTATTTATTTATTTTATTTATTTTTTTTTTTTTTTATGCAAATTTTAGGATAGGTGGAGGTTTTTGGTGAATAAAGGCAATTTCTCCTTAGAATGGTTTAGGCGAAACTTCCTGATGATCCGTTAAGGTGAAACTTTAGTAGAAGATTTTCGACTAGCGATTTAAGTTAATTCTATATATATATATATATATATATATATATATATATATACTAGTATTGTTTTCTCATTCTCTTCCAATCTTTTCTCAACTCATTTTCATTCTCTTCCCTTTGTCTCTCCCTCTCTCTCTCCATCTCTCTCTATCTCTTTATACGTACACACACACACACACACACACGCATATATATATATATATATATATATATATATATATATAAACATTGATTGATCTAACAACGCTCGATGTCATCTTTTCTAAGTCCTGATGACGGTTTATTAAAACCGAAACGTTATTACTTCAACTGTCTTTCACATTAAATTCATAACTTGGGATTACTTTGTTTTTTCAATTTTTCTTTTCCTCTCTCTATATATATGTAAATATATACAAGAGTCCAACCCATGGTCAAGTCATACCAAAGACTAAAAAAAATGGTACTTGATGCCTCTTTGCTTAACACTCATCATTATAAGGTATGGCTCAAGGGTAAGTGGATTTAATCGGCGTAAGGAGTAGCGCCCTCTCCTACACCTCGGTGAATTAGCAATAGAAAAAGAAACCTTTGGGTCGCCCTCGACAATGATCTGCAAACTTTTATATATATATATATATATATGTATGTGTGGGAGTGTGTGTGTGTGAGAGAGAGAGTGTGTGTGTGTGTGTCTGTGTGTATTTATATAGCTGTTATTGCTGTCTATTCATTTGTGCAAGATAGGTTTATGCATAAAATTTGTTTATCAAAACAAATGCTTTTCTCAGCTCAAACAATTTCTGAATAGCGTGGTACATAATTTGTTAGATTAAATGATTCTTTCCCATCGAGGTTCGTTAATTTGCTCTTGTTGCTTCAAAATTCGCCAATTACAAGAAAACACGTTATTAAAAATGCAATATTGAAAATTAATTTCTCTTTTATTCTTTATTTTCAGTCTTTTAATATTAATTTTCGATAACATGTTTAACATGTTTTCCTAGTTTTTGATAAGCGATTATTTTATTGATGACTTTTCTTTTTATAATTTTCCTCGGCTGACTGTGTTGTCATCAACGAAAATTCCTCGTGAATTTGCAAAGTTTGATTTATTGGAAATCGAAGCACTCACTTAAAAAGATAGCTATTTTTTCTCAAAATTCAACGAATATATTTACCTTTTTAACAGAGCTACATAGCCCTGAAACAGAATGTTTATTTTCTTTTTATTCAATTTATATATATATATATATATATATATATATATATATATATATATATATGTAAATAGTAAAGTTGGCGACTTTAGTCGAGTGTGACTTGAAGGTTCCCTTTTCAATTGCTACTACACCGGGGTGTTGAGGATGGTGCTACTCCATTCCCGGGATCACTCTACTTTATCCTTGATCTTCACCTTACAATGCCGAGTGCTAAGCAAGGCGCAATCAAGTACCACCTCTGAGTCTTTGGTATGACTCGACCTGGGATTGAACTCCGGTCTCCCAGACCATTGTCAAACACTCTAATCATAAGGCCAATCCTCGCTGATGGTTCGATTCTCGGTGTGAGGGTGATGTGTCCATCTGGCCTTGCCCGAAACTAAGTTTTGTAAATGATTTTGCTTCCAAGTGTACATAAGGTCGCATTTGGACATGCGATTACTTAAAAAGCTAACTTAGTCGCTAAGTTAAGTGTAAGTTACTGTGAGGGAATTCCATTTATAGCATGCACCTTCCTCAGTATTATCGCACCCCACATCGTGCTATATTTCTCTGAAGGTTCGAAACTGTTTCACAATGGATTAAACGGTGAAAACAAAAAGCTTGAATATACATTGTTTAACCGAGGAGGTGATGTGTGTTACTTCGCAAAATGATAGTGTGTGGACTTTTCACTTTCACAACGATGATGGCTGGCGAAATTCCTTTAACTATAAACTTATCTGTCTACTAGGTTACAGGGTCCCCTCTGTGGAGCAGACTGACTTTCCTTGTGTATATGCAGGGGTAGACATTTCTTACTTCCTGATTTTTGGTCACTCATAGACAGGACATACATATATTGCCAGACTGTGTCTCCAGGTCACACTAAATGGTGAGATAATAAAATTAAAGCTCTTGTAAGTCGTGAATCCACTTTAACTGACCATCTCCACCTATTCTCACATGGTTGGATTAGTGGTTCACGCATAAAATACATCGGCCACACTCACCCTCAACATACCCGTGCAAATATGTCCCGGCCCTTATATTGACATACAAATATACACGCATGCATATATATACATACCTATAGTCAACTCACAACTATATACATATGTATACACTCACATGTACATACATACATACATACACGTACTTACACCAACTGTTGTGTCTACACATCTACACATACGTATAGATAACTCTCTATACTACTAAGGGGTGTCCTCGTGGTGTAATGGTTAAAGCGATTTCGTACTCCAGTCGCGCTATTATGTTCACTTTCGTCCAAATACCCTTGGGAAAGGTATGAACCCCCTTATCCTCCCAGCTATGGGTTGAATAGTACCACTACTGTTCTTCTACGAGAATGGATTCGGCATTAAATAACCTACAACGTTTGATATGCCATTAAACAAAGAAACCAAACCATCTATATACTACCACACAAGCGTCTATAATGTCACAACTAGACATTGTAAAGTGTTAAAGCTAAATAATCTCAGGAATTCAGTTCGTTATTGTTAAAAGGAATAATGAACCAATTTACAATTTCATTTTATTGTGAGTAAGAAAATATTCTATTTACTTTTTTTTATATTTAATATTTTTTTTTATTTCCTTTTTTTTAATATTTCATTTTATACAAATTGGAAAGGGTGTTGTTATTAATTCATAAACTTAAAAGAAAATCGGAATGATTTATAATACATGCATCATTACATACATCATTACGCGCATATTTTTCCGTGTAATTATTATCGGAGCATTATTCCAAGAATTTATTATACATCATCCTTTCATGCAATTATTAATTATGTATTATTAGGTATAATTATTATTCATGTATCATTCTGTATAACTATTATTCAGGCATTATTTCGTGTAATTGTACAGCTTGTATGAATCCGTTTCATTATCAAGCATGCATTATTGCATAAAATTATTATGCACCCATCTTTCGGTGTGATTATTGTACGTGCTTCGCTTTATTTGATTATTATGCAACCATCTTTCCCTGAGATAATTATACATGCTTCTTTCTATTTAATTATTATGCAACCATCATTCCGTGTGATTATTATACATGCTTCTTTCTATTTAATTATTATGCAACCATCTTTCTGTGTGGTTATTATACATGCTTCGTTCTATTTAATTATTATGCAACCATCTTTCTGTGTGATTATTATACATGCTTCTTTCTATTTAATTATTATGCAACCATCTTTCCGTGTGATTATTATACGTGCTTCTTTCTATTTAATTATTATCCAACCATCTTTCCGTGTGATTATTATACGTGCTTCGTTCTATTTAATTATTATGCACCCATCTTTCCCTGAGATAATTATACATGCTTCTTTCTATTTAATTATTATGCACCCATCTTTCCCTGAGATAATTAAACATGCTTCTTTCTATTTAATTATTTTGCAACCATCTTTCCGTGTGATTATTATACGTGCTTCTTTCTATTTAATTATTATGCAACCATCTTTCTGTGTGATTATTATACATGCTTCTTTCTATTTTGTTATTATGCCCCAATCTGTCTGTGTGATTATTATATATGCTTCTTTCTATTTAATTATTATGCAACCATCTTTCTGTGTAATTATTATACGTGCTTCTTTCTATTTAATTATTATGCAACCATCTTTCCCTGAGATATTTATACTTGCATCTTTCAATTTAATTATTATGCAACCGTCTTTCTGTGTGATTATTATACCTTCTTCTTTCTATTTAATTATTATCCAACCATCTTTCCGTGTGATTATTATACGTGCTTTGTTCTATTTAATGATTATGCAACCATCTTTCTATGTGATCATTATACATGCTTCTTTCTATTTAATTATTATGCAACCATCTTTCCGTGTGATTATTATACATGTTTCTTTCTATTTAATTATTATGCAACCATCTTTCCCTGAGATAATTATACATGCATCTTTCTATTTAATTATTATGCAACCATCTTTCTGTGTGATTATTATACATGCTTCTTTCTATTTAATTATTATGCAACCATCTTTCCGTGTGATTATTATATATGCTTCTTTCTATTTAATTTTTATGCAACCATCTTTCCGTGTGATTATTATCCATGCTTCTTTCTGTTTAATTATTGTGCAACAATCTTTCTGTGTTATTATAATACATGCTTCTTTCTATTTTATTATTATGCCCCAATCTTTCTGTGTGATTATTATATATACTTCTTTCTATCTAATTATTATGCAACCATCTTTCCGTGTGATTATCATACATGCTTCTTTCTATTTAATTATTATGCAACCATCTTTCTGTGTGGTTATTATACGTGCTTCTTTCTATTTAACTATTATGCAACCATCTTTCTGTGTGATTATTATACATGCTTCTTTCTATTTAATTATTAAGTACGCATCATTCTGAGTAATTTGTTGTAGAAAGAAACTTGTATTTTTGTTTGGCGCGTAATTTAATTTGACCATTAGAGTTTCCGACATTTTCACCGAATCAGGATGACCTGTCCTATTCAGCCCGAACCATATTTCCTAGCAGCACCAAAAATTGAAGAAAGCCCGCGAAACTCCCTCTCCTTCAGAAATCCTCAATGAGAACGGACGTCTATTCGTCTGCTCCTGAATAGCAGTAGCAGCATCATACACAATGAGGAGTGTCATCTAGTTTATGGACCCCTTGGGTCTATTCTTCTAGACCAAGATATCCTAGTTAAAAACAAATTAGATGATACACTATAAAAATTTTCTACCTTCTTTCCTTACTACGAGACTCGCAGCGTACCAGCGTAAACCCCTTGCTTCATGCTGTCATTAAAACCTTGATACAAAACCTAACGACGTCTTCGTTCTTCTCCACCACCTTTATTTTCCATCAACATTTAGCGAGGGGTAACAACCACCGTAATACCAACGCAACCAACGTAATACCAACCCAACCAATGTAATACCAATATCATCATCATCATATCGTGCTGGCAGCACGGATATCCCTGACCCTCTCTCGCCACTCCTCCCTATCGTTCATCGCCCTAGGTAGGTCTTCAGGACAACAACCTGTATCCTCACATAGCTGCTGAATGTACGTTCGTGCTGGTCGTCCTGCTTTTGCGCGGCCATGTGTGGGGATCCATAAGAGTACATCTCTTATGAGTTCATCTCTGCTTCTCCAGCAATGTTCTGCATGTCTGGTTCGCCTAACTTGAATAGTTTTCGTGATAGGGGGCAGGTGGCCGTACAGTTGGTGTCTTGTGGGGTGCTGCTGCCAGGACTTGTTCAGGATTGCACGCAGCATTCTTGTGTAATTGCCATCTAGTTTCTTCTCCAGCCGTTTTGTTAGCGTCCATGTAGTGCATCCATATAGCAGTATCGATGTGACCGCTGCCTGGAAGAAACTGCGTTTCATTTTATCGGTTAGGTCTGATTTCCATATAGTCGATAGCCTATTGATAGCTGTCCATGCTTTCGTTAACCTCGTTTCGATGTCCTTTTCGGTTGATTCGACGCTGCTTCCTAGGTACGTGAATTTGTCTACTAGTTTAAGAGGGGTTCCTTTTAGAGTGGAGATGTCCCCCGCTTGGTTATAGCACATATATTCCGTTTTGTGTGCATTAACATGGAGGCCTGTGCTTGCTGCTGCTCGTTCCAAACTATGCAGAAGTGTTTCGGCTTGGTCAGGTGTATTTGCCAGTATCGCTATGTCATCGGCGTAGTCGGCGTCGGTAATTGTTGTTGCGGGGTATCTTCTGCTTCTTTTCTTCGTCAGTTCGAAGCCATTCTCTTTGATTTTGTCAATCGATGTTCTAAGTACGTAGTCTAGACAAATGATAAAGAGATACGGAGCCAGCGTGTCCCCTTGTAGTACTCCTGCTACAATGTCGAAGTATTCTGTGTCTCCATCCGGTGATCGTACTTTTACTTTAGTGTTTCTATAGAGAATCGTTATTGCCACTACGGTTTCTTTAGGTATGCCGTACGCTAGTAGGATTTGTTCCATCTTTCCTCTGTGAATGGAGTCGAAAGCCTTGGTGAAGTCGACAAATATTAATGTCGCTTGTAGGTTCTTTGCCCGTACACCTTCAAGGATTCTGCGGATGGTTAATATTTGTGAGGTCGTGGATCTATTTCTTCGGAAGCCATTTTGGTTTTTTCTAAGTTTGTTGTCGATTTTGGGTTCTATTCGGTTTCGCAGTAGGGCATTGTAGATTTTGGCAGCTATGGATGTAAGTGTTATGCCTCGGTAGTTTTTGGCTAATCCGAGGTCCCCCTTTTTTTTAGGGAAGGGGAGTATGCATCCCTTCGTCCATAACCAACGCAAAACTCACCTAAACCTAAAAACCCAAATATAATAATAATAATAATAATAATAATAATAATAATAATAATAACATTCCCATCGTTATAAATTATTATACGTGTCTTTTAACGTGAATTCATTTTGCAAGCATCATTCTGTGTAATTTTCTCGCACGCTTCTTTCTATTCATTTATAATACACGTATCCTTCCGATTATTTATTATGCACGTATCATACCGACTTGTTATTATGCACCTATCATTCCGAGTAATAATTATTCATGCATCATTCCGAGTAATAAGCATACATGTATTATTCCTCGTAATTATTATGCACTTATCATTCCGAGTAATTATTATACATGTATCCTTCGGAGTAACTGTTACGCACGTATCTTTCGGAATAATTATTATGCACGTACTCTTCGGAGTAATTGCTATGCACATATCATTCCGAGTAATGATTATGCACTTATCATTCCCAGTAATTATTATGCCTGAATTATTCCGAGTAATTACTACGTACGTATCATTTCGTGTAATTATTTTGCAGATATGATTCCGTGTTACTATTAATCGTGCATTATTCCGCGAATTATTATGAAGGCATTTTTCCATATAATTAATATGCGCGTATCTTTCCATGGGATTTTCTATTAATGTATTGGGGTATATTTGTTAGTTTGCATACAAACAGAAATAATGTGACAAAATTCATGATATTCGTATGGATCTGGCAATTAAGACATCCTGCTTTTAATATCGATTTTTGAAATCATAGCTCATGATTTGAACACCTCCTAGAAATATAAGTGAGAATCTTTTCGAAACGATATGTGGTCATTCTATTTTCTAGACATATCTACAAAGTAATGCCTTATTGGCCTAGTGGGTTGGATGTTCGCCAGTTGTCAGGGAGACCGAGGTTCAATCCCAGATCGCATTATACCAAAGACTTTAAAAATGGTACTTGATACCTCCTTGCTTAACACTCAGTAATATAAGGATAAAGTAGAGCAATTAAGGATAAAGTAGAGCAATTCAGAGAAAGGAGTAACGCCCTCCCCAACACCTCGGTGTAGTAGCTATTGAAAAGAGAGCCTTCTGGTCGCCCTCGACTACGGTCACCAACTTTACTTATATATATATATAAATTGACCAGTTGGCTAGAGCCGTAGAATACACCGACTGCACCTCTGCAGTTGGATAAGACTCCGCCAACAAATATACTGGATATGACATTAAACCATCTCGTTGTGAGGCTCCAGTCTTGGAACTCTGGGGAATGAAGAGTACTCGTTCATTTTCATTGCTCCCAGATCCACTCTGTCCCAGATCCACTCTGTCCCAGAGTGGTAACACCTGATTGGGTCCTATTTATCTAGGGGTCAAATTGATTTATTTGAAATAGAACTGTTTGATCATTCGACTTAGTGAAACAATCTAAGTGTGTGTGAAAGAATGAGCTCGTTTAAAAATGCTATCAACAATTTGTGCTTTCATTGAGTACTCCGGCGAAGGAATTCATGGCTGACACTCGCGTAATGCAAATCTCTTCTGGTATCCGGTAAGGCAAAAATGTAAAAAGAACAAAAGTGAATACATAATGTCTTATAATTCCCGAACTGGCGTGGTTCGCAGGTTGGCTGATCGGTATAATAATAAGTCTACCATAATGTTGGGCGGGTTTCGATCCCAGCTTCCAGCTTCAAGCATCCTACGGGTCTAGTCACACTGAATAGTTGTAATACAACGAAACAGTCTGTCTGTGGATGACAATGTATATATATATATATATACAAACAGGATTCGGAATTAAATAACCTATAATGGTTGTTATACCATCAAACTATATATATATATATATATGAAAGTAAATATGGATAAAATCCGACAGTATGAAGGTAGCAGGAAAAAATATAATCCAAATAGGTGAATATATCATGATGTAAAGTCGACGTTAACGTTCCGGTTTATTAACCATCATCAGGATTTGGATATGAAATAGTTCACATATCGATGGGTGCTTGCTGAGATGACAGGAGCAAATGAGAAATATACAACGAAAAGATAGATAAACATGCACATAGCGTTCAAAATTCAAAAGTCATCAGAACGTGTTTGGCACGTGGAAAAATATTAGAAAATGTAGGATTTTTCAAAGAAACGAGACAAAACCTGCCGTTTATTGAGAAATACGCAACGAATAAGTTTTCATATGTATAGATCATTAGGAATCATCCATGTTAAATGTTATGTAAGAATGTATTACATTTGTTGCGTATTCACCTATTTGGATTATATTTTTTCCTGCTACCTTCATATATATATATGTGTGTGTGTGTGTGTGTGTGTGGAAGTGAATTAGAATGATATGGAAATAAATATATCTAAAATCTCAAAAATATACTCATGAAAGTCGTTGGCGACCGTAGTCGAGTGCGACCAGAAGGCTCCCTTTTCAGTAGTTACTACACCGAGGTGTAGGGGAGAGTGCTACTCCTTTTCCTGGATTGCTCCAGTTTACCCTTGAAGCGTACCTTATATTGCTGAGTGTTAAGCAAGGAGGTATCAAGTACCATTTTTAAAGTCTTTGGTATGACTCGACCTGGGATTGAACCTGGGCTCCCGGACTATTCGGCAAACACTCTATACACTAGGCCAATGAGCCGGTAAGATATCCATGAAAGGTAAGCTTATTTAAGCATATATCAACATGTTAGACCTACGCTAATGCTTTTCTGAAAGTTTTTTGTCCAACTGATTTTAATCAAAATGGCTAACACACACGAAAAAATTCCTTTGTTTCAAAGTCGGAAAAATATAAAACAAATTGTCTGTCTGATGAGGTGATGAAAGGAATTAAACAACATGATCCGGCTTTTTTTAAAGACTTAACTAAAAATGATTTAAAAAATTCAAAGTGAATTGTAGGTCACTAATTGATTCGTTTTGACATGAAGACATGCTTTTAGAATTCTAATGAAAACGGAAATATTACTTACTTGACATTTTAATACCACTTTATTTATTTATTTCATGACATCTAATTTCAATTTTCATGCAATTTTTTTAAAAAAATGTGATGAAAAATTGCAACAGAGCCATTCAAATACATCCGTTCTCTCACTCTCTCTCTCTCTATATATATATATAGAGAGAGAGGGAGAGAGTTATATGGATGTGTGTGTGTGTGTGTGTGTGTGTGGATAGATAACTAAATTGATCAATAGGTATGTATTTATTCACGCACACATTCATACACATATACATATGCGTTAGGGTGCATGACAAAGCAACAGGAAGAAACAATAAAAGCTGATAATTTTTGTTTGATTTTTATAATCTGAGAAATTGCACACCTATTCAGTTTGTTTGCTGAAAGTCTATTGGCAATTTCATAAAATCATCAGCTACAATAGATTTTATGACTGATTTATGATTCAGGTCTTAGATATGGGAAGTAATACAAACCTACGTTCACATAAGCACACACATACACACACTCACGCACTCACAAATACAGAGACCTACAGATAAGCACACACATATAACTTTTTAGCAACTCTGTTTTTTAAGTGAACATATCTATCCTTCATTATAAGATTATCAGTCTTTTTGATCGCATTAATCTATTTCATACCACATTCCTTATATATACATATATATATATATATATATATCATGTCGTGCCGCCAGCATAGATATCCCTGATCCTCTCTCGCCAATCCTCCCAATCATTCATCTCTTCCGGTAGTTTCTCTAGGCTACATCCCTTATCCTCACAGAGCTGCTGTATGTAGGTTCGAGCAGGTCGCCCTGCTTTTGCCTCACTTATATATATATATATATATATATATATATATATATATATATATATATATATATATATATATATATATATCAACACTTCAGCATAAGCAGGGTGAGAAACGAGTTAAATTTTTAAATGAAGCTTAACAAGTTTGAATTAATAGTATTTTTCTCCTAGACTGCTTGATGTTATGTTTTGACCTGTTGACCCGGCCAAAAATGCCATTCAAGGTGATGCACCGGAAGGAAGTGACACATTCTAATGGCAGTTATGAGAGGAAATCGCGTGGGCGGAAATTGGCTGATGAAATGAGACGAGGTAAAAAAAAATCCCATTATACACTCATAGACTGACGCACCGGAAGAGAGTGACCTCTGAACTGCATGACAGTTATTTCCGCTCGATGACGATCACACAGGCCATTCCAAACGTAGCGGAAGTAACACATCCCGGTCGCTTGATATCGGAAGAAGTTGCGGAGGCGTGGAGGCGTGTCCATATCACCTCGTGGGAGTTTGAAGGTAATATAAGGCTGACGAATTGAACAGAAGGCAGATAGGCGAGAAGGAGGACAAGCAGTTCTGTTGGAGGAGAGGGACGAGGTGTAGTGGGAAAAGCCAGCACCCAGGAGAGTGGACTCCGGGGCTCCGGTTGAGCAGCCATGGAGAACGAGAAAGACACAACGCTGACGGCCATAACTTTGGGGTCAAAATATTTCAGTTATGTTCGGTCTCCAGTTCCCTCTCACATGCACACCTTGAACAACCCTTACGAACCTTACAAATAAAGTGAGAGGTAAAATATTTTATAAAGAATCTTCCTGCGTCTTTATCATTATCCTTGCGTCTGTTATTTCTGCGTGTGTCGTTTATCATTGCGGCGGTATGTATCCAGTATATATATATATATATATATATATATATATATATATATATATATATATATATATATTTCTGCCTGAATCAGCAGATGACAATACAACATTTGATATACTAAAGTCAAAGAGCCCAGTCTGCCCGAATATTTACCCCTAGCAGGAAGTAGAATTCATACTTTTCCTATGGGTATTTGTATTTTTTGAATCCAAGCAGACTCGTCTAACATTTGAACTCGGGGTGGCCGTATCCATTTCTTATAACGAGAACCATTGCACCCTAGCGCATATATGTATATATGTAATTAATTGGTAAAAGAAAAGGTAGCGTTTTTGTTCACTTCTCAGAACAGGTGATTGATGGCGTATATATAGAATCGTTCTTAATTAAGTACTTACTGGTTTATTAAGGTTTCTGTGTTCAATGAGATACTGTAATACGATGGTAGCCACGGCACAAAATGTGACTGTATCGTTGTCAACTTAACAGATGTGAACTGTGTCGCTCATGGTACCAAATGTAATACTAAGCTTGTTACGGTAACAAATGTAATACTCTGCTTGTATCGCAACCAAATGTGATACTACGCTTGTCACGTAACCAAATGTAATACTAAGCTTGTTACGGTATCAAATGTTATACTATGCTTGTCACGGTAACAAATGTAATACTATGCCTGTCACGGTACCAGATGTAATACTAAGCTTGTTACGGTACCAAATGTAATACCAAGCTTGTTACGGTACCAAATGTAATACTATGCTTGTCACGTTACCAAATGTAATACTATGCCTGTCACGATACTCTATAGTGGCCTTGGTTCAGCGACTTCCACATTTTTCCAGGTTGTATGTTTATCAATTCCCAATTGTGTCCATCCTGTTTTTGAAAGATCTGCTGATTGGGAATGAGACAATCCATCCAGAACTTCTTCTAACAATTGGGCTGATTAGTTGGAGCAAGTTGTCTGGGTGCCTGCCACTCAAAGACAAGAAAAACTCACTGCGAACAATTAACAATTATTTATTGGAACATATTAGTGTAATAATAATATATCCAATTTATCTATAGAGAGAAATAGTTGTCGTATCATTCAGTCAGCATACCGTTTTTCTAGCAGTCATCAAAGCACAAGAGACCAAGAAAGAACTTGTAATATGAACAGACACGCTTGCCGCAGCACAAAGTCACCCACCCAGTGTCTCTACTCACGAAAGGCTCTATGAATCTCAACACAACTTAGCTGTCAAATTTTCACTGACTACTGCCCCAACTGACTAATTTTCAAAATTTGCTAATATTTATATATTCTTAAATTCAGAATATCATTAGTGTTATGTCATTTAAGTTGTTGCGTCATCTCATCATGATCATCACACAAGTCTCCAGTTTTCACCATATTTTTATTTTACCTCAATCAAACATATGACAAGACATAGATCTATTTACATTTAATCTCCCTGTCTAGAGATGACAGGTGTCCCCTATAATCTGTTCGCTCATGCACGCGTTTGACCTTTTCAACTTGACTTCCACTTCAACTCAAAGACTTTATCTAACTAAAATACACCAGAACAATTCGTGACCTGACAAAGCTTAATAATGAAATAATTAATACAATAAACTATCGCAGTAATTATTTCACAATATAAATCTTCGTGAGTTTCCAAATGCCAAACCAATTCTTGTAAAAGAGCAGTCGTGGTACTATTTAACTCATAGCTCGCGGAATACGTCGGTTCCATCCAATCGGTATTAGACCGAAAATGAACGTAGTTACATGACTATATTTGAACTCTATTCCTATGACGTCACTGTCCAACGTATTTACTACTGAGCCACGGGAACTGGTCCGTACCTACTATTGAATTTATAAACATTCATCTTTAAAGAATATTGGGCTTTATCTTTTTTTTTTCTTTAATTACAGGCTGCCAGAACTAACTCTGTATTCATCATCTAAATTACGAAGACGTGCAATTTGGATTTTCTCGTAATTGCTTCTGAGAACTTTGACATTTAAAGAAATAAACAATGTATATTTTGATAGCTGTCCAGAATACAAGAAATACAAGTTTTATCATAAAACATTTTCAAGGAGTTTTTAATTTTTTTTCTCATGCACCCTCATCTTTACGTAAACAAAAAAGATTTTTGGTGTCAATGAGTTTAAATATTGTCCAAAAGTTTGGGATTCTCCAATTTCGAATATACTTTTGGTCATGATCAAGGTCAGAGAAAATATTTACAATTTGTTAATAGTGTTGTTTACATATGGCATACAAACAAGTTACAAATTTCCTTTTCCCAGCCGGAAGAAATTCGTATATATCATGTGGTTTCTCAATAGTGTAAGGTTTTCTATTTAGTTAATCAATTTATATCATATTATCATCATCATGTCGTGCCGCCAGCACGGATATCCCTGACCCTCTCTCGCCATTTCTCCATATCGTTCATCGCCTTTGACAGTTCTTCAGGGCTACATCCCGAATCCTCACATACATACCTGCTGTATGTATGTTCGAGCTGGTCGTCCTGCTTTTGCTCGGCCTTCTGTTGGGGTCCATTGGATTATAGTATGCACATATTATTTAGGATGTTTATAATAATAATAATAATAATAACTAAAAAATCTATGGAACATGAAGGTGACAGTGATATCCATTTATATTGGTGTGCTTGAAATGACCCCCCCCCAAAGCTTGATAAAAAAATCTGGAAGAGTTGGAAGATGTGCTGTGACCATCCACACTATTGCTTTGCTGAGGTCGGCCAGAATACTTAGATGAATCCAGGAGACTTGAAGAGACTTGCTGTCCCTCAGGCTCCAGTGAAAGACCATCATCTAAGGCTGGTGTGAAAAACGTGCACGACAGATATAATAGTTCCGAGAAGTCAGTGTTGGTTAATAAATATTTAAAAATAAAACAACAAATAACATATATCACTTTCCCCTGATATTGATAATATCGCTAAGAATTGTTGAAAGGACTAGATGTCAAACTTTTGAACACTATTCCCAAACATTGTATAGCGCGTTTAGTGTAACGGTTATCGTCATCGGCAATGGAATCTGTGTCTTGTGATAAAATCGTGTTGGTGTGTCTATCTGCGCTAATACTCTTGCGAAGGGCATAAGTCTTTCTTTCTCCCCACCAAGCTATGTTATAAGTCGTGGATCAGACATGATTAGGCAACAAGTCTAAGAAAAGGAAAATTCCGAATCCAACCCAATTTTTTTTTTTTAAATTGTTATGTTTTGACCTTTTGACCCGGCCAAAAATGCCATTCAAGGTGGTGCACCGGAAGGAAGTGACACTTCCCGGTCGCTGGAAATCGCAAGAGGTTGCGTAGGCGTTGAGGCGTGTCTATATTACTGCGTGGGAGTTTGAAGGTAATATAAGGCCGAAGAATTGAGGACAGTGGGAGATAGGCGAGAAGGAGGGCAAGCAGTACAGTGGAAGACGGAAGTAGACGCGTTGTAGTAGGGAAAGCCAGCACACAGAAGAGTTTACTCCAGGGTCCGGTTAAGCAGCCATGAAGAACGAGAAAGACACAACGCTGATGGCCATAACTTTGGGGTCAAAATATTTCAGTTATGTTCGGTCTCCAGCTACCTCTCACACGCAAACTTTTAGTAACCCTTTCCGAAACCTTACAAATAAAGTGAGAGGTAAAATATCTTATAAAGAAGTCTTCCTGCGTCTTTCCGTGTGCGTCCTTTATTCCTGTGACTTTATCATCGTGCGTCTATCTATTATTGTGTCGTTATGATGCTGCATGAACATGTATATGTGTATATAAGCATATTTATTATGTGAGTATATAACAAAATGACCTTGTGTCACATCCTGATCGTGAAAAAGAAAGTGTTGCTAAGTGTATAAATTTTATCCAACCAGTTTAGGGGAAGGAAAACTTTAAATTATAATCTGTTAAACTCCGCTCAAAGATTGGCCTTGTGTCACATCCTGCCTGTGCAGGGAGGCTGGTGAATACATACATGGATTTTATCAAAGCCAGCATTCTGTAATATATAAACCATGAAATTAATAGAAAAAAATGTGTGTCTACAGTCTTTGATGAATTTTTTTTTTTTTTAGGTGGATGCACATACGTGTATGTGTGAGGGTGTAGGTGTGGGGTGCGTCTGAATATATACACTTTAATTAGATGACATTACCCATACATATATTTGCATGAACTTTCAATATATTCCTTTGAGAGTTAACTACATTCACAGTAAATATTACAAAAAGACAATGATCTGGAATTTTCACGAGGTACCCCCAAAATAGAATACATATGGTCGTTTTTCTGATGCTCGTAAAGTTATAGCCTACTTCTTGTGACTATATTTTTCGATAATTGTATCCTCAGTACAATAAAGATAATAAGTGCTTTTCTAATTATTCAGTATCATTGTAGGAAGTAGATACTCGTCTTAACTTTATAATACAAGAAGAAAATTAAAAGTAAAAACTGTATTGCAACTTTTGTTCCATGTATATCAGGTTTGTTTCTGAGATTAAAAAAATCGCAAAAAACATATACGAGGTCCATACGATAAGTTTCCGGAGTTTTTTTTCGTATGGGCACATTTTTTGATAGTACAAACATGAAACTCTAGTCCCTTTCGAAGTAATCTCCTCCGGTTGCAATGCACTTGTTGTATAGTTCCAACAGCTTCTTGAAGGCCCCATGGAAGTCCTCTTGTGTGAGCGTGTCAATGACCTTTCTTCACAGCCTCTTTCATCTCCTCAGTTATCTCATAACGACAGCCTCTAAGTTTAGGGAATAACCAAAAGTCACAGGAAGCAAGGTCTGGACAATAGGGAGGCTGAGCAACTGTCTTGATGCCCATCTTGGCCAAATACTCTTTGACAAGGATGGAGTTGTGGACTGGTACATTGTCTTGGTTGAAATCGCACTGACCCGATTTGATGAGTGCTAGCCTCTTCCGACGAAATCTCTTTCCGAACTCCCTTAAAACCTCAACATAGTAACCCTAACCCTAACCCTTTGGCCAATCAACTCTGGTGTATTGACTTGCTTACTCCTCCCACATCTCTCATCATCCCTTACAGATTCCCTGCCCTCCTTGAATCTCTTGAGCCACTCAAAAACTGATGCTCAATTCATGCAAGATGCTCCAAAAGCACTCGGAAGAAGTCCATACATTTCTGTGGCATTTTTTTTTTTCAAGTTTAAAATGGAATTTTATTGCATATCGTTCTTTGAAAGTGTCAGATTGCATTTTTGAAATTCACCAGCTGTGATAATCAGGCTTTAGTTGGGTGTATTCCAATTCCTGCTGTAGGTGTTCATTTGGACCCGAAGTCATAAAAATTGGTCAGTCATCTCATAAGATGTATAGCAATAACATAGTGAATTTTGAAGAGTGTATGATAATTTCAAATGCCCATGAGAAAAAGGTCTGGAAATTTATCGTATGCACCTCCTACTTAAATTCATATTGTCCGAAGAAGAAAATCTTCCTGTCGGTGGAGTTTAAAATTCGCTGACTGTATCCCTAGCAAAGGGGGAAGACACCTTAAAAATGGGTGTCTGGGATATGAAACTAAACCGTATCTGAGACCGGAGTTATTGAGTTCTGGGGATTAAGGAAGCCTCTTCATTACTATTACTATAAACTCCGCTATGACCTGGAATAGGTGTATCAATCAGAGTCCTAATTATGGGTCATATAGTTGTGGTCTTGAAGGGTCGGAAATGAATAACACAGAAAGATGTAAGATTCACAGCAGAGTATATGTACAAAAATACAGACAGTAACGGTTACCGGTAATTAACTAGACTTGTTCTATTCGTTTATCGAGTCAGTCGCTATTTATAGTGTTGGGGAGATTCCATGCAGTGACGTCATAGGATATATCACCATAACACATAGAAATGTTCAACCTTTTACCAATGATTAATTGATACTATACAACATTAGGAAAATTATTTGAATAAGATAGGAATACTTGATTTAACATTAACATGTGTTTAAAAAATCTAATCACAAATACAAAAAAGTAAGTATGAATGTACATTGAACGCGATTCCCTAACTGCTAGGCATGTAATAATCTTTGACATACAATAAAAATTTATCGAATTATCAATCAATCAATCAAATAAACCAAGAAGAAAATTATCGAAAATGTACCTAAGTTAATTTGAAATCGTTAAAGATTCAAAGTCTGATAAAAAGAAGGTAAATTTTGTGGGGAGATATATTAAAAATGAACCCATGGACTGGCGTAAACAATTCAGGCGAGTTCGTTTAAATGGTATATTAGAATTGATATGGCCTATTCCTCATATAAGTAATTAAGTATTTCATTCTATGCAAAACTTCCGTTCGAGTAACGGTCCCAACAAATCCAGGATATCGAAAAATCCCTTAAAGAATTAATCGAATCAAAATCAGAATGCTTCTTTTCGGATTGAATACAGAATTTAGCCGGACGGTGACGCAAATAAAAGGAAGAAAACCTATGGGAGAAACGAACGAAGATATATCGGACGAAGAATTAAATAAGAAAGAAAATTAATTGAAAGAAAGCTGAAATAAACTGAAATAACTGAACTGAAGATAGAATTCCAGAAAGAAAATAGCAGATCATACGCACACACTCCCTGCGTCTTTCTCTCTCTCTCTCTCTCTCTCTCTCTCTCTCTCTCTCTCTCTGTTAGTCAATACATATATATATATAATATTTTCAAGTCTAAAATAGGATAACGATAAAACTGGAGAAAAATCGCCACTCTTAGTTTCACGTTATATATATATATATATACTCGACCACTGGCATAATGGTAAGAGTATGCACCAATGGTGTGCGACACCAAGGATCAATCTCTGGTCGAGTCACACCAAAGGCTCAAAAAATGGTACTTCATGCAACATTGCTTAACACTCAGCATTATAAGGTACCGATCAAGAGTGAGTGGAGAAATCCAGGGAAAATAGTAGCACCCTTCCCCTCACCACTTTTTAGTAGCTATTGAAAAAGAGCCTTGGGGTCGCCTTTAATTTTGGTTGGCCAACTTATATATATATATATATATATACTGATATATATATATATATATATGTGTGTGTATGTGTGTGTGGGTGTGTGTATATATATTAAAGATATATATATGTGTGTGTGTGTGTGTGTGTGTTAAAAATGAGGAGGTCCACGAAGCGATTTGTATTTTTTAAGGATTTCTTTTTTTTGTTCTTATATAGGTGTATGTTTCCAGCTTGTTGCTTTTGTCAGACGATATATATTGCACAAAACCTTGTTAATGGGGCACTCAATGAGACTTGAATTCATTCGTGTTTGCAGTTTGAATGGTTTTCAGTTGGTAATGAGTTTATATGCAGGTCACTCGTCTCTTTTTCTTAGAGTGTGTTTACCTTATCAAATGTGAAAAGCAAATGAAGGGTAAAACAAACTAAGTTAAACATATTTTCATATATATATAGATATATATATAACCAAATTTCAAGCAACTAATTGTATTATCTTAAAATCCAATTTTGTTCTACTTTAAATCTAATCAATTATCTAATTGTTTTTTTAATCGTCCCATTTTTACGATAATGATTATATAAATTTATAGCAACATTTAAGTTAGTTTAAATTCTGAAAATCATCAGATACTATGAGATTATCTATCCATCAAGTAAATCAATTAGTATCACAATATTTAGCCTAATAGTATAAATTTAAAATGATTATATTTATATAGCAATTTAGTGAGTAATATATATTTTTAAAACAAGGTAAGTCATTGATCGTTAACTCCCTTGTAACGGTGAAAATATAATTTGATGTTCGTTTAGATTATATAAAGGCTATTTGATTCACTCAAGGGAACATTGAATTAAATTAATTTTTTAAAATGCATTTTTTAAAACCTCATAATATTGTTGAATAAATTTATATGTAATTTTTAGCAAAAATATATTAATATAAAGATCAATATAATTATTAGAATAATTAATAATCATAAACTGATTCTTATATACAAAAGTGTTGGTAATATAACCATTATGCATTTCTTTGTTTGACAGGACTAAAATTTGAATTTAATATCAATTATCATATTTTGGATTTATTTTTATGTCTCCGTGTAAAATTTAATTAGATTTTAATTAATTTTTTGCTATTTAAATCATCTAAGGGGAACATAATGTTAATTTAACTGAATTTTTAAACTTTTAATATTGTTGTATAAACCTATATATTCTATTTAGATAAAATATCTTAATTAATTGGCATAGTGGTTACAGTGTTTGCTAATAGCCCGGTAGACCGAGATTCAATCCCAGGTTGAGTCATACCAAAGACTAAAAAAATGGTACTTGATGCCTCTTTGCTTAACAGTCAGTATTATAAGGTATGTATGAAGGGTAAACTGGAGCAATCTTTTGAAAGGAGTATCGCCCTCCCTGACACATCGGTGTTGTAGCTAATGAAAAGGGAACCTTTGAGTCGACCTCGACAATGGACAACTACTATATTCATTATTATTCTTATATTTAAAAATGATGAATTAACCATTATGTACAAAAGAGTAGGTATTATAACCATTATTCATCTCTTTGTTAAACAGGTTAAGATGCAATTTTAATATTCATTATCACAATTTGAATTTATTACTATGTCTACATTTAAATATAAATTCATTTATCCTATTAAATAAATCGTTACTATCTTTATATTTCAATATGCAATTTTTTTTTCTTCTTGGCATAAATTGCATCTATTATGCAAGCGACTTGTCGAAGATTATTTTTTGATAATTTTCCAATCTCTTATTGGGATTAATCCTTGTTCTTTTAACTTCCAATAATGCAGTTTGGTTCCTAAGTAATGGGTTATTAAAAGATTCTTTGGTTATGATACCATAACTTCCTTTTTAGCGAGAACACACCAATTTATGCTTTTTCTTTAAAATGACCTTCCTAAGGGAAATATTTGCCTGGTAAACTACATTCTCTAGATTACAGTTTCCATCCACCGGGCATTCCTCTTTAATTCTGCAATTACAAGCGGGTGATGTGTTTCCTTATTTTTCAGATTTAAGTTATCCGATAATTTTTTATTTATTTTTTATCGTGGTAAAAAAATATTTTTCTACTCTAAGTACACTATTTTTTTTATAAAGACCTACCTTTGTTCTAAATCAGACTATACGAGAATTTTATAATTTCTACTAGAACATCGAAGAAAAATAGATATTATTACTTATTATTTATTACTAAACTCTTATAAATTGAGATTCCGTAGCAAAAAATATTAATATTTAGCAGTTCAAAAGTAAGTGCGTCACTTTTTGGTAATGGAGGTGATATTATTTTATTCAGGTGGCCAAACTCTCAAATGCTAACATATACAAACTGACATTCTTAAAATGTATCTATCTTTGAAGTCAAATACGTTTTCACACACCTACAACTCAGAGAGGAAAAGAGGCAAAGGTAAAAAACAACGCTGAAAATATGTCCGCGGGTGTGTATATACATTGATGTATATGCATGTATACGAACACACACACACACACACACACACACACACTCGAAGTACATACCTGTATATATATATATACATGAAAAAAAGAAAAAGATCCAGTCAGACCAAAGTTTTTTTTAATGGAAAATTAACTCTAACTAGGCGTTCATAGATCTTGGAATTAAAAAGAATAACACATTCATCAAAACAATTTTCTCTATAAAAGCTAGAAATAAAGACTACCCAAGCCATTATCCTGAGGAAGAATTAAAGTCGAAAACTCGTGTAGAATACAAATATATGAAATAATAAAACCAAAAATACAAAATTAAGATTCATTTTTCGTATGGGCATTCAAATGAATAAATCCACAAAGAGATTTGAATTATTTAAGATGCATCTATTTCGTTCTTAAATCCGAGTATGTTTCCAACTTGTTGCTTTCGTAAAAGAACATTTAGTAGTTTAGTAGTTTTTTGCTTGGGTGTGGCACACGGTCATATGAATCGGGATCCTAATGAGACTTGAACTCACTCGTGTAAGTTTGTTAGTCGAATGTTTTTTCACGTTTTGTATCGGTTTATTTAGAGTTCACTATTTTGAGTGAGATTTCTCTTATTTCTACCCTCGTTCCCTTTCTCAGAGCGTGTCTCTCCTGATCTGCTTTGAGGGTACATTTCCTCAATTAGTGTTTGATATTTAATATGCTATAAAGTTTTTCATTGTTTTACTCTGGGTCGGTGAGAGTAAGTGTGTTTGTGTGGGTGTGTATGTGTGTGTATAGTTGATTTATTACAGAGTTTATTGGTCGTTTTTTTTTTGCTAAAATGGTTTAGAATTCAACAGTTACTTTTTCTTCTCTGTGAGTGTACCTCTCTCTCTCTCTCTCTCTCTCTCTCTCTCTCTCTCTCTCTCTCTCTCTCTCTCTCTCTCTGGTTTGGACTTGATTATTCCTGCATATATATATCTTGGATAATGAAGAGCAGACCGCTGCATTAAAAAAGGGGCCAGCTCTAAGTAAAAATTGCAGAGTGAACTGTAATACCTAACATTAAAAGCGGGGTTATCACCTATATCAGAAGATAAGCATGACACGAAACCTAGAATAAACAATATACCCGCAGGCCGGTCCCCACTATCTCACCCTCCTAAATCAGCTCATGCCCATCCGATCATCTCGTGGTTTCTCTCATCTCCGGCCAGGGGCATTTCACATTCCTCTACAAACATACAAGACACAACATACACAACCCAGAGGGTGGAAGAAAAGAAGAACAAACAATCACGAATTTGGGTTAGCTCCAAGCGCAAGAAGGAAGAAATTTGTAACACTTTCGTGTGGTTTTCTGTGCATCTGGTTATCACGAGCGTGTATCCGATTGAAATTCCTACATAGCCACCAGGAACGCTGACTCATCCTCTCGCGTTGGCTGACCTGGCTTCAGGGTCCACAGGTCCTTGCTCCTCGCTTAGAAGCCACCTTTCTCTTACTGTCACTTTCCCCCGACCTCTGTTGACTGTCTTCTTCTGTTGACTGCTGTCTTCTGTTCTGCTCTGGTACCTTGCCTTCCCTCGTCTTCTTCCAGTCTTGCAGGAAATCTCGCACGGAAGCCCTTCGTGTGGGTTTCGCGCCAAAACAGACAAAGCCGTCCTTGACTGGCACTCACCCGCACCCACAGAAACGAATGCCACCTATCGTACCACAGATATCTGACCAAAGAAAACGAAATCAAAGAAATACACCAGAAAATGAATGGTTAGAAGCGACAAAAGAAAAAAGAAAATCTGAAGTTAAAAGAAAAAGCAAAACACGCTTTATAATTAATGACTTAATAGACGACTAGATCTTTCAGAAATATTTTAAAGGTGGTTTCAGATGTTAGGTTTCAATTAATTATATCATCGAATTTCTTTTATTTTCTTTTTAAAGAAAAGACTTCAGAACCATATCTACAGCCACTCCTACCAACTAACTTTCCATCGTTTCAGTCTTTACAGCCATTCCTTTATCAGAAATGTCAACTAGCATTCAGTTGATGAACACAAACTTAGACAGTGAGGGAAATTTTGATTCCTATACTAAAAACCGTTCATCTGTATTATTAAAAATGTGAAAGGTAAAAATGGAAATAAATCAGTCAATATAGACATTGCAGCAGAAGTTAATTTCTCTGATTTGGACGATGGTTTTATTCGGTTGATTTCTTTGTTTTAATAGCATATCAACATTTGCGAGTAGTTTAATGCCAAAACCATCCTTTAAGAACTACTGTAGCGATACTATTTAACCAATAGCTGCCGGGATAAAGTGGTTCATGCCTTTCCCAAGAATATTAATCCGAAAGTGAACCTAATGGATCGACTGGAGTTCGAACTCGTTTACTACAATATCACAGTCTCTCATTTTAGCCTTAACTCTTCTGTGACTCTCTTTTATTTCGACAAGGACAGACTGTTTTTATTTAGAGTAAGTATTCAAGACAAATTCACTTACCTAGGAAGCAGCGTCGCATCAACCGAAAAGGACATCGAAACAAGGTTAACGAAAGCATGGACAGCTATCAATAGGCTATCGATTATATGGAAATTAGACCTAACCGATAATATGAAACGCAGTTTCTTCCAGGAAGCGGTCTCATCGATACTGCTATATGGATGCACTACATGGACTCTAACAAAACGGCTGGAGAAGAAGCTAGACGGCAATTACACAAGAATGCTGCGAGCAATCTTGAACAAGTCCTGGCAGCAACACCCCACAAGACACCAACTGTACGGCCACCTGCCTCCTATCACGAAAACTATTCAGGTTAGATAAACCAGACATGCAGGACACTGATGGAAAAACAGGGACGAACTCATAAGTGATGTACTCTTATGGACTCCTACACACGGCCGAGCAAAAGTAGGACGACCAGCGCGAACATACATTCAGCAACTATGTGAGGATATGGGATGTAGTCCAGAAGACCTGCCAGAGGCGATGAACGATAGGGAAAAGTGGAGAGAGAGGGTCAGGGATATCCGTGCTACCAGCACGACATGATGATGATGATGATGATTCAAAGTATCTGTAAATAATACTTGAACAGAGAATTCAATAAATTATAGAATAGAATCTCTTCGTAATTATATTATTTTATGTTTCATTGTACGATTAGTATTGATTGATTGATTGATTTTAGCGACATGTCAGTCTGTCTAGGGTTACTTTATACTTAAAGGCTCAGAAATGGCGTTTATTGTTCGTTCACATTTTCATTTTTGAGTAGTTTTTTTTCTTCTCAATAACCCACTTTCTCGCACATAGTCTTATCTAGTACGAATAATTTTACACTCAATCTTATCGAGTACGAATAATTTTGAAACAGAACTAGTTGCCTCGTTCACATTTTCATTTTTGAGTAGTTTTTTTTTTCTCAATAGCCCACTTTCTCGCACATAGTCTTATCTAGTACGAATAATTTTACACACAATCTTATCAAGTACGAATAATTTTGAAACAGAACTAGTTGCCTCGTAGATGGGACACACACAGGTGCTTCCGCTCGAGGTTAGAGTAAACCTGAAAGTAAAGTCAATAAAAGGGAACTCTACACTCCCTAAAGCTCCAGATTTGAAGCCTCAGATCAGATGCAGTTTAGTGTCATAGTGGAGGGAGGACTGACCTCGAAGGAGGAGATTGCGTATTCTAAGCTCGTAAAACAGGGCAAAAAATAGCACTGTAAAAAATCAAGTGACATATGAGCCAAAAGTGATTGATTCGATTTGGTTTTTTTACAAACCAATGACTACCATGGCTTCAATGGTAAAAGAACTCGTTTGGTTTGGTTTGTTTTCTTTGTTTTATGGCATATCAAGTACAATGTATATGATTCCCTAAGCACTTGGCATAAAATGAAATGCCGTTAAAAGTAATCAATCAATCAGTTCCTTTTTGTCATTTTATACACTCGTAGTTTCAATAGAATGTTTTTCATGGACTTTATTTTTGTCGTCTGTGAAAATATAATAAAGTGATTTAGCCAGCAATAAATTTGAAACAACAATCACTACACGAGGGAAAACAAGTAAGTCTCATCTGAATGAAAGAGAATAAAATAAAGGAACAAAGCAAATTATTCTCTCATTTATTTTAATGTAGAAACACGAGCAATGTCGTTTGCAAATATTTATGCATTCATCTCTTCTATAATGTATGCAATTGTAAAATAACATTTAAACAAACTGCAAGAAATTCAATCGGGTAGAACCGGCAATAACCGAACAAAACTAGGATTCTAAGAACGAACTTTTAAAATGAGCACGACGTCTATAAGTTAAATTTCACATTATTTCAAAAGTTAAAACTGGTGGCTGTCCTATTTACAAATTGGGGGGGTCCTCGTGGAGTAATGGTTAAATCGATGGACTGCGGAATCGAACTAAGCGAGTTCGAACTCCAGTCGCGCCATTACGTTCACTTTCAAATCCTGGACGTGGCTGATTGCATTTCACATAGCACTAATACCCTTGGGAAAGGTAGGAGACCAATTGTTCTCCCTCCAGCTATGGATAAATAGTAGGGCAGACTAGGTACTTCAGCCTTGGAGCGGCAACTAGTTTAGGAGAAAGAAAACTCTGAATTGAAACCTGTTAAACTCCGCCGAAAAATTGACTTCGTGTCATATCCTGCCCGAGCCCTTGGTGTAATGGTTATCGTCGAAGGAAATGGACACGGTAACATGAGTTCAAATCTTAGACGAGACTGATTGCATTTCACATAGCACTAATTCCCTTGGGAAAGGTATGAATCTAATTATTCTCCCTCCAGCTATGGGTAGGGCAGACTGGGTTCTTCAGCCTTGGTTAGGCAACTAGTCTAGGAGAAGGAAAACTCTGAATTGAAACCTGTTAAACTCCGCTTAAAAATTGACCTTGTGTCATATCCTGCCCGAGCGGAGGGGTTGGTAAATAAGTATTACGTTCACTTTCGGGCAAATACCTTTGGCAAAGGTATGAACCCCCTTATCCTCCCACCTATGGATTAAATAGTACCACTACTGTTCTTCTAGGAGAATAGCTTTGGCATTAAATAACCTACAAAGGTTGATATGCCATTAAAATAAAGAAACCAAACCAACTTACAACTTATGTAAAACATTGTTGTTTAGCACACTGCGATCTATTCAACTACACAAATTTTAACTGTCCCTCTTTTTGATCTCGTTCAAGACAATTATCGAAGATTCGCATACAGTAGCGATACATGAATATTGGAGTATATAAAAAAATCATAAATTCTATAATTAATGACGTCTGAAGAAACAAAAACATTCGAAAAAATGTTTTTAGAACTTATCGGGAGACAATAAACAATTGCCTCTATTGGATTAGTCGGCGTATTCTTTGGACACTGCATGGTCACATGAGAGCCCCAGAATACATATCGGCCTCTTTTTCTTTGTTTTTGTTATTGCTTCTTTTAACAGACATGAATCCTCTCTTGCTGATAGACTTTGTCTTACACCTAATCAGTGTAACGTAAAGTCCACATAACTATGACTACCAGAAACATAAGAGTGTTTATAATTTTTATACTCTTTTCATATACAGCTAATTAATTGATCAATATGTGAATATTTTATCTGAAGAGACACATTTGGGTACTTCTTGTGCAGATATTATGTATGTATTAAACTTTTTTATATATGTAAATGAGCTTATCGGGTCTTTTCCTTGTTTATTCAGCGCTTATGTAGCTTGGATATACAAATGCAAATATTCGATTTAGGTGGGTGGGGACCCGACAAAATATTTTCCCTGGCACCAATCAACTAAATAGTGTCATCATCAATTAGTTATCGGAGATGAATGATTATTAACACACGTCATCTAAAACCCGAGTAGGCAATTCTATTTCCTGGATAATAAACGTCACACCATGTTTGCATTTTTTTTGTTAAATTGTATCGTATAATAAATAAATAAATAAATTGTTAGCAACAATTGCAATACCTTGTTGAGACAAGTGTCACTGTGAAGTTGTCACAGAAAATGCTTTTAAGTCTTTACTGCGGTAGGCAAGAGGCGAACCATGTTAGATGGTAAATTGTTTCTAAGGATTAATGTTATAATCCGTTTTACCTGCAGAGATGCGTACAAAACCAGCAGTATATATATATATATATATATATATATATATATATATATCCAGTGAGCGTCCGAAGACAGTGGGTGTGGATTATTTGCGTCTAGAATATACGTGGAATTTCATATAAATCTATGGGAGTGCTCGATGTGTGGCTATTATTACGTTTTTTTTCCTATCTAGGTTCATATAACAAAACTCACAGAGTATATTTTATTTAAAGACCATGAACAGAACTTCAAGAATAAAAAACAGGTTAGACTAATTAACCCCACCAAGACCAAACTAGGCTTTGTATCTAAGTACTTAATGCAGAGAATCACGTCTAGGTTACTAAGTAGCCCTAAATATAACCAGTTGAAAAACTCTCTGGATACTCTCGATTGGTTTAAAAATATTGAAAATAAAAAGAGGTTCACATTCATCCAATTCAATATCATAGAGTTTTACCTTTTCCATTACAATGGAATTGTTACTAAAAAGCCTGAACAGCGCTAGGGAATATACGGACATCACTGACGAGGAAATAGAAATCATTCTAGCATGCAGGAAATCTATCTATCCGATAATCGTAGAACTTGGGTGAAAAGCCATGTGGACAACTTCGACGTACCCATGGGCGCATACGACTCAGCCCAGGTAGCTGACTTAATATGGATTCATATCTTGGATATATTGGGTCGTATTGTCAACTTAGAGCAGGTGGGGCTTTACCAGGATGACGGAATTATCTTCATCCCGAACATTAACGGCCCCAAGACATCGATAATACAGAAGATTATTTGGGCATTTAAATTACTAGGTCTACGAATTGAAATAGCCTCAAACTTAAAGATAGTTGACTTTCTTGATGTCACACTCAATTTAAATAACGGCACCTTCAAACCTTTTAGTAAAAGCAATTCCACTCCCACCCACGTAAATATTGACTCTAACCACCCAAAATCGTTATCGAAGCAGATCCCTAATTCCATGAACCAGAGGATAAACTGACTATCCTCATTTAAAAGATTTTTAGGAGAGCAAACGCGTATATGATGAAGCCCTCAAAAACAGTTGATTCCAAGGTAGACTGGAGATTGTGAACCCAGTGAACTCCGGCTCTAATAGTAGAAGTAATAGTGGTGAGACCAATGCACTCGTCAAGGTAGGTGACACCAATAATAATCACTCAAATAGATGAGACAAAATAGAAATAGAAAAGTAATCTGGTTTACCCAGACACTTTGTTAACTTACCAAGATTAACATAGGTAAATACTTCCTAAACCTCCTGCATCGGCTCTTTAATTGGGACAATGCATTAGGAATTTTTTTTTAAAAGGAACACAGTAAAAAATTAGTTACTCTTGTACAAAGAATATGCAGAGCATCTTAAATGACCACAACAGGAGGTTACTAGACGAATTAAATAGAAATAGTGGGGGACCAGATGTGGCGTCTTGTAACTGCAGAAGAAAAGAACAATGCCCCTTTGGTAGACGTTTCGACTCAAAGAACGTCGTATACCAAGCGCACATTTCCCCCATGGAACATAATAATTATGGGTTGAGGGTCTATATTGGTATCTTTGCTGGGAAGTGGAAACAAAGGCTGTATAACTACAGACATTATTTCTCCAATCCGCAGCTTAGAAACCAAACCGCTCTATCCAAATATTTTTTGGAGCCTTAAGAATCAGAGGCCAACGCCACCAAATAAAGTGGATAATTATCAGGCAGTCCTGAACCGCGAATAGCTTCAATGGTAGATGTAATGTGTGTATCGATGAAACAATTAGTATAATTAATTCTAAAGATCGCAGACTACAGTTAAATGAACGGAACGAGCTTATGTTTAAATGTAGACATAAAAGTAAATTTAGATTATCCTGACTGGGGGCCACCGAGGTTCCTACTCTAGATAATAGCAAGGATATTGATGCTGGATGATTTTTGTTGGAATTGATATATTTTATTTTAGTAGTTGGTTGTATTATATGACGGGAAAATTTACGTATAGGAGGAGATTCTTGGAAATTTAGATATTAATTCAAATTAATTAGGTTTTTTTTTCTGGAGTAGTTAATTCCCCTTTGCCATTTTTGGAGTTTATTGAAGGCACCTGGTGGCAGCCGAAAGATTTTTTCAATTTTTATTATTATTATTATTATTATTTATTTTAATCTATTTTATTTTATTTTCAAGAAGAAAGTCTAAGACCACATTAGCGGATGGAATTAACACATGTATAAGAAGTAAACGAAAACTATATGAGAATAATCGTTCAGTTTACAAGCTTATATAATTCAAAAGATTCCACCTCCTATGAAAAATCTAGTTCAAATTAGGTGGGGTTAATTTATAGGAACACCCTTTTTTTGGTTTCTTAATTTTTCTAACACTTTATTGTTTCGACCCCCTTTACTCTCGCCTAAGAATTCATAATTTATATAGGTTTTTCTTTCCTTCTTTTTTCTCATACACATATAGACTGTAATCCATATTTACTGTTTTTCATCCACAAGTTAAACATATAAAGTCATCTGATGAGACAGAGAGTAAAATGATATTCTCCAGCGAAATAAATTTAAAATGACAATTTAACCAGTTTTGAGTTTCCTTCTAATTGCACCAAACACACACATACACACACACACACACACACACATATATATATATATATATATATATATATATATTTATATATATGTTTTCACTTTGATTAATCTGTAATTTTTTAACCCAAGTGATAAATCAGATCTAAAAATGGAAAAGGAAGAACGAGTGGGTGGTGTTCTCGTGGTGTAATGGTTAAGATGATAGACTACGAAATCATAGTAAGCGAGTTCGAACTCCCGTTGGTCTATTACGTTCACTTTCGGGCAAATAATTTGGGAAATTAATGTACTCCCATTTTCTTCCGAAATATGGGTAACATAGTACCACTACTGTTCTTCTAGAAGAATTGTTTTGGTATTGAATTACCTACAAATGTTGATATGCCATGAAACAAAGAAACCAAACTAAACCTGAATCAAGATGTTTGAAAAACATGTTTTCTCCATTTTGCTGCTAACATTTAATGGGTCAAAATAACAGCTATTCTTTTTCTAGTCAGTAACCGTACAGTGGTTAAAGAAGACAGACGTGGGATATCCCAGCAGCTGAACCAAAAGTATCAGTCTCGCATTTCACGACGATAACAAAGTTTCATTCTTAAAGGAATTCAGGACTGACCCACCAGTAATCAATCAAAATATGAATTAAAAAAAGATATATGTACATTAACATATACAAAAATTAATATTCACGTGAAAGCATATTTTGTATATAATTATTAACTGCCGAAATAGTGCATATAAAGATGTCATTTGTTCAATTCAACCTCCTATTATTTGTTTATCTATTTGCCTTTTTTTTTTTTTTATTAATAATTAATTTCAGTATAGTCTTTTCTATCACAGTGCCCGGAAAAATCCTCTACTAGTATAAGTTGTAAGTTAGGTGACTTAGCCCGCCGTTGTCGAGAGCGACCCGATGACTCCATTTTCAATAGCTACTACACTGAGGTATGGGAGAGGGTGCAACTCCTTTCCCTGGTTTTCTCTAATTATTCTTGATCTATACCATACAATACTAAGTGTTAAGCAACCAGGCATCAGGTACCATTTTTTAAGTCTTGGGAATAACTCGATCTCCCGGCTCATTGCCGAACACTCTACATACTCTCGGTGTAGTACCTAATGAAAAGGGAGCATTCGGGTCACCCTCAACTACAGTCTAAAGAGTAGAGTGTGCGCTAATGATCTGGGAGATTGAGGTTCAATCTCAGGTCGAGTCATACCAAAGACTCAAAAAATGGTACTTGATGCTGCCTTGCTTAACACTCAGCATTACGAGGTAAGGATCAAGGGTAAAGTGGAGCAATCCAGGGAATTGAGTAGCGCCCTTCCTATACCTCGGTGTAGTGCCTAATGTAAAGGGAGCCTGTGGGTCGCCCTCGACTCAGGTCGCCAACATACTTACAATCTCGTCACACACAATGTTCTAAATTCAAGCTACCTGAGAAGTAGATTATTTTTTTAAACTAAAGTTAAAAACCCTTAATATAATGACGTCTAAAGATAGCAGAAAAGAAATATTTTTAGAAGTATTATCATCAATTAGTGAAAAGACTTGAATAATTATTAATACATTTAAACTAAAACTGCAGTATATTTCACCGCTAGACAAACAACGAAAAACTCGTGAATATATAAAAAATATAATTTATATTTTTATTCTTCGACGGCGACGATTGTGTGTAGTAGGAATACAATCAGAGAGAGTTCGCACATATCATTCTTCTGTGGCGGGAACCCTTTTTGTGAAGTAGTGCAATGACCGGAGAAGACACACGAGGAGCTGACAGGTCTACTTGAGAGACCAGCGGATCTCTCCACTTCGCTTGAGCGATCAGCGGATCTCTGCTAAGTTCATCGTCGCCAGCTAAGCAAATATATTACAAAACTAACTCGCGATAAAGTAAATTTATCATACATATACTCTTAAATTCCCCCAGGCTGTCTTAATATTTGGTTTAATTCATTTTTAATTAAAATTTTTCCATTAAGTATCTAAATAGTTTTTTATCATTTTAACTTACTACGTGACACAATATACGCACCCCAACTCAAAAAAAAAACAACAAACTATTGTCGGCTGCAATGTTTATAGACATTACAAAGTGTTTTAATAGTATTATCTAACATAAACAAACGACATCATTAGTTTCGTTTTGAAGTTCCTGTCAATGTTTGCTATGAGGCTGAAAAATTTACAGCGTTGTAAAGATATGAGCAATCTTTCGGGTGGGCAAAAATGGAAAGTGTGATAAAATGAATGGTGGCATAGAAAAAGAATAGACAAAAAAGTGCCATATTAAAAAAAAATGTTTGTCGTTAACAATGAGAAAATGACCAACGTCGAATGACAGCAAAACTTGCTTCTCGTTTTATTGAAAAAAGATCAATGGTGTCGGTCTTCTGGCAGCTGTCATAGCAGTGTACATTTGTTAATTGTCAGAATTCGATTATTCTTTGTTATTGATTAAATTTTTCAGAGTGAGAAAGGAAGAAAGAAAGAAACAAATAAACAAACAAACAAGCAAACAACATTTACAGCATTAGCATAATGGTTAGAGTGTTCGTATTTGGACCGGGAGACCGGGGCTCAATTCCAGGTCGAGTCAAACCAAAGACTTAAAAAATGGTACTTGATATCTCCTGGATTGACACTCAACATTATCAGGTATGAATCAAGGGTAAGTGGAGCAATCCAGGGAAAGAAGTAACTTCCTCCCCTACACCTCGGAGTAGTAGCTATTGAAAAGGATGTCTTCGAGTTGCCCACTACTACGGTCGCCGACTGGTAAAGTGGAGCAATCCAGAGAAAGGAGTAGTTTCCTCTTCTACACCTCGGTGTTGTAGCTATTGAAAAGTCAGCCTTTTGGTCGATCTCGATTACGGTCGCCAACTGGTAAATTGGAGCAATCCAGGGAAAGGAGTAGCTTCCTCCCCCTACACCTCGGTGTAGCTTTTGAAAAACAGCCTTCGGGTCGTCTTCAACAACGGTCAGTTAACTCACTTATATGTTTTCTGGAAATAAATAAACAAAAACTATGACACAAACAGAAATGATAACTGAAATTTATGAAAAAAGAATAGTCATGATAAAAAACCATGCGTTTTGGTAATTCGGATAAGGTTGATGGCAAAAGAAGTTGCAGCTGACAGTAATAAGCGAGTTTAAATTCCACTAAGTAATTAAATTCACTTTTAGATTAATAACTTTGGGAAAGGTAGGAAACTATTTATTCTCCAGCTATTGGTTAAATAGCACCACTACTGTCCTTCAACAAGGATGGTTTTGGTATTGAATAACCCATAAAGATTGAAATGCCCTACAACATAAAAATAAATCATCTTTTTTATGTCTGAAACATAATTTGGTTGACTTTATTCTATCAATTTTTCAGGTTAACTCCTCTGATTAAATAGAAGCTCATCAATGTTAGTTCATCATCATTCATTCTCATCCTGAGACGATCTGATTTGGCTCATTTTTTCGTTCCCCTGCTCGTGAAGTAACCGGTCGACTACGACAGGTTTCATTTTCCATAATCTCTCAACCATCCCAAAAGCCCTTGTGATATCAAAAACTCCATCTTCAGAACTTTGTGTTAAATCTGTAAAAGCTTATGTCGAATTGTTGAGGTGTTCCGCATGGAATTTGATCTTGTATTCCATCTTCGTGGAATGTTTAATCGAATACTTTTGTAAATAATCCCAGTGAATTCTGATTGGCAAACATCAATCTAATATTTTTACACTTAATCTAGATCAACAATTATTAGTTGATTTTTATCAGAACTGCAAATCTGAAACCTAAAAGAAATAATTTATTGCAAGTTAAATAAATTTTATATATATATTGGCCCAGCGGTTAGAGTGTTCGCCAATGGCCCGGGAGACCTGGGTTCAATCCCAGGTCGAGTCATACCAAAGACTTTAAAAATGGAACTTGATACCACCTTGCTTAACACTCAGCATTATAAGGTACGGTTCAAGGGTAAGTGGAGCAATCATAGGAATGGAGTAGTGCCCTCCCCTACACCTTGGTGTAGTAGCTATCGAAAAGGGAGCCTTCGGGTCACCCTCGACTATGGTCGCTAACTTTACTTTATATATATATATAAGGTATGACGTCTAATCAGACAGATATGCTGTATAAAGAAAATGGAAAAAAATACATATAAATGGACAAGAAAAAGTTATTTATTAGTTCTACCAATGCGTTTCTATATAGATAATTTAAGATATGAAATTACGAAAATTTAAGGTAGGAAGTGTTTTTGTTATCTTCTGGGTCGGAATTATGAATTTAAAATAGCAGTTTGAACGAATGCAGAAAAATATTCGAAAAATATTCGCTATTTCACATTTTAATACCATAAAACACAGGCAAGGATTCTTTAAAATTTCACCTTACTTAGCCAAAATCAGGTTGATGGATTTCAACTTACTCGAACAACGATAATTAAACAGACATTTCTACTTTCCCATTTCTTTACGCTTCCCCCTTTCTTTCCTTCTTTATTCTTTCCTCCCACACCTCCATTTCTTCTTTCTTTCATTCTCCATTCTCGACCTATACAAACCAACTTTTTATAGACGCTACGTTTCTGCTTAACTTGTTTCAAAAAATTGCATTTCATGACGTAACGTTTTCGAATATTTTTCGAATATTTTTTTTATTCGTTCAAATATACATAATCGTATTCGTTCAAATTCATTATCCACATCCTGAAGATGACAAACAACACGTTTTATCTGAAATTTTCGTAATTTCATAGCTTGAATAATCCATGTCGAAACGCATTGGTAGACTTGATTAATAATTTTTCTCATCCATTTATATGTATTTCCTTTCCGTTTTCTTTATACAACATATATATATATATATATATATATATATATATATATATGTGTGTGTGTGTGTGTGTGTGTGTGTGTGTGTGCGTGAGAGAGAGAGAGACAGAGACAGAGAGAGAGAGAAAGAGAGCAAACAAATGATTAATGTTAAAAAGAAATATCAGAATTATATTGCAATACTTGTATTAATTCAATAAATAGAATTATTAGTAGTAAATCGCAATACTTAAAATTGTCTTCAAATAGATGATTATTACGAACTTAGATAGAAATACATGATAAGTAGAAATACTAACGTTAAATAACAATACTAGAAACCATTTAACTGTCTCTAAACAAATGAGGTGTAACTCGTTTAAAAATAAACTTATTTACAAATTACCCACTTGAAAATTATATATATATATATATATATATATCCACACACACACAAACAAACACACACACACACACATATATATATATATATATATATATATATATATATATATTGTTTTTATATAAAAATGTTTTGGTTACGCGCATAAATTTTAATCTATTTTGATCCCAAATAAACTATACGTCGATAGCAGTTGGCATTGAGCACTCGAGTTGGATATTGCTACCTCTTAGTTTTTTTTTCTCGGATTATATATATATATATATATATATACGTCTGTCTCTCTGTCTGTGTATATACATGTTTTCTGGTTGAATTACCCACAAAGGTTGAAACGCCATTAAATAATATAACAAAACAAAAATCCAAATATCAAGAGAGGTTGAAATCTAAATGAAAATATAATTAAAAAATAAGAAATGATATTTAAGACAACCAACCAAAAACCTCACAGAATTCTGAAGATCCTCCAAAACAGAACCGAAATGATACTGACATAGGATGTTATAGTTGAACAAAAGTTATCTGGAGTATCGAGGAATACTTCAATAAAACCAACGGCTGAATAATAATGCATAATTTTACCAAAAACTTAAAACTAACCTCTTCCGGGATCAAAAGAACATCATTATATGTCCACTAAGCTATACGTTCTTGAAAAATGTAATTGCCAAGAAAATTATGACAATATTAAAACCCATCAATGTTAAATCTACTCGACTTTGTCTAATTCCAAATACGCACAAAAATAATAAACCTGACCAACCAGTGATTTCCATAACTTGCCACGTAACTCAATCATAGAAATATGTTGATTGCTATATACAACCATTAGTCATGGATAATTCATTTCTTATTATAAAGGAAGTAAGTTTTCTATATTCAATTATAGTAAATAATTAGGGTATTTCGGACTTAGATGAACAACTTAATCATAGAAAATTAAAGAAATCTCACACCAAGGAGAAATCCAAACTTCAATTGACCATAGATTAAGATTAAATAACTTCGATTTTAATGGCAGACATTTTCTACAAACAAGGATATTGATTTATCTAACATTCTACCAAGTTAGGCGGCTCAGTCGGCTGAAGCTGTAGAATACACCGACTGCTTTTCTGCAGAGGAGTGATACTCCCTCAACGAGTGTCCTTGATATGACACTAAACAATATGATAGTGAAGCTTCAATAATGCTGGAGCTTTAGGGAATGCAGTGGAGCCCTTTATTGCCATCGCTCCCAGTTTCACTCTGGCCCGGAGTGGTAGCACCTGATAGGGTCTTATCTATAGGTCAAATAGAACTAAACAGTAATCAAGCTAAACACAATTGTTTGAAATTTGCTGAGTTTTTTTTTTCATTTATCTGTGTAAACAAAAAAATATATACTTATACTAAACTGAATCGTTTGAAAGTGTTCAAAATGACTTAATTCGGCGTTAAATGATCCTAAAAGGGTTGATATGAGGTAAAACCGAACTATCAACCAACCGACCAACCAACTGACATGAAGTCATTTATTGAGGAAAGCGGCGTACAGTTCGAGATTCATACGTGGCTGTCACAAAAAATGCTTGATCTCGGTATTCATTTTTATGCCGAGCAGAAAGCTTTGCCCTGCTAGGTTAGTACAGCCTGGTAGGAAGCCCCCCTTAGACCAGATGATCAACTTACAATGGCCTGCCCAGCGCGAATACAAGGTGAACCCTGGCCTAAACCAAGCAAACCTGGCCTAAATACAGACGAATGTTGTCCCATCGACATTGTTATAGCATTTTCATTCATCACCATACATAAAGAAAATTTGAAGATTTTTACATCAATCCTGACATTCTCAATGGCTGCTTCCTTTGTACTAGATATATTGATGACATAGTCTTTATGAGTACATGTGGAGAAATAATTGGCCAATTTTAGTATAACTTCAATGGAATTGGCTCTATTGAATTCGAGTATAAAAAAATCAAATCAATCAATAGCTTTCAGATACTTTAATACCTATACTAAAACAAATGCTTACAAATCACTAAAGCATATAACTATATTATCATACATAATATCTCAAAGAAAGTCTACATTAATAATTAGCAGAAAAAACTGCTTAGTTAATAACGAATCAATTAATTATAGTGATAAAATAAAACATCATTCCATATCACAAGACAACAGTTAATATTTCATTCAAAATCAAATAAAGATATATCACTG
>OY757906.1:21103746-21138746 GCA_963585895.1 Sepioteuthis lessoniana | reverse complement strand
ATCAAATTTTTCGCAGTGTTTTGTACGTATGCAAGTTATCTAGACGAAGGAATAATTACTGACATGTTTCAACACTAGATAGAGAACTCAGTTGGAGAGCATGTGGATACATTAACACTTTTCTAATTACCGCATGTGTCTCGCCGTTGATAACAACATAACATCATCTTCAATGACATTCGGCACTGAGCCGGTAGAGTCATATTAAAGTACACTCATGGACACACACACATATATTGACTCTCTTACACAAACATGTACGCACACACATACGCACACTCACAAATACAAATGCATACACACACATATACATGTATATATAGCGAAAGAGAGAGAGTGAGAGAGGGAGAGAGAGGGGGGGAGAAAGAACCAAACGAGAGCGACAAATATGTAAGTATAACAAAACTAGGTAAAACCTGCATGTCTACTAAATAATAACCCACAGAAACTATATATTCGCGTATATTGCTAATGTAGATCTTATTTTAGAGGAGACACTGGCGACTGTTAATCAATAAGGAATACTTAAGACTGAAATTCAAACATAATGTGAAGAACGAAGTGCAATATATATATATATATATATATATACTCTGGTGGGTAGAGTATTTGCCAATGTCTTAGGAAATCAGGGTTCAATTCCAGGTTGTCATAACAAAGACTCAAAAGATGGCACCTGATAATGCCTTGCTTAACACTCAGCATTAAAAGGTTCGGATCTAGGGTAAAGTGAAGCAATCTAGGGAAAGGTCTAGTGCCCTTTCTCTACTTTTCGGTGTTGTAGCGATTGGGTCACCTTCGACTATGGTCGCCAACTTTACTTACTTTATATATATTATCATCATCAAATCACGCTAACATCATGGGTTTCCCTAACTCTCTCACCATCCGTCCCAATCATCTTTTGCTATTGGCAGGTCCTTCAAACTACATGCAGTGTCCACATAGAGCTGATGTATATAAATTCTTATTGCTCGGCCAACAGTTGAGCATACAGGTATATTGGAACGTCACTAATGTGTTCTCACTTTGCGTCTCCAGCAGTTTCCTACTCGTCTTGTTGGATATTTTTTTTAGATGGGAGGTAATACCTGCTGTTTTATTGCGTGCTACTTCTATGAATTGGTCAAAGTAATACTTGTGTAGTACCCATCTTGCTTCAGGAATTTTGACGTTCCCATCTAGGATCAGGTTTCGAGCGGAAAACTGCTGGTTTGAATTTATTGTTTTTGTTCTTCTAAATTGGTTGCTTAACAAATCTATCACACCATTTCATTGCTCGGGGTGGGGATTAATACCAATCCCAAAAGAATTAGAATGAAGTTAAACACAAACTGTCTCATCCAGGATTTGAACTTGGTACACCTATTCTATTTCCTCTGATGACAATCATTACACGAAGTGCGTGTGTATGTAAGAATGTATGTATGTATGTTCCCCCCTAAAAATTGGGGTAAATTTCCGTGAAGTTCCACACAGTTCCCCATGTCTCAATCAATATCTAAGTAATCTATTCTGTTGTAATCACTTCCTTAAATGAGAATACTCTCATTTCTATATTTTTTTATTATAAACAAATTTACAATCATATTTATACATGATACGATATGTTAGTTGTCACTATTTTAGATAATTAATTTTGCACATACACTTTGAATCAGGTTTTGTCAATTGTGCCGCATTTAGACTATATCTGGGAAGAAAGTATCACCATAATCTGTTGGTGAAGTCCAAGCCACCATGATTAATAAAGATCCAGCAAGCCCATCAGATCCACAGGCAAGAACATGGGCGTATCTGAGTTTCTTCCCAGTGAGCTAGTATATGAAGACATTCGATATTTCCCAAACAAGATGAGAATGAGCCAAATTTTACCACAGGCTGTAAAATACAAGACGAAAATTTCTGCTCGATTCTGATGGTGAACTCATAGAATGACCATTGATATGCACTTGCCTTAAAAAACCTTCTGATAGCGATGAAAATCAAACATATGGTGGGATGTCCTCATCGTGTTGGTTAAAGCGCTGGACTGCAGGACCGTAGTAAGCGAGTTTGAACTCCAGTTAGGCCATGACATTCAGTTTCGGACAAATACCCTTGGGAAAGGTATGAACCCCCTTATCCTCCAAACTATGAGTTAAAGAGCATTACTGCTGTTCTTCTGAAAGGATGGCTTTGGCTTTAAATAACCCAAGAAAGTTATATATCATTAAACAAAGAAGCCTAACCTAACCTTCTCGGACATCTTGTCCGCAGTGTTTCGTTTGGTTTCGTTTTATGACATATGAACGATTGTAGGTTATATAATGCCAAATTCATTTTTTGCTTAAAAACATATCTATTTCAAATAATGCAATTTAGCTTAAGTGTGCAGTTTAAATGTCAAAACAGTTCTAATTCAAGCAATTCAGTTTACCATAAGAACGCAGTTTTAATGTCAAAACATTCCTATTTCAAGCAATTCAGTTTAGCATAAAGACAGAGTTTAGTTCTATTTGACCATGGATAGGACCTTTTCTGGTGCTACCACTCCGGGCTTGAGAGGGCCTGGGAGTGATGGCAATGAAGGCATACCCTGCATTCTCCAAAGCTTCAGCATTACTGGAACCTCACCATCAGATTATTTAGGACACTCGTTTACTTTTATTTGATCAATAGATAGGACCCTATCAGGTACTACCACTCCGGGCCAGAGTGGACCTGGGAGCGATGGCAATATAGAGGGACTCCACATTCTCCAAAGCTCCAGTATTACTGGAACCTCACCATCACACTGTTTAGTGTAATATCAAGGACACTCATTGGGAAGGTCTTACCCCTATACAGAGAAGCATTTGGTGCATTCTACAGCCCCAGCCTATCGGGCAATGTGGTGTTTGGGGTGGTTACAAACGATGGTAACGCTATATCTCTATTCATTTTCTTGCCTTTCTTCAGACACAAGACCGAAGCCTAAATCACATACCTGCAGGAGTTAATCCTGCTCGAGATACAATATATCAATAGAAGCAATTAGAAAAACTGAATCAAAAATTGGCACGAATGACGAACCATCTCACATTCCTATGCAGATGCCGAGACCTCAAGCTAGTTCCACCAGGTTTAACAATCAAAATCCCAGTTCATTCCAGGAGGTTACAGAAAGTAAAAAAAAGATAAGAGGAGAAATTAATTCGAGATCGAATTCATAACAACCGTTGGAAGAAACATCAACTCCGGTTAGAAATCTCGAGCAAACTCACCCCGTTCCTGGAAAAAAATATCTATGAGAGAAGACAGAACCCGATTCCGACAATATCTGGATAAATCATACGAACAAGAATTCCATATGGTCAAGACGAGTCAAATTACGAAGTTGGAGAAGATGAAAATCACCAGTATGAAAATCCAATCCCATTACTCACGAGTGGAAGCCATTATCAACATCAGTAAGCGGAAAAATTAGTGCGAAACAAAGGTCTCAACTTCGCCACTACCATCAAGTGAATTCCTTACTTAGACCTAATAGCATCAATCGAGGGTGCAGCTTTAACATTACCCAAGGCAAGAGCTGATGAACTAAGATGGAAAGTGAGACAAACACTTGAAAAATCAAAACCCTCGAAACCTAATATCTCAAAAACGGAGAGACTGGCTCTCAAATCGCTAAAGGAGGATAACAGTACCATAATACTCCCAGCTGACAAAGGCAATGCTACCGTGATAATGGATAGGGTAGAATACTCCAACAAATTGGCGGACTTGATTGGCAATAGTGCTAAAGTAAAGAAGGACCCCACCCTGAAGACGGAAAGGAATCTGTCACAGATCCTGGGTAAGAATAAATATCTCATACCACAAACAAAATACGGACAGCTAATTCAATATGACAGTAAGCTACCACATATATATGGCCTTCCAAAAATTCATAAGGGTGGTATTCCATTGAGACCCATTGTCAGCAACCGAGGTTCAGCATGTCACCCATTGAGCCGCTTCCTTGTGGAGATCATCAGCCCACTAACTGGTAAGTCCTCATCATATGTTAAGAACTCAGCCAACTTTGTGGAGAGAATCAGTGATGTCCCCAATCATTCTAACCAGATGGTGAGTTTGGATGTAGTGAGTCTGTTTAAAAAGGTACCTACCTACTGATGAGACTCTTGCTCTAGTACGGGATACACTAGCAGCAGACCCCTTGCTTGAAGAAGGCACTTGTATCCCGATAGATAATTTAATCGAAATGTTGACTTTCTGTGTGGAGACAACCTACGTCGGGATGGGATCTGATATATACCGACACGAAGAAGGACAGGCTGTGGGTCCTCCATTGTTACCACTGTTGGCAAACATATACATGTAATACTTCGAAGAAATGGCATTAGGATCTACATCACTAAAGCCATCTATGTAGCTTAGATACGTAGATGACACAGTCATTCTCTGGTCTCATCAGGAAGATGTTCAGATATTACTTGATCACGTGAACTCAATCCGACCATCTATACAGTTCACTATGGAGAAAGAGCAAGACAATAAATTACCCTTCCTCAATGTATTAGTAACACACACAGCAAGAATTCAGGTCATCTGTGTACCGTAAGCCAACTTTCACCGGACAGTACCTCAATTTCAACTCCCATCATCCATATACGGTAAAGAAAGAAATAGTCCAGATCGAGCAAAAACCATTAGTAGCGATACTGATGCATATCAAGAAGAAATGATTAGTCTGAGACACAACCTCTGTTGTAACAACTACCCAGAGTGCATAACAGCGGCTCCAAGAAACCTAGATAGGAGGATAGAGGACAATACCCGAAAACTCACCACGGTATGTCTGCCCTATGTCAAAAGAATAGCCGAAAGTATCCAAAAGATATGTAGTCCATGTGACATCAGGACAGTATTCACAAGTGTTTCAACTCTCCGGAGGTATCTCTTCCGGGTCAAGCCACCAACGGAATTCAACATGACCAAGAACTGTGTTTACTCCATCGCTTGCAGTTATGGTAAAATATACAAAGGTGAGACAGGTCACCCACTAAAAGTAAAGCTAGAAGAACATCGGAAGGCAGTAGTACGAGGTGAGATTGAAAGGTCGGGTGTAGCGCACCATATATGGAAGGAAAAGGGAAACCATCTGCCCATATGGGATAAAGTTGAAATAATTGATAGGGCTGAACATTGGAGGATTAGACGCCTTAAGGAATCAGCACATATGTTGGGCTACAATGACCTGCTGAGTAGACCAAGTATAGAGTTGAATACAATACGGGAACCGATAATAAGGAAGACTAGATGAAAAAAAAATCTGAATATGAGCACTGGTAAAAATCATACATAATAGTCGTAATTCTAGTCAAGTAAGAACATTAAGTTTATAAGTCCCAAAATTTCAATCTGAATTGTCTAGCAGGACACATGGCGTAACGGTTATTGTCATTGGTTCCCTAAGCTTCTAAGACAATCATCTAGAGGCTTCAGGTTCAATCTTGACTGCAGGCGAGTAACAATACAGGAATACTTAACACTTGTACCCGGTTATGGCTAACGGAATCAGAACAGGCTAGACACGCAGGACGCTACAAACTGTAATCAAAACCCACCTTACTTTACGCTAGACATGGCATTTAACCGCTCAGCCAGACATGGCGATATACGTCAGCTCAACAATTATAACGCATATGCAGTGGCTTTCGCTAGGGTACATTTTGTGTTATCAGATACCAGAGTGCTCTATTCGTTAGAAAGAGTTTTGATTACGCCCATAGCTGACGTTCATTCCTTCGCCAGAGTGGAGGGGAGCGTACATATTGTCATCCACAGATAGACTGTTTCGTTGTATCATATCTCTTAAGTGTGCCTTGACACGTTAGACGCTTCAAGCTGGGATCGAAACCCGCATAACTTTTCGTCAGACATGGCATCTAACCTCTCAGTCATTTCGATGACATCCGTCAGCGCGGGAATTATTGGCAACGGTAGTCAAGAGCGACCTGAAAGTTCCCTTTTCAATAGCTACTATATGGAGGTGAAAAGGAGGGCGCTACTCCTTTCCCTGGACTGGTCCACTTTACCCTTGATATGTACCTCATAATGCTGAGTGTTACGCAAGGGAGTATCAAGTACCAATTTTTAAGTCTTTGGTATGACTCGATCTGGGATTGATGCATTAGCTTTGTTTGATTACATTCAGTTCAATCGGATACCAAAGTGCTAAAATGCATGAAACAATTAGTAATAAGACTTTCATGATGATATGGGCATACACATCCGCTTATATATATATATATATATATATATATGCATTTTTATTAAAATTGCAATCATCAGAGGAGATATACCTTTTATTTTGAAAGACATGAAAATAACAGAAATGAGACTGTGAAGAAGTGAGATGCCATTTTTTTTATTAAAGAGTGTTTAATTTCCTGAAAACAAAAAAGATTTATGACGATTTGTTTGGTTTGATTTGGTACATTAACCATTGTAGGTTATTTAATGCCAAATCCATTTTTATACATATAAACAGTTCTATTTCAAATAATTCAGTTAAGCATAAGAACAGTTTAAAGTTTGTACTTAGTTAAATGTAAAAAAAATTCTATTTCAAACAATTCAGTTTAATATCAAAACATTTCTATTTCAAATAATTCTGTTTGGCATTAGTACATAGTTTAGTTCTATTTTACCTTTAGATAGGACCCTATCAGGTGCTACCACTCCAGAACAGAGTGGCCCAGGAGGTAATGGGAATAAAAGAATACTCCGCACTCGCCAAACCTCTAGTTTTACAGAAGCCTCGCCATCAGATTGCTAAGGGTCATATCAGGACACACTTTGGGGTAGTCTTACCCAACTGCAGGGATGCAGTCGGTGTATTCTGTAGTCCCAGTTGACAGACGCAACGACATTTTTTATTTCAGTATATATATATATATATATATGCATTAAACTGTTAACTTGAATATGTATAGGTGTTACATTTCTTTGCTGTTTTTTCCATCTCGACTTTCTTGCGGTCTTTTATTCTCCAAATTTCTTTATTCTAGTTGGTGGCAATTCCCTGTGCTGATGTGGCTAATGTGTTGCAACATCTTAGTGAAAGGGTTCGAAATCCAGTCACATTCACGTTCAGATAAATACCCTATGGAAAGAAATGAAATCCTTTATCTCCCCAGTTATAGATTAAAGAGTGCCAATACTGCTCTTGTACAAGAATGGCTTTGGCATTATATAATCCACGAAGGTTGATATGCCATTAAACAAAAAAAACGAAACAGATTTATTTTGACGATTAAAAGTAACTAGGATTTTATTCGGTTATGACGGAAGTAATTCAAATCATTGCCGAGAAAAAATGAATGCGTTACTTCAAAAATTTATTCTTTCTTTGAAAAATACCTTGTATATCGGCAGAACCACAACAAATTCAAATTACGGTTGTAATTCTTCCGAAGTATTTTTGTCATTCTGTCTCTATTTTTCTTCAGATTCGCCTTTCGTTTTCCTGTGTCCAATATATTCCGATTTTTATGCCTACCTTTCATTCAGATTTTAAAAGCTTTTTCTCGAGTATTTTTTCTCTAATCTTTCATTCATAAGTTTTCATCGCCTACCCATTTTTTTCTTCTATATAGATATATCTTTGCTCTGTCTTTGTATTTATTATTTTTGGTGCAGTTCCGTATATTTCAGAACTCCGTCTTTTTCTTGCCTTTCTTTTTCTTCTATGTGTCTATCGTTTCATGTTAGTAGCAAAATATTTCAAGCGAAAGCACCGTAACATTCTCCCGAAGAAATTTGAAAAGGCCGTTCATAACAAGTCGACTGTATAATGCATACCGTATCAATTCCTTCACCGAGTCGTGAAAGAAATTCTCTCATTTCTAGATTTTCATTTGAACACTAATGCGTATGAATAAATTTCAGAGACTGAATAGAAGAGAAGTATCTTGAGTAGCCGTCATAACATCATCAGGTTAATATCGGTTCCACGGCTGTTAAACAAAACAGAAGGGCATAAAAGTAAGTTTCCATCCAATTTATTCACCTAGAGATATTTTTTAATGCTTCTCAAGGGGTTTATTATCCAAACTCTTATACTGTACCAGACATGAACAAAAGCACCTCCAGCATTTCTTTTATGAAAAGTTAATTTTCTTCATAACCACAGGAGAATTTTATTATTTCTAATGGAAATTACAAAGCCAAAAACGGACATTATTGAGTTTTAGTTAATATAAAAAAAATGCAGCCTTGAAACTATGTAACCTAGCATAAAATAAATAACCCCCGCGGCTGGGGCAGTAGAATTCACAAACTGCATCCCTGCAAAGGGGTAAGAATCCCCAAACCCTTGATATGACTTTAAACTATCTAATGGCAAGGCTCTAGTCTTGGAGAAATGGGGAATGTGGAATAACCATTCATTGCCATTGCTCCCAGATCCACTCTGACCTGGTGTGGTAGCACTATCTAAGGATCAAATCGAACTGTTTAATATCTAAACTGCGAGCAAACAAATCACTCGCATTAAAATGAATAGTTAGACTATTCCACTGTCTGTAAACAGATGACTCGTTAGTGATACATTGTAATAATTGAAATCATTTCATTGCGTGCAAATGAATAAATAGTATTGAATAGAATAATTAGAGTTAAATAGCAATACTTGTAACCACTTAACTGCCTGCAAACAAACGTTAAATATTGAAAAGTATTAATAGTGTTTGATAGCAATAATTGAAACCACTTAACTTTGTAGAAACATATGTAATACTGGTGGGCAAACAAATTAGTTCTAACTCATTTGAAAGAACAACCTATTTACTTAAAAATCATATGTGTATATCCATTTAAATGTGAGCAAATAAATGACTAATGTTAAATTGTAACTGTTACATAGGAATACTTGAAACCATTAAACAGTGTGCAAAAAAGATTAACTTCGGCTCATTGATAAATGTCATCAACAATGTGTTTACAAGTCATATATTTACAATATATGAATAGAGAGGATTTGGCTTTAAATAACCAACAAGGGTTGATATGCCATAAACCCTACCCAATCAAAGCAAACCAAAAGTAAAAGTAAAGTTAGCGACCCTAGTCGAGGGCGACCAGAAGGCTCCTTTTCGATAGCTACTACACAAAGGTGTAGGGGAAGGTACTACGCCTTTCCCTGGATTACTCCACTTTACCCTTCATACGGACCTTATTTTGCTAAGTGTTAAGCAAGGAGGTATCAAGTACCATTTTTAAAGTCTTTGGTTATGACGCGACCTGGGATTAAACCCAGGTCTCCCGGACCATTGGCAAACGTTCTACTCACTAGCCAAAAGTACCGGTTGAAAAAGTAAAATTAAAAAAACAAGCAATATATATATATATATATATATATATATATATATAACTTTGGCTTATATATATACATGTGTGTGTGTGTGTGTGTATGTATGTACTTATTTTTGGACTGTTACTCATTAATATTTTTAGTTAAATGGTATTTACTGCAAATCAAAAAATATCGAGATTCAGCACTGACTCTTCTTGAAAAACCCTAACGTCTAAACAGCTATCTTCACGAGTATACATTTTTATTTGTAAATTACTCTGTTCCCCTGTTCATTAATGACTTTAATTTCACAATGAAAAAAAAAACAGCATCGATACTTCTTACCCACACCACGTATATATTTATATATATATATATATAGTGGGTTGATCACTGTTGTGGGGCAGCTGCCGGCTAGCAATATAAATGTAAATCTCTTTTGAAGAATTAAGCACTCCAGTAGCCGATAACGTATATGTAAGGATATGTATGTAAAAAAAATCCTTAGCTTACGCTGAGAATAACGATAGCTCTAGGGTAAGATACCGACTGACGTAGAGTCAGCCGGGTTCCGATCTTAGCTTGGAATATTTCACCTGTCTAGCCACACTGAAGAGTTGTGATACACCGAAACAGTATGTCTGTGCATGTCAATTTATATATATATATATATATATATATATATATATATATATATATATATATATATATCATAACAGTGTTGGTTGTCAGTAAATCACTTTGTGGGTATGTGCCAAACCAAGTGCAATATAATATGGAGAGTGCACAATATCTAGGATAGAACTATTATATAATTAATATAATAATAATGATAAAAAAAATATATATATATTAGATATATGTATTTAATTCGTGGAATTTAGACTACGACCCCTGGGTTTCATGGAGTTTTTTTGCAAAATAAAAGTCATCAGGCAGATGATGATTGTTGTTTTGCAAAAAAATCCTTGAAACCCTGGGGTCGCAGTCTAAATTCCATGAATTAAATATATATATCTAATATATATTTATTATACATACATATATATATATATATATATATATATATATATATATATATATATATATATACGACAGGTTAATGTTGTTTGGTTCACCTGTTCATCTAATAGCTTTTTATGTGAATAGAATTTTGAGAACCAAGCGATGCCTTTTATTGGTAAATCCCTTAACTGATTTTGGCTAGCAAATTATTTAATAAAGTTATAACGAGAAGAAACAAATAAAATTTCATGTTTGATCATCAATAATTCACTGTCTGTTAGGCTAAATCTTATTTCTGTCAAATATGTTCTTCCTTTTTCAAGAAGATATGTCGAACAGGTAAAAATCCTTTTTTTTCATTGTGTTTTCAAATGTTTCCAACATAAAGAAGCCCGACTCCCATAAAGGTGTAAATTAAACCAGATTACGGTTTAGTTTGGTTTCTTTGTTTATGGCATATCAACCTTTATAGATTATTTAATGCCAAAGCCATTCTCCAAGAAGAACAGTAGTGGTACTATTTAACCCATAGCTGGGAGGATAAGAGGGTTCATACCTTTCCCAAGGGTATTTGCCCGAAAGTGAACGTAATAGCGCAACTGGAGTACGAACTCGCTTCCTACGATACCGCAGTGCATCGCTTTAAGCATTACCATATTTACCCAACCCCTCTGCTCGGGCAGGATATGACACAAGGTCAATTCTTAAGCGGAGTTTAACAGGTTTGAATTCAGAGTTTTCCTTCTCCTAGACTGAAGAACTCAGTCTGTCCTACTATTTACCCATAGCTGGAGGGAGAATAATTGGATTCATACCTTTCTCAAGGTTATTAGTGCTATGTGAAATGCAATCAATCTCATCCAGGATTTGAACTCGAGTTCGCCGTGTCCATTTCCTTCGACGATAACCATTACACCACGGGACTTTAACCATTATACTACGAGGACCCCCCCTTTTTACGAGTAACGAGCTGGTAACCGAATAAAGAAAGAAAATTAATGGACCAAGATGCTACTTTATAAAAGATTTTGAATAGAAAACTGAACGTTAGATAAATGTGATCCCAGAGATGGTTTTACAGGAATTAGGCAACGCTAATTTTGGTTGGTTAGTTGTTTAGTTTGGTTAGGTTGGGTTTTATAATACCAATTCCAGTTTATACATATATATTAGACAGACGAAAATCATTAAGTAAGTTTACAGACATTTTTCGTATGGGCACTTTTATTGATAGTACACACATGAAACTCTAGTCCCCTTCGAAGTAATCTCTTCCGGTTGCAATGCACTTGTTGTACTTGTCCAACAACTTCTGGAAGGCCCCATGGAACTCCTCTTCTGTGAGCGTGTCAATGACCTTTCTTCACAGCTTCTTTCATCTCATCAGTTGTTTTATAACGAAAGCCTCTGAGCTTATAGAATAACCAAAAGTCACAGGGACCAACATTTGGACTATAGCAAGGGTGACGAACTGTCTTGATGCCCATCTTGGTCAAATAGTCTGTGACAAGGATGGAGGTGTGGACTGATGCATTGTCCTGGTGGAAATGCTGCTGAGCCGATTTAAAGAGTGCTGGCCTCTTCCGACGGAATCTCTTCCTGAACTCCCTTAAAACCTCAACATAGTAACCCTAACCGTAACCCTTTGGCCAATCAACTCTGGTCTATTGACTTCCTTACTGCTCCCACACCTCTCATCATCCCTCACAGACTCTGTGGCTTCCTTGGATCTCTTATGCCACTCAAAAACTGATGCTCGATTCATGCAAGATGGTCGAAAAACAGTCTGAAGAATTCCATAGGTTTCTGTGGCATTTTTTCCAAGTTTAAAACAGAATTTTATTGGATATCGTTCTTCTAAAGTATCACATTGCATTTTTGAAATTCACCAGCTGGCAATCGGGTTTTAGTAGGGTGTATCCCAATTCCTGCTGTAGGTGTTCATTTAAACCTAAAATCATAAGAATTGGTCAGTCATCTCATAAGATGTATCGCAATAAGATACTGACTTTTCAAGAGTCTACGACAATGTTAAATGCCTGTACAAAAAAGTCTGGAAACTTATTGAATGGACCACGTATATGATTCGGTTTGGTTTGCTTGGGCTTTTGGCATAATGGTTAGAGCACTCGCTAATGGGCCGGGAGACCTGGGTTTAATCCTAGGTCGAGTAATACCAAAGACTAAAAAATGGTACTTGATTCCTCCTTGCTTAATACTCAACATTATAAGGTAGGGATCAAGGGTTAAGTAGAGCAATCTAGAAAGGAGTAGTGCCCTCCCCTACATCTCAGTGTAGTAGTTATCGAAAAGGGAACCTTAGGGTCACCCTCGACTACAGACTTTATATATTGGCTTTATGGCATATCAACCATTGTAGGTTATTTAATGCTGAATCCTTTTTATACATACATATTAAATATATCATTTGGTTGGGTTGGGTTTAATGACCTATCAACTATTGTAGGTTATTTAATGTCAAATTCTATTTATACATATATATCAAATATATATGATTTTTAAACACATTTTATAGATAACGTTATCAAACGAATCTGAACGTTTTTTTGCATTCAGTTAAATGTTTTCAAGTATTGCAATATAACAGTCACAATTTAACATCAGTCATTTTTTGCACGCATAGTTTGTTCTATTTTACCCATACATACAACCTTATCAGGTGCAACCACTAGGGGTCAGCATGTACCTGGGAGCAATGGCAATGAGGGGGCATTCGATATTGACCAAATCTCCAAGTCTGGAGCCTTGCTCTCAGATGGTTTAATATCATATCCAGGACACCGATTGGAGGGATCTTACCACTCTGCCGAGATGCAGTATCTATATTTTACAGTCCCAGCCGCATGGGCTGAGACGAAGATAAGAGTCACACCCTTTGTAAAGGAGCAAGACCTACTAGAGCTCCAGCCGATTGGCTGGTTTAGTTGTTTAGGTGGTTGGTGTTTGCAGTATTGTAGGGTTATTTTAGATCGAAGTTTTAACTTTTATGGTCTTCAATTAACGATGTAGAAATGTATCTTTACAACCATCATAAATTGGCAAATATAACTCCCAACGTATATTCCGGAAACAGCAAGAGTAATACTGCAACATAAAATGGTTTGATACATTTCAAAAGTAATTACAAGCAAATTTCTCTATCATATACCGTGCCTAACTAGGTTATTTTTTAAAAATTGATTTGAAATCACATATTTGTTATCAATATGGTTTCATCAATGGAAAATCAACATTATTTAGTATTTTAGAAAGTATTGATATTATAAATTGATATTTGATGAAAGTGGATGCGAATATAAATTTGGACTTTAGCAAGATATTTGATATGGTATCTCATATTCGAAAAAAGAAAATTTTGGAATATCTAAAAAATAAAAGAGTAAATAGTGAAAAATATATTTGACTGATTCAACAAAGAAAGTGAAAATTATTGACAATTATTCTGAAAAATAATTTATCCTCCGGTGTTCTTTGGAGTTCAATAGTGAATCTTTGTTGGGTTTTTTTTTTGTTTGTTTTTTTTTGTTTTTTTTTTGTTTTTTTTTTTGTAAATTATTTACCGAATGATATAAAATTGGAAATAAAATTATATAGTGATAATGTTTATTTAATTTGTAGAATTTTATTGAAAGAAACAACACAGATGGATTAAAGTAAATTGTCATATTGGAAAGATATTCGAAAATTAAGATTTAACTTATAAAAATGTTAAGTACTACATATTGTATCTATAAAATATTCAAGTTGAAAATTAATAAAGCAACAAGGGTATTAAAAACGTAAATGAGGAAAGTGGTCTAGGGGTTGGCTTTCATGATACATTTAAAGCTGACAATCATATTTTGTCTCAAGTATTGCAGGCAAATAGAATGTTCGGCTGGGTGGTTAGAAATGTTATTTCAAGGGAAACAATTTTTTCTTTTCTTTTTTCGGAGAGAACTATAAACGCTTGATAGATTGTTTATCCATAATATTAAGTTACTTAATAATTATTCATTTGGCTTGTCCAGTCGGCTGGGGCTGTAGAACACACCGACTGCATCTCTGCAGAGGGGTAAGCCTTCCCCACCGAGTGTCCTGGATATGACACTATACAATCTGATGGTGAAGCTTCAATAATACTGGAGCTTTGGGGAATGCGGAGTACTCTTTTATTGCCATCGCTCCCAGGTCCACACTGTCTCGGAGTGGGTGCACCTGGTAAAGTCCTATCTGTGGGGCAAATAAAACTAAACTGTATACTTATGTTAAACTGAATTGCTTGAAATTTAACTGTTTTTGACATTGAACCTGTGTATTTATGCTAAACAGAATTGTTTGAAATAGAACTGTTTTTATAATTAAGCTGTGTACTAATGCCAAACGAAATTTTTTTGAAATTGAACTGATCTAACATTCAAATGTGTGAAAACAAAAAACTATACTTATACAAAATTGAAAGGTTTGAAATAGAATTTTTTATACGAGGAACCTTCAATAGGTTTCCAGACATCTTTTGTACAGGCATTTGAAATTGTCATAGACTTTTGAAAATTCAGTATCTTATTGCCATACATTTTATGAGATGACTGACCATTTTTTATGATTTCAGGTTTAAAAGAACAGCTACAGCAGGAATTGGAATACACCCTACTAAAACCTGATTGTCACAGCTGGTGAATTTCAAAAATGCAATGTGGATATGAGGACACTTTAGAAGAACGATATGCAATAAAATTCTTTTTTAAACTTGGAAAAAATACCACAGAAACGTATGGAATGCTTCAGACTGCTTTTGAAGCATCTTTCATGAATCGAGCATCAGTTTTTGAGTGGCATAAGAGATCAAGGAAGGCAGGGAGTCTGTGAGGGATGATGAGAGGGGTGGGAGGAGTAAAGAAGTCAGAACACCAGAGTTGATCGGCCAAATAAAGAATTTCATGAATAAGGACCCTCGTGTGTCTATAGAGACAATAAGTGTACAGTTTGATGTCAGTGTGGTAACTGTATACACAATTATTCGCGAGGAACTGAAGATGCGGAAGATGTGAGCGAAGTTTGTCCCAAGGGTGCTCAGAGAAGGTCAGAAAGAAAGACGTTGTCATAACAGCAGGGAGAAGGTCGAGCTGATCAATTCAGAACTGGCAGTTCTTGATACTCTGGTGACCTGCGATGAAAGCTGGATCTACTGCTACGACCCCGAGACCAAGAGACAGAGTTCCCAGTGGAAGCATGCAGGCTTTCCCAAATCCAAGAAGGCCAGACAGAGCAAATCCACCCATAAACTTTTGATGATCCTTTTTTTTTTTGACAGCACTGGCATGATATACATGCACTGGGTTCCCACTTTACAAACAGTCAACAAGGAATACTATGTTGAGGTTTTAAGGGAGTTCAGGAAGATATTCCTTGGGAAGAGGCCAGTACTCTTCAAATCGGGTCAGTGTAGGCACCTCGTATGTATAAAAATGGATTTTGCATTAATAACCAACAATGTTTGATGTAACATAAAACCAAACTAAACCAATCCATACCTAATTATTGGCAACTATATTTGAATGGTCTTGTACTTACTCTGAAATCCGGGATTTTGTTTTGTTGATCAAGCTAGTGAGCTAACTCCTGGTGGTTTGAACTGGGAACCTCTTTCACTTCAGTTGAACCACAATAGATGTAACGCAGAGAAAACACTGCTGTTTGACCAACCTGCTGCATCTCTCGTATCATAGCTGGTTTCAAGTAATAGTGATCATAGTAATTATAATTAGAATTGATATTTACACGGTACCACATGAAATTCCATTGACTTGGGCAAACATGTTTAATTTCTTTTTGATCTTTAGTGTAAAGACATAACCAGTCCTTCTGAACAAATATCAACGTACGTTTTGTATTTTGGTGTGAATTATCAGCTCTGGTTCCATAAACTGGTTCCGCCGTAAAACAGCTTCTTATGTAACATGTCTAGGGCCGGAATAACCTGAAGTATCCTATGTCACTCAAGCACTGTACATAGTTTTAAAAAAATATGTAAGTTGCTTGCTTAAAATTTTACAAGAGATTAACCTTCTCTCTGTTTCATTTCCATTTAAATATTTCTTTAGGGTGTAATCCGTTCTTTCTTCCTGCACAGCCAAGTGATTTTGAGCAATGTTTCCTTGGCAGCGTTTTAATCTCTCAGTTGGGCCAAACACAAGTATGTAGAATTCAGTCAGCATAATTATCATTTTGAATAATAAGGATTTGGCTGTAACTCTCATGAAATCTATAAATGGACCACTGACTTTCATTAGGAAATAATAATAATAATAATAATAATAATGATGATAATAATAATAATAATAATAATAATAATAATGATTGATATTAAGATGAACATTAATTTGAAATATGATCAGCCAAATCAATTTTGACGTTAAAAAATACCAACACGAATAACAAGAAAAGAAAAATAGAAAAAAAGAATTAAAACAAGATGATATGAGAAATTTGACATGAAGACAAACAGACATTATCGAACTGGGAGTGTCCACTCGATCGAAACCCAGACATTCGTGATCGATCTTTTTTTTTTTTATTTATTTATTTGTTTATTTATTTTACTTTCTGGCGCAACGAAAAGAAGAAATAATAGAAAGCAAAACATAAAACTAAAAAAAAGACTCAGAGGAAAAAAAAAGCCATCACTAAACCAAGACAGAATTTATCAAAAAAAAAAAAAAGAAGAAAACAAATTACAACGAACAGAAAAGGTTGGGAAGAAGGAATGGATTTGCTGTATCATTCTTGTCACGACACTTAAAGATTGAAGCACAGTTGAAACAAAGAGAAAGAAGACTATAGGTTTGGTTTTTGTGTTTAATGGCATATCAACATTCGTGGATTATTTAATGCCAAAACCATCCTCGTAGAAGAACAGCAGTGGTACCATTTGACCCATAGATAGGAATGATAAGGGACTTCATACTTTTCCCTTAGGTATTAGAGAGAAGGTGAACTTAATTGCGCGACTGGAGTTCGAACTCGCTTGCAATAATGTCAGAGTTCACGACGTTAAACACTACGCCACATGGAACCCAGCAGACTATGGGACAGCTCCAGAAAATCTTATAAAATAGACAATAGGGGAACTGGAATAAGTCAATCGAGAATGTCGGACATTAATAACAAGCGAAATACAAAGAGTAAGAGAAAGAGAAAAGTGTGGCAGAAATAAAATAAAATAAAATAAATTGTGAGAAGAGTGAACTAGGCGTGACAGAGCATAGCAGTAATTTAATAATGAATATTTTTGAAAGAGAAAAAAGAAACGAAAATTAATGCCGTCGGCCGTTGCTTCAGTATTTAATGTGATTTTCTCCATATATAATTTTTATTTCATCAAATTAGTTTAATGTCGGTGTTTCCTTTTCTAATCGTTCTTGTTTTTTTTTTTTGTTTTTTTTTTTATTTTAATTAGAATAAATCAACTTTTTCAATAATTGAGATGAGATTCCATGCCTTAGGTATAAATGATCAATGACAATTTATTGGTCACGTCCTTTTTGGGTAAAAACTAACATAAAATAAACGTTACCTTTCCCTATTAGATTATCAGGTATTTTTTAATGATCACGAAAGCGAGATTTCTTTGAAGAAAAAAAAAACAGAATATTTTGTAGTTTTTCATTACAAATGCTAAAGTGAGTCATAAGTTTTGCAATATTTTGGTAATGTGTGTCACAATTCGGTTCGGGTCCTTTTGCAGAGGTCGTGAGAGTGAAGAACAATACAAGACTGTGAAACGCCAAATTTCTTCGTGCGCTACTCGCTGGGTTTGCTTCTGTAACTTGTAAAACGACCTCTGAATCTATGGTGTTAGGCTTACATAACCATTCCTGATCGTTGAAGTTCTTGAAATCTGAGCAACATTTCTTAAACCACTTGGTTACTTTTCGTGTAAGAATTATTTTTTACTTACCTCGAGGGTGATAGGGCCAAGTTCATATCTGAAAAGCATAAATTCCCAAATTAAACTATGTCAGAATCAATGCACAATGTGTCAGTGCACCAAGTACCAGAATACTACCTACCACAACGAGTACCTGTCATAGCTTGAACCGCTTCATTCATGTCAGATGCACACCGTAAACTTCTGCGAACCAAAATATCACAAAAAATTTTAAGTAACTCAAGTATTGTTCCGTATAAACATTACCTTTATCGATGCAAATCAACCATGGGCAGACAAATTAATTAGAAAATTAAAGCAAGATAAAATTCCCATAGATGGTTACAATCTCATTATTGATTCATCTATGTATTACTAAATTTCTGCTTAATAGCTTGAGTGTTCGCCAGTGGACCAGAAGACCGAGGTTCAATCACAGGTCGTGTCATACTAAAGACTCAAAAAACGGTAATTGATACCTCTTTGCTTGAAACTCTGCCTAAGGTACGTATCGAGGCTAAGTGGAGTAATCAAGGGAAATGAGCAGTGCCCTCCACTAAACTTCAGTGTAGTAGTTAATGAAAAGGGAGCCATCGGGTCGCCCTCGACTACAGTCAGCTAATATATATATATATATAATTATCAGTTAATATAAAATTTTAGAATAGCTTTTAGTAGACGATACATCGGGTTTTCTCAAAAAGGACGCTTTTTTCGGTCATGTCTCGTCAAAGAAACAGTGAACAGTTTGCAATAATAAGGAATTTTTAGAACTCACAATGTATATTCTAGTTAAATTTATTATAATATATATATATATATATATATATATATATATATATATACCTTTAAGAAAAACAAAAACCGGTCACATTAGGATTATAAATTTATTCCCATCCTGTTATGGGTATTGATATGAATCAATAACACCAAAATTAACAGGACTTCTTCAGATCCAATGGATATAATTAATACAGCCAAAATGGACAAGGGAGGGAAGAATGAGAATGGCTTTAAGAGGGGTGAAGACTTTCCTCCCCATTTTGCCCACTTCCGGTTTTTCTTTTGTTACCGGTCGGAATCAAAATAAAGTAAGTAGACGTAGGTTCAAACTCACTTTATACAGTAAATTAAATTTTAATTTTTACATCTTAGATTCTAAATACATTTCAACGAAAATCTTCAGAACACAAAATCGGCTGGGACAGTAAAATAGACTTACTTTATCTAACAGAGGAGTAAGAACTTCTCAACGAGTGACCTGGATATGACACAAGGCAATCTCATGGTGAGGCTCCTGTAATACTGGAGCTTTGGCGAATGCGGAGCAGCCCTTCTTTGTCATTGTTCCCTGGTCCACTCTGATTGGAGTGGTTGCACCTGACAGAGTCCTATCCATGGGTCGAATAGAACTGTTTGACATTCAAACTGAGTTTAAATGACAAATCCTAATGGAATTTTTAGAAATAAAATTGATCAATCACCTGGGTGTATCTGCAAATGACACATAGAAATATACGGAACCATTAAACTGAGAGTTAACGAATAAGTAATGTTAAATAGAACGATTAGTGTTAAATAGCAATACTTGTAACAATTTCACTGTATGCAAACAAATAGTTAATTGATAAAGTTATTCGTATTATATAGAAAAAAAAAAGAAAATATTTGACAGTGTACAAAAGAATGAACTCAGGCTCGTTTAAAAATGTATTTACAAAATGTGTTTACAAATCATATATCTAATATATATTTGGCGTTGAATCACCAACAATGGTTGATAGGCCATAAAACCAAACAAAACAAAACAAACTTTATGTTGTATAAACCTTTATTTAATATCTAATGTCAAATCCTGTTTTTATACATATATGAATATATAAACAAAATTCCGGTTTTGTATTTTTGTATATATATATATATATATATATGTAGCTCGAGAAACCGGAGTTCAAAAGACTCAAAAAATGGTACTTGATATCTCTTTGTTTAACACTCAGCATTATAAGAAACTTATCAAGGTTAAAGTGGGGCAATCCAGGAAAAAATGTAACAACCTCTTCTACACCCCGGTGCTGTAAATATTGAAAAGAGAGCTTTCGGATCACCCTCTACTACAGTTACACACACACACACACATATATATATTGTCATCCACAGACAGATCTGTTTCGTTCTATCAGAACTCATCAGTGTGGCTAGACAGTATCTCCCCGCAGCTGGGATCGAAACCCGGTTGACTGAAACACCAAGCCGAGCTTCTAACCATTTAGCTACAAGGAGAAATTAGCTACGAAGTACATTTTTAAACGGTTATGAATCACAATTAGTATTGTTTACATACATCCGTTCAAACGGCCGCCGAGATCTCAATTCAAATACGAAGAGACTTGCAAAGGCGCTAATGGCAACACGAATACTTCTTCGCTAGAGAACTCAACCCTACGGGGGTAGGGGAGTATATATATCTATTGTCATCCACATCCATATATATATATATATATATTTGATATATAACGGAATAATTTGTCGGTAACTTTATTGTTCAAATTAGTTAGAGCTCATTTGTTTTAACTCAATTAAATGATTTCTAGTATTGCTAACTGCTGTAACCTAACAAAAGATTACTGAATGAGAAATTACCAAAACGAAGGTTGGAAATGAAATGGAAATCTTTATAAAATTAACAAAATACAATACTTTCCAGAGGCGTGAAGATGGTAAACCACTTCTAATGGTGGATGACTTAATCAGCATATTATTCATTTGTTCTCCGTCCCACCACCGGACAAGTACTGCACAAGGCCTTTTTAAAGTGGGTCTGGACGCAGGACCGCAGCCCACACGCGTCCGGCAAGATACAAAAATACCTTCGGCCTCGTCGGCATTCCCCCTATGGGGGCACCTCAGACGCCAGGAAATAAAAATAGCAAACAATTGGTAAAACAAAATCCCCTATCATAATAGTGTACAACGAATTTATGAGGAATGGGTCATACCCATTAATGTTCATAGATAAGGTATATAACAGTATGAGGAATGGGATTTACCTATTAATGTTCATAGGTAAGGTATATAATATTATGAGGAATGGGACATATCTATGAATGTTCATAGATAGGGTATATAACATTATGAGGAATGGGACATACCCATTAATGTTAATAGGTTGGGTATATAAAAATATGAGGAATGGGATATACCCATTAATGCTCATAGGTAGGATATATAACAGAATGAGGAATTGGACATACCTATTAATGTTCATAGGTAGGGTATATAACAGTACGAGGAATGGGACCTACCCTTTAATGTTAATAGGTTGGGTATAAACAGTCTGAGGAATGGGACCTAACCATTAATGTTAATAGGTTGGGTATAAACAGTATGAGGAATCGGACCTAACCATTAATGTTAATAGGTTGAATATATAACAGTATGAGGAATGGTACATATCCATTAATGTTCATGGGTTGGGTATATAACAGTATTAGGAATGGGACATACACATTAATGTTCATAGGTAGTGTATATAACACTAACACTAATGATTCCATATAAGGATTTAATATTAATCATTTGCTTTCAGGACAGTCGTTGTAGGGAGAGTTTTAACACTTTGCAGAGGCGACGCAAGCGTATTTTTCCGCTGTAGCCAACGAGACTTTTATACAACAGACATTGTAAATTGATTCATGTGAACGTAGAAAAAAAATACAATGGTTGTTCATCGAAAATTATACCGGAAGCTCAAACACACAAAAACCATAGTTATCTATCAAGAGTTGTTCACTTTCAAAAATAAATAAATAAATAAATAAATAAGACGTTTAAAGTGGGAGAAAACTAGGAAGTGGTTTGTGCACCAGATATCTTTCTTGTCTAATATGAATAATGCCAGTGTTTGCAAGTATCAATAGTGTAAGACAAGCAAAGAAAGTACTTTTCAAAATAGTGATTTCTTTACTTATCAGTAACTACATTAAAAACTGCTGCCATTTACAATTAGAAATGCACTCGTGCGTAATTTTACGTTTGTTTTCAATAAAAAGAATATTTAAAAATAAAGATATGGCGCAATATTACGGGCCTCAAAATTCAAGCATGAAATTACCAACCCCTCTACGAGGGTTGGATGAGACACAAGGTCAATTTTTAAGTGGAGTTTTAACAGAGTTGAATTCGAAGTTTTCTTTCTACTGGTCTGGTTACAGAGCCAAGACTAAAGATCCAGTCTGCCCTCTTATTTATCCCCAGCTAGTGGGAGGATAATTGGAGCCATCCCTTTAAAATATAAGGATATAAGTGCTATGTGAAAATTCAAAATTCAAATAAATCTTTTAGAAATCGATCAACTGAAATGACTTAAATGTTAACTAAATGCCATAAAATATTAAAAATATATTTTCTACCCTTAGAAGCAGACTTGTTATGATAACTTTTAATGAGTGTACTCATTAGCTTACCTCTCTCTCTCTCTCTCTCTCTCTCTCTCTCTCTCTCTTTCTCTCTCTCTCTCTCTCTATATATATATATATATATATTATAACAATTGTCATTAATCACTTTGTGAGTTTGTGACGAACCAAGTTCAATATGATATGGAGAGTGCTCAATATATAGGATAGAGCTTTTATATAATAATAATAATAATAATAATAATAATAATAATAATAATAATATGATAATATATATTATAATAATATAATATATATTATATAAATATATATTTAACATTTTGTTAACTGCCTGATGATTGTTGTTTTGTAAAAAAAACTCCATGAAACCCAGGAGTCGCAGTCAAAATTCCGTGGCTTTATATATATATATATATTCATTCTTCTTCTTCTTCTTCTTCTTCTTCTTATTATTATTATTATTATTATTATTATTATTATTATTAAATATATATATATATATATATATATATGTACATTTGAGAGGATAGGCACACTTATATATATATATATATATATATATATATATATATATATATTATCGAAATTGAACTGATAAACATTTCCAGGCAACATAAAATATTTCATAAAAATGCAATAAAATTACCAATAGTTGAACGTAAAAGCAAAACCGGTATTTATGAAAATAAAAAGAAAGCAAAATAATGAATTGAACCATCAGTGGAATTGCATTATGAATAAATACCCATAGGGGAATTAATGGCGAGTGTAAAATATATATTTTAATAAGCCACGGTAAAAAATTATGATAGGTCGGATCTGATCTACATTGGATGAACTAAGCAACTGTGGAAGGAAAGATACTATAATCACAAAGTTTCATTCAGAAATAAAAAGGTAAGCAAATAATACGAGGCTGTCATAATTTATTTTTGACTATGAATGAAAGAAATTATTGTGAAGAACCAGAAAGTGAATGGCCAATTTTTAAGAATGTAAACTTGGCTTGGAAGAAATATGTTATATTATAAATTATTCTAATCATAGGAATCTTTGTATTAGCAGATGATAATGTGTATAAAAATAGTATTTCGGAGTTAAGTATATACTTAATTAATCGGTGCAAGATTAAAACACGATAGAAAGTAATATAGTCACGTGACTTACATACTGTATTAAACATTACATATATATGTGTATGCGTTGGTTGGTTGCTTGGGTTTTATGGTGTATCAACCTTTGTCGGTTATTTAACGCCAAATTCTGTCTATGTGTATATACATTCGCAGTTTAAATGTAAGTACGGTTTAATTGTCAAAACATTTCTATTTTAAGCTATTCAGTTTAATCAAACAATTCAGTTTAGCATAAGCATTTCGTAATTTCTATTTAACACATAGATAGGGACCTTTCAGGTGCTACTACTCTGGGCCAGAGTGGACCTGGGAGCAATGGCAATGAAGGGGTGCTCCGTATTCCCCAAAGCCCCAGCATTACTGGAACCTCATCATCAGACTGTTTAGTGTCATATCGTGTGTGTATGTGTGTGTGCATGCGTGATATTTAATTACGTATTTTCTGATATCTATAAATAGGGTGCTCATGATTAGTGATAGGGTATAGGTATATAAGTTAAGATAGCAGACACAGAGTTAGTAGCACTTTGTGACAATCAGTCTGTCACCTCTGCGATCAGTAGGTTAATGTAAATTATATATGCATATATATGTGTGCTTGTGTGTGTGCGCGCACTGATTTGATCGTGTTTAACTCAAATACTGAGAAAAAGAAATTAAACTTATATTATTGTACACAAGAATTAATGTAAAACCTTAATAGGTTGAAGGAGTGTCTTCGTGGTGTAATGGTTAAAGTGATGGACTACGGAATCTTAGGAGGCATGTTCGAACTCCAGTCACGCAATTACGTTCATTTTCGAGCAAATACACTTGGGAAAGGTATAAAGCCACTAATCCTCCCAGCTCTGGGTTAAATAGTACCATTACTGTCCTTCTAAGAAAAAAAAAGGATAGATTTGGCATTAAATTACCTGAGAAAGAACAAAGAAACCGAAACCTTAATATGTTGAAAAATATTTACCACCATGACAATTCCGTATACTGAATCTATTGTATATATATATATATATATATTGAAAATAGAAAGAGTCTAGTTTGATGGAGGGGATAGTGTTGTTGTCATGAATAAAAATAATTCAAATAAATTCTAATCGCTTTTAAGACATCTGAAAGCACTTGTAGGATATCTGATAAAGGAATGTGAAAAAAATCTATGTGAAAGGTCAAAGAGTGCTGAGAGAAAATTCTAATAAAGAAATTTGACAGTTCTTTTTAGCGATCTGTTATTGAAGCAATTACTTAGAAGTGAAAGTGTAAAACTGGAGTTTAAAATCCCAATTTAAATGAACCCACAAAACACAAATTTAAAAAGGAAATTTTCAAAGGTCATGAAAGAAAAATAATCGAGTGAGGGCTTATGTTTTCTATGTTAGAGTAGCAAAGTATGGTATATATATATATATATATGTGTGTGTGTGTATGCGTGTGTGTATGTGTGGCACGATGAGGGGAGCATCCCTTTCTGTGGGTGTGGGTGTGAATTGTCTGCTTTGCCGCGAAATCCACACAAAGGGCTTGCTTGCGAGATTCCCTACGAGACCGCAAGAAGACGAGAAAAGGCAAGGTCCCTGGACAGTCAATAGAAGAAAGGGGTTAGCGAACTCTGGGAAAGGCGGCTGTGGACCCAGAAGCCAGGTCACCGAGCGCGAAAGGATGAGTCAGCGCTCCTGGTAGTTGTGTGGGAATTTTTGTTCAAGTACACGCTCGTGACAGACACAGAAGCACAGAATGCTCGAAAGGTGCCAAAAACGTCTCCCTTCTTATGCTTAGGGCTAACCCCAGTCCGTGCTTGTTTCTTCTTCTTTTCTTCCACTCCCGGTTGTGTATGTTGTGTCTTGTGTGTTTGTAAAGCAATATGAAATGACCCCCGGCCGGAGATGAGAGGGGCTGGGCCACTGGACGATTGGATGGTCATGAGCTGGTTTAAAAAGTTGAGATAGTGGAGGTCGGCCAGTGCGTATATCGTCACACACACACACACACACACACACACACACACACACACACACATAAATATATATATATATATATATATATATAAAGTTGCCACGTAAAACATATTTATATATATATATATATATATATATATATATATGTGTGTGTGTGTGTGTGTTTATGCGTTAACTTATATGTATGTGTGCGAGGGTATATGTTTTTGTGACTCAGAATATGATAACTTCTTTCTATATAGAGAAATGTTTCCCCAAAAGTAAATGTACTGGTGAATTACGAAACTGGTTCTGTTGGTGAGACACCAGTCTTGTATTTCTGGGTAATGTACCATGTCCCTTCCTTGACATAACTCCCTGGTTCACCCTGACCCGGATTAGCCGTAGTGGTTAGAATCTTATCAACGGTTCAAATATATCAATTTGGAAATTGTTAATATTAGAAAGTCTTACTCAAAACCAGTTAATTGTAAACCAACTGTGATTACATCAAAACTTCAACATCTTGTGATTAAATCAAGTTTAGAAAAACAAAAAGAAGTTGGACCAATAAGAAAAAAAATTGCCGCAGAACATTGGAAATATGAATCATCATCATCATCATCATCATGTCGTGCTCTCAGCACGGATAATCCTGACCCTCTCTCGCCACGCCTCCCTATCGTCCATTGCTTTCGGAATATCCTCAGGGCTACATCCCGTATTGGTACAGAGATGCTGAGTGTAGGTTCAACCTGGACGTCCTGCCTTTGCTTGTCCATGGGAAGGGGTCCACAGGAGTACATCACTTATGAGCTCGTCCCTACTTCTCCAGCAGTGTCCCACGTGTCTAGTTCGTCTAATTTTGATAGTTTTCATGATGGGTGGTAGGTGGCCGTATAGCTGTTGCTTAGTAAATATGAATAGTAGTGAATCTAATCAAACATTTACAAATTAGTCAAATTTCTGGATTGAATAAACCACTCTTCTGGGAAAAGGTAAATGCTTTCCCATGATCGATCTTAAAGCCGATTACTTACAGAGGGGAGGGGCTACGGATGCATAAAATACAGCCAGAAGACTGCGTTCGGATAACATTTGGACTATGTCAATTTCGAGTCACGGCCTTTGGATCATCAGGGGCACCAGCAATTCTTTCGCAATTTATGCCCATAATTTTTAGCAAAATGAAAAGAATAGCGATGGCTTATCAGGATGACATTTTAGAATTTTTTAAGAACCCGAAAGAACATTGTAAAGACAGACGTGAACCACAGTAAGGCGTAATAAAGCTTTATTCTTGTTAGAATAAGTCTATACGTGTAATGAGATTTTATTGTTAGGTACTTCACTAAAGAGTTTCCCTGAAAGGGAGGTAATCATAAAATAAGGGAGGTTACTCTCGATAACAAGTTAGACGAACCAGACACGCTGGACACTGCTGGAGAAGCAAGGACGAGCTCATAAGCGATGTACTCCTGTGGACCCCCACATATGGATGTGCAAAAGCAGGACGACCAGCACGAACTTACATACAGCAACTATGTGAGGACACAGGATGTAACCCTGAAGACCTGCCGGAGGCGATGAATGATAGGGAGAAGTGGCGAGAGAGGGTCAGGGATATCCGTGCTGGCGGCGTGACATGATGATGAGGATGACTTATTGCAAACACTTTTGTCGTTTAAAATAGATATTTGACCAAATGAAGTGGCATGAATTAAAGCTTAAATCGCAAAAATTCCAAATTTTAAAAAAAAAGTGACAAAATACTTAAGATTCGTTATTAACAAGAACATTGAATAAACCAGAAAGGAGTGATATGCCGTAAAACAAATAAACCAAGCCCAGGCAAACAGATACCTCCTCAATAAAACCCGGCAACAATGACCTACATTTCCAGACATGTTGTCTGACAAATCTAAAAATTATTTGACTACAGAATCAATCTAGCTCTCCACAACAAAGGAATAACCACGTTATCGAAAATTACCGAAGATAGCAGAAATTATCCGGACCCGTACAACACTAAGAGAAACTTTGTATAGTCATTAAACTGCCAACAACCACTTTAAATAATACATGTCTACAAGAGAATTTGCCGCTTTTACACACACACATACACACACACACAAACACACACACACATATATATATATATATACATATATATATCAAACAAGATTCTTTGACAACACATAGTATATTTTACGTCATTATTTGTACAAAATATCAACTCGGTTCCAAAAATTATTATTTCCGAAAAGTTCTGGTAAATAGAAAAATAAATAAATAAACACCCTTAAAAACTCCCAAAAATTCTTTCTTACTTTTCCACAAATTTTCTTTCCAGGTGATGACCCAAGATCGATACTAATTGCAAAGAAAGATGGTATGTTTATTCTGCGTCTCACCGTTTCTATCAAACATGTCGCAGATTTGATATTGGAGACACGTCTGTTGATTAAACGGATACACACACTTGAAATGTTGTATACCCCAACCGAACGTCCTCACCTCTCGTCAATATTTTCGAAGAAAGCGTTTCCCAGTTTTTGTTTGCATAACAAACTGGGAGACACTTTTTTTAGCTTACGATGCCACATTTTAGCGATTTCATCGTTTCAACCAAGGGATTTTTGTTACTCTCTCAATATACGATTTACTCCAATAACCTCAGCCGTTCGTCACGGTTTATAAATATAAATAATTAAACTACTTTATAAACATTCGATATCCCTCTTTTTTATTTTTCGGACACTCGATAGACCAAATAAATCTAATAAGCACGATTTTAGTAGGACATTACATAAAATTATTATTCCTATTTGTTCATCTTTCACACGCGCTCTTGGTTTAATGGTTATCATCGTAGGGAAATGAACACGGCATAAATTGTTTGCTAAATGGGGCTCTTTAACTTTGGTAGTCAAAAGATCTTGAAGTAAAACTTTGTAAAAAGATTTTTTAAAATTATCTTTCTGTTATCTTGTTCGAGAAAAGGGGTTGGCCTGTTTACACACACACACACACACATACATATGTATATATATATATGTGTGTGTGTGTGTGTGTGTGTGTTTCTATGTGTATGTCTCTTAACAAAGATAACAAGCTGAATGCTTATTTCAAATTACTCAAGATAAAGCGTGAAGTAATATGGCTACATTACAGTAACTGCTTTTATATATATATATATATATATATATAGAAGTACGTCGAGAGTTTCAGAAACAAGGGTGTATCAGTAGTGCTAAAATATTTTATCGATACATTATATATCCTCCTTGGGCATTTACACAACTCTGAACTCAATGAAAAGATGAATGTTACTTTGGCTGAAAAAGAACCTCAGATTCCGCGGTATTTACTCACAGTAACCATGAAATATATAGGTACCATGATTTAGGGCATTATGGGTTTGTTTTTTTATTTATGAGTACCAACGTATAATATATGTGTTAGTATAATCAAAGTGCAAATAGGAAATGACTATTATATGTTCTCATGAAAAAAGAAAACTTTTTTATAATCTACATAAATTAAATGCATTTTAAAATTGAATAATTGATAAATCCTATTTGCTCAGGGTATGGATTAATCCGACTTTCCACAAAATCAAATTTGGCATAAGATGATTTTATAGTTGGCAGGCACGGACCAATCGAAAGTCGTGCGTAGCCATTTGCCAAAAAATTCTTCCCTGGCCCTGTATTCCCCTAAGTGGCACCTCAGGCGCTGAGCAATTAACTCAGACTTTCTAAGCAGATATTGCCTGGAGGGAAGTCCCCCATGAGGTCGGATGATTAACTTTAGCCAAACGCCCTGTTCTAACGCCAAATGAGCCCTGTGTGTGCCAGGAAACCCTATAATACGAGGTTATTTATTTCAAGTGTATGATCATTCAAATATTTTTGTTATTTCATTGAATAAGCAAATTAGACCATCGACTAATTTTCTAAAAGTGAAAGCTTTGTCAAAGTCAGTGATATTGTCAATAGAAATTGTAGCTGTAGATATTTGTATTTGAAAGGAATTTAGAAACTTGATAGTTTTAAAATGTAAAAGTTTTATCAGGACATGTGATCATATTCAGATGTAAACACTTATGACTTCGAAGAAGAAATACGAGTTTCTTAAAAAAGTAAACAGTAAAAATGAGTTATTAAATCTAAACATTTTATTGATGGTAGTAAATTAATTTAACTTTAAAAATACATTCCTCAGCGTATGAATGACATAATCATTAATGGCAGGTAATGACACAGGGAATCGAAGCATTACCCACCTTATATATATATATATATATATATACGGTATGTATCACCAAGTCTTACAGATAGCACGGATTCCCTTGACTTTCTATCGTCATCTTTCCCTTATGACCATCGCTCTTCGTCGGTCATCTAGACGGTTACCAGTGTTCGCACAGAGCTGATGTTTATTAGTCTTTGCATGTCGGCTAAACCTGGTGAGCCCTTCGGGAAAGCCTACAGGAGAACTTTACTTTTCAGTTGGTTCCTGCTTTTACAGCATTGGGCAGCATGCCTTGATTGTCTTACTTTGATGGTTTATGAGATGGAAGAGAAGTAACCGTCAAGTTGATCTTTTGTGGGTTGCTGCTTCAAAGATTTGTTCAAAACAGCACGTGGAATTCTTATGTAGTTCCGACTTGGCTTTTTTTTCCTCAAGGCACTTCATTAAAGTCCAGGTGGTGCAACCACAAAATAGTACTACTCCAGTTTCGAAGAATTCACGCTCTATTTTATTAGAGAGATGAGATTTCTATTTGGTAGATGACCCATCGATAGCATGCTTTATTTATGCAAGTGTTGACATCGCTTACAGTAGAAGCAACAGGGTTAATCCAGTATGTAAAATTGTCTATTGATTTCGGAAGCACCGATTTTATACTGAGACGGCAACATCTTGATTAAATCACACGAGCTCCGTCTTATTTGAGGCCAATGCCTTTTGCTGCCTTTTCAAGGCTACGCAGCGTTTGCAATATATATATATCATCATCATCATATCGTGCCGCCAGCACAGATATCCCTGACCCTCTTTCACCATTCCTCCCTATCATTGATCGCTTCTGGCAGGTTCTCAGGGCTACAACCCATATCCTCGCAGAGATGCTGTATGTAGATTCGAACTGGTTGCCCTGCTTTTGCTCGGTCATGTGAGGGGTCCATTGGAGAACATCACTTATGAGATCGTCCCTGCTTCTCCAGCAGTGTCCTGCATGTCTGGTTCGTCTAACTTTGATAGTTTTCGTGATGGAAGGTAGGTGGCAGTACAGCTGGTGCTTTGTTGGGTGTTGCCTCCTGGACTTGTTCAAAACTGCTCGCAGCATTCTTGTGTAGTTGCCGTCTAGCTTCTTCTCCATCCATTTAATCAGCGTCCATGTAGTGCATCCATATACCAGTATCGACACGATCACTGCTTGGAAGAAACTGCGTTTCATTTTATCGGTCAGATCTGACTTCTATATGACCACTAGTCTATCGTTAGCTGTTGATGCCTTTGTTAGTCGTGTGTTGATGAGACACTGCTTCTTAGGTAGGTGAACTTGTCAACTAGTTTCAGATAGCTACCGCCTAATGTGGAAATCTCGCCTGTCTGATTAAAACAGATGTTTTGTGTACATTGACATGGAAGCCAATGCCTGCGGTGGCTCGTTCCAGACTATGCTGTAGTGACTCGGCTTGGGCGGATGCATTTACCAGAATTGCTATGTCATCGGCGTAATCGGCGTCGGTAATTGTTTTTGCGGGCTACGTTCTGCATCTTATATATATATATATATATATATTGCGACTAGTAGCAAACAATAAAGCAATGTAGTTGACGACAAAGGAAGGGAAAAATGAAAAAACACAAAAGTTATATATATGTATATATATATATATATATATATATATATATATGTGTGTGTGTGTGTAATTAACCATGAATTATTTTACAAATGAACTCAATTCACACTATAGATGTATAAGTAAAGGAGGAGACCTTTGTCAAAGGTGACCCAAAAGCTCCCTTTTTGATAGCTACTAACCCTAGGTGTAGGGGTGAGCGCTTCCCCTTTCCCCGTATTGCTCCACTTTACCCTTGATTCCTACCTCATATTGCTGAGTGCTAAGCATGAAGCACCAAGTACCCGTTTTTTGATTCTTTGGTATGACTCGAACTGAGATTGAACCCAAGTCTCCCGGGCCATTGTCGAATACTCCAACCATCATGCCAACCATTCTCATTTATATATGAATATATACAAGTTAATAGATATTTGCTTTCTTATACACTTCGTTTCTTTTTGTTGTGTTATTTCATACCGAAATCAGCTTAAAAATTATGCTGTCCAATTATATAACTAAATAATAACTACTGTGGGGGTTAATTGTATTAATTATCTTATTATTTAACTTGGTCGGGTCGTGAATTATTCAGGGGCCTTTTACTCAGCTAAAATCTTTGAGTGGAGATGTAAGTCAGTTTGGAAAGTTCAAGCGTGTGCACGTGCGAGTATATGACAAAGGACACCAATCATCTTGGGACAGGAAGGCCAAATGTAAATAAAATGAATTCATGTCATATCATAAATTTGATGGGAGGTAAAATAAAATCGTAATGAATTAAGGGACACGTATGATGATCATGAGGATATGACGCAATAACTTAGAGATGATATCGCACTAATGATATACTTAATTTCAGAATATATGAAAATTAGAGAATTTTGAAAATTAGTAAGTTGTCTGTTGAGAAGTTGAGACCCGCTGACTGTTGAGTTGAGAGTTGATTCGAGTCGGTTACTGAGGCCCTTCGGAGAAGCGACAAGGTGTGGGTGACTCTATGTAGCGGCAAGTGTATCTATGTTCATAGACCCTTACAAGTTCTCTCTCTCTCTCTCTCTCTCTCTCTCTATCTCTCTCTCTCTTTCTCTCTCTCTCTCTCTCTCTTGTGCTCGATGACTGCTAGAAAAGAGTATGCAGTTCAAACAATAAACACGTTCGTATCTAGAATATCTGAGCGCCTTGTGTTTGAAGAAGTGAAACATTTATTGATGTTCGCGATGGTGACAGGGTGTTGCATTCTACACATTCGGTACTGTGACATGCATAGAATCATAAAGGGTAAAAAAATCTATCTTTGAAAATATGTTAAAAAAACAAACACTTTATACTTATTTCCAATGTCAAAGTTTTAAAATACAATGTCAAAGTTTTAAAAAATTAATTTAGTTCAAAATCATTTTAAACATTATCTTGAGCCGCTCTATTTCAACTATATAAGGGATCCCCAGAAGTACTTCTTTACTGGATCTGGGAATGAAGGTAACGAACACACCACTCCACACTTTTCAAAGCCCCCCAAAACTGGAGCCCCACCAGCGGATGCAGTTTACGGCCATACTCAGAACATGATAAATAATATCAAAAGTAAATTTTACCAACATAATTTGTTAGAAAAACTATATATATATATATATATATATATATATATATGTATGTATTTATATATATTTCTCTGTTTTATCTAGTCATTCGTCAAAAAATTAAACAAACCTTATTTTCATGTTCAGAATTTCACTAGATTCTCTCGTTTTAAAAAGAAAGAAAAGGTAAATTAAAATATATGAAAAATTACTTGAAGATGAAGATGGTGTAACAATGAATTTAGTTGAAAGAGAAGAAACTGAGAGAGCAGAATTTTCTAAGTTATTATCAGTTGTACTAGGGTCACGCAAACTTATATCACTGGTGATTAGTAGATACACTCGTGGGACAGAAAAAGGCGTCATGTATATTGATATACAAGGGAAAGATCCGATAGTGAGTGGGAGGAGTTGTTATTGATTGTGTCTTAAGACAAAATGGAAAAGACGCTAAATATTGTTCAGAAAATTGCTTTTCTTATTTCTTCATGTGAATGAGAACGGATAGGGTTCCTTCACAATAAAAATTTATTTAATTAAAATGTTCAATACTCTCCAATTTGACAGAGTAAAGAATGATAAATAGCTTGAAAATGTATGTCCGAATAAGACTAAAAAAATGTACATTAGTAGAAATTAATTTATTTTGTTTGGGTTGGTTCGATTTTATTGTTTAAGGGGGCATCAACGTTCGGGAGTTATTTAATACCAGAAGCATCCTTGTTGAAGAAGAGCAGTGGTATGACGTAAACCACTGAGAGGAGGAATTAGAGGGTTCTTACTTTTCCCACAGATATTAGTATGACATGAAATGTAATAGTACGACTGGAGTTCAAACGTGAGTACCATAGCCGTACTAAAGAGACGTTTTCGACCCCGTTGTAACTTTACCGTGGTAACAAGTTGACAAATGCGAACTTCTCGTAAATATACATCAATGGTTTATTTACTACTAGGTAGCAAGTAGCCACCGAGAGAAAAAAAAAAGGGAATAGAAACATAAGATGACCGTCAACTAGACAAAACAAGATATATATCATAATCAAAAAAAGATGAGCAGACACAGACCTTAAATTTTTTAAGGTTCTTACATGCTTCTCCGCGGGATCGTGTAGTCCAACGTCCCCCACCCCAAATTAGGACTCGTAAACTTTCGTCTCTTACATCTTCGTAGCTTGTGTTCTAGTGACGTCATCACATTTTATTTTCGCTCGCGCATGCACGAGATTTTTGACCTCCAGTTTTGCTTAATCCTTTTTAATTACCACGAGTGCCTCAGCTTTTTTTATTTGATGACTACTGTCTGCTTTATTTATTTATTCATTTATTCATCTATTTATTTATTCAATTTTCTATGAACCGTTCAATTATGTTACACTCGCTTTATGCGATGTCGTTGTTCGGCGCGTAAGCCACTAAGCCACATTAACTCTTCCCATTAATTTGTGTATTTTTCACTGATAATTTCATTACATACTACGAAATTTCACGAATCAATTCCCTTCTTTGACATTTTAAAGCTATAAATAAGTTTAAATTAAAGTTATACCGCTAGAAGGTGCCTGCGTTACTTATTAACCTTTGACTGCCGGTTAGTGTAGATTTCGTAAACAGGATATGCACCAGTGTCTTAAGGTAAACAAGAGGCAGCAGAAATCACATGTGAATTGCATAGTAGGACCATATGAATTGAGCTGGAAGCTTCTGTGTGGGCGTCCAGAAATTATATAATTTTCAACTCCAGTGGTCAGTCAGACGGAGTCAGCAGATAGCAGAGTAGAAAGACCAGCTTTTGAGAACTGGCTCTGTATGAAATTCCC
>OY757906.1:21058746-21101246 GCA_963585895.1 Sepioteuthis lessoniana | reverse complement strand
GAATAATTTTTACGAGTTATGAAAATTGAAAAAAACACAGTAGAACAACGCAGAATTGAAAAAGAAAACTCTTAGAATTTGAAAAAAGAAAAGGAAAAAGAGAGACAGCTGAAGAGAGAAATGTCATAACCAGGATATTCGTAGGGGGTGGGTATCTTATCCTTCTGCAGAGATGCAGTCGGTATATTCTATTGACCCAGCCGACTGGACTAGTCTCTTTCAGGTTACTCAATTTTTGTTTTGATTTAAGACCAGCTCATCGAAAAATAAGATTTTCCTCATTGAAGGGTATTACATCATCAACAGCTGACCTGTACAACACAGAGGCACTTTTTGGATTACATTTGAGAATATTGTCAATGAAGAATTGGTAAAAGCGTCCCAGGAAATGCCAATGACGCTCGTAGATGATTCAAGATTCAACAACGCAAATGTACTGGGTGGTGGATTTGTATATTTATTTCTTTGTGTTGTATAATTTGCTGATGTCCTATCACAAACGTAACACAACACATCTACATATGTAAACACAGGCGGATACAAATGCAGGCGAAAGTAGGTTGACTCTGTTGTTTTAAGTACGAACGTGTATATTAACTTCTGGCTTTCGGTTCATGGCGACACGAGGATAGAGACACAATTCTTAAAAGTCTTTTCTAACCATACTATGCTGACCATACTATCAGACCATCCCCAGCGCGGTGCATCTTGTGATGTTTAAGATCTCTGACGGTAGAGATCCGAAAAAAACCCAACAACATTTTTCAACGGTAGAGAACTCGACTCTATGCCTCAAAGGCAGAAACTCATCTATCTGCCTCCAATGGTCCAATCTTAACTGACTCTTTTTCAAAATCCTCAAATTCTCAAGATCATTTCTTCCAGGCATGATGTCATCCCCACTTCAGCCCCATTTCCTGTCTCTGGTTGGGTATTATGACAATGGTGATTGTCATATCCTTTGCGCACGAGCGTAAACTGCACCAATTGACTATGCACCTAGGCTCTTAACCCGAATAGTTCAAAGCCCAACCAAACTGAATGCTAAAATGTAATTAAAAAAAATGATCAATATATTAAAAATCATTCCTTAATTATATAACATTTGCGTCTTTCTTTGAATTACTTTTCGTCCACTCAGTTTTCTAAAACTTGTGTCAGTCTCATTGCTTTGCGCGACCTCCAAGGATATGATATCTCCTTGATACACACCAAGCGTAATGGGTAGTATTTCATGTTTCCTCGACCAGAAGTTAAAACATTAGTATTTTTGTTAATGAAGTGTTCATTAAATTTTAAAAAGAAAGGTTGACTGCAGGCGCATAGCTGCGTCGTCTGCAAAAGTTAATTTTTGCTCTAACTATATTTACCAACCCCTCCGCTCGGGCAGGATATGACACAAGGGCAATTTTTAAGCGGAGTTTTTCTCCTCCTAAACTAGTTTCCTCTCCAGTCTGTCCTACTATTTACCCATAGCTGAAGGGAGAATACTTGGATCTATACCTTTCGCAATGGTATTAGTGCTATGTGAAATGCAATCAGTCTCGTGCATGATTTGAACTCGTGTCGCCGTGTCCATTTCCTACGACGATAACCATTACACCACGGACACCTCCAAATTTGGTTAATTTTTGCTCTAACCGTCTCACTGTTTTGGAAATGACCTGTATAAACTTACATATTGTATTCAGGTCTTCTGTTTTGAACATTACTTTCCACCAAGGAGCACATGCTCAGTTGTCTTAAAGAGGTAAATGTTGGATTTATTGCCCGGTGTCTGAGGTGTCTCTTAAATTGTAATAATGTCGTAATTGAAGCTATTTTAGCACCACAAACTAAACTGACTGTTTCAAACCCGAAGAACTTGGAGAGTTGATTATATGTCTTTTGATAGACCACCCTGTCGCCTGGGTTTAGAATAAATTGATTATATGCCCTAGAAATGGATAAGACTCCTCTTAAAAAAGGGGTGTCCCTGACATAACATTTCACTGCATCTGATATCATTGTTACAATTTTATTGATCTGCGGACTGTAGAGAAACCCTTCTTTCCAATTACTCCCAGGTCTACTCGGAGTAGAAGTGGTAGTACCTATTCGCGTCCCATTATTAGATTGAATTGATATTTGAAAATTATTCGTATTTGATTGGAATACTTGATGCCTGATCAATTGTTTTTTTTTAATCAAGAATAGTTACTTGAAGATATAATTGTTTACTGAGAATTATTTCAACTTCCGTTCATTATCATGATGGTTAGAGTGTTCGCCAATAGCCCGGGAGACCTGGGTTCAATCCCAGATCGAGTCATACTAATGACTCAAAAATGGTACTCGATGCCTCCTTGCTTCACACTCAGCATTATAAGGTACGGATCAAGGGTAAAGTGGAGCAATCCAGGGAAAGTAGTAGCGCCCTCCCCTACACCTTGGTGTAGTAGCTATCGAAATGGGAGCCTTCGGGTCACCCTCGACTACGGTTGCCTATTTTGCTTGATTTCAATTTACTTGAAATTATATAACTGCAAATAAATGACTCATTAAATAGAAATTGTTTGGTTTGATTTGGTTTGCTTTTACAGCACATAAAACATTGTAGGTTATTAATGCCAAATTTATATATATAAACAGTTCCATAATGCCAAATTTATATATATAAACAGTTCCATTTCAAAGAATTCAGTTTAGCATAAGTACAGAGTTTAACTGTCAAAACAGCCCTATTTCAATTGCCCTGTCGGCCGAGGCAGTAGAATACATAGATAGCTTCTCTGCAGAGGGTAAAACCCCACCCCAAACGAGTGTCCTTGATATGACACAAAACAATCAGATAGTTAGGTTCCAGCAATTCTGGAGCTTTGGGGAATGCGGAGTATACCTTCATTTTCATCGCTCCTAGGTCCACTCTGGCCCGGAGAGGTAGCACCTGATAGGGTCCTACCTATGGGTCATAAAAACTCAACTGTGTACTTAAGCTAAATTGAATTGCTTGAAACAGAATTGTTTTGATATTTAAACTACGTACTTCATTTAAAATGTGTAATTAGACTAAAATGAATTGTCTTAAATGGAACTGTTTTTGAGCTTGAAACTGTACTTACGCTAAACTGAAATACAACTGCTTGTTTGTAGAAAAATGGATTTGGCATTAAATAATCTACAAAGGTTGGTATAATATAAAACCCAAACAAACAAACAAACAAAACCTATTTTAAACAATTCAGTTCAGCATAAGTACACACTTTAGTTTTATTTGACCTATATATAGGACCAAATCAGGTGCTACCACCCCTGGTTTTACCACTCTGCAGAGAAGCAGTCGGTCTATTCTACAGCCCCCGCCGACTGGGCAATAAATAGATATAAATACTTGAAATTGTATAATTCTTTGTATTAGTTGAGAATACTTGAAATCATATAATTCTTTACCGAAAACTATTAGGAAACAGCCACAGAAAGGAATGTAATTATAAATGTTCAACATACACAATTATCTAAAAACTCGATAAAATAACCCTTGCTAATTTAACATGCCATTAAAAGTGGTGTACACATTTTCTATATTACCCATCTCTTCTGATAACTGTTTCATTATAGTATTAAGTAATATTGCGAACAGTGTGAAAACCAGAATGCAACCCTATTTCATACGGTTTGTGACTGGGAAGGGGCTTGGAAGGTTGTTATTGACTCTGGCTTGATCCAGCGTCGCTTTGTGAAGTTTAATAATCGCACTGACGTATTTAAGTGTGCAACAAAGGTTGTTTAAGATTTTCCAAAGATCCAATCTGCTTATTGTGTTCAGAGCATTTGTCAGGGTGACAATAATATTTCGTTTCTTGGATTTGTCTTAGAATAAAGACCATTTCAGCTGTACCATCGCTTGCACGGAAATCATATTGTCTTCGAGGGAACTTGTCAGTAGAAACCGTTATTCTTGTCTATCCGAGAGAATACTTCAATGGGTTTTGCAAGTATTTTAGAGTGCCTTAATAACCCGATGGTTTGAGCAGATGATAGCTTCTTTAAAGAAATGTACAAGATCACTCACTGACATTTCAATGCTGACTGAGTAACCCCTTGTGCGAGTTTCCACCAATGAGCTATATGCACCATAAGTTCCGTTATGAGTGCTTTCAAGTTATATCAAGCTGGCTTAATTATTTTCTAGATATTCATAACAACTTTCCCACCTCTTATCTATTTATTGATCTATCTACAGAGAAAGAGAGATAGAGATACTCTTTGAAAGGTAATTTTTTAATTAACAACGTGATAGATAAGACAATCATAAAAATGAAAAATATACCTATGATGATAAATAGTAATATATCGAAGTCACTGAACTGAGCTGAAAAAAATTTGATGTTATTACAATAAAGCATGGTTTAACTACAGAAAATATGTTAACAGTATTACATTGTCAAAATATGTATGACTAATAACATGGGAAACAAAAAATTTCATATAATAAAGTGGAATAGTGTGACAAAAGCACAAGTTACAAAAGAGGTAGCAACAGCTGGAGATTGTGTCTGGAGGAATAATTATGTATTTTAGAACATGCTGGAAAAACTGCCGAACAAAGGAGATGAATTGATATCAAAGTGTAGATATATTAATAAATTGTTCATGTGTCATTTATCATCTTTTTCCATATTTTTCTGTCATGTTCTGACATTCTAACTGCAATATATATATATATATATATATATATATATATATATATATATATATGTGTGTGTGTGTGTGTGTGTGTGTGTGTGTGTGTGTGTGTGTTTTATCCTCCCGCTTGAAAGTTTCATGTGAACTTCTAACTTAACACGTGACTTCGTGACTTTACACCACACTATAATTACATTTGATTGGCCACTTTCATACTTTTCTATCCGATGATTGTTCACAACACTTTTCTCGTTTGCATTTATCTTTTATTACATATATATATATATGTGTGTGTGTGTGTGTGTGCACGAGCGTGCGTGTGTGTGGGGGGGTGTTTTTATTTGTTTATTTTTTAGATTTTATTCTTATTGCATTAACATTGTATCATTCTTTCGACCGATGAATTGCTGGGCTTTAAAAAAAAAAAAAGTAAGTATGGTGTTTATGTAGATAATTTAAATGAAACGAGCATCATTAAAATTTCCACTTGAATACGCTATCCCTTGATTTTAATCACTCATCACTGAAACAGCACTGAGTGGGTTCTATATCGTGTCACCATCGCATAAGTAGCTATCAAGCAGCAAGTTTTAATTGAAACTTCAAAAATCATCCAGGAAAACTATTTGAATGACTAAGACTTTCAAGGTTGATTCAGTGCGCGAATCAGAATTAGTTGAAAGTGATCCATGTACTGGAAACGTTTCAACAAACAAATCAGCCGACAATGTTGATGACGTAAAGCGTGCAAGCCAATCAAATCACCGAATGAGGACGAGAATTTGATGAGTGACTTGGGATTCGACGAAAAATATCCAGATATTTTATATATTTCCGCAGTTCTTTATTCCCATCTCGTACATTTGTTTATAAATTAATATAACACACGAATATAATTGGAATTTTAAAGTGTAATTATTCCCAAGTTGGGTTGAGCAGAAGTTCAAACACAATGGTCTCTCAGACACAAAATATATGTGTTAAGGTTTGTAAATTTAATCTAGAGTGTAGGAGTTGATTGGTAAAGTGAAAACTTTGGAGACAGCGACATAGAATGTTTTTTTTTCTTCTAAAGGTGAAGTTATTCAATCATTATTATGAATATCGATTACTATTATCTTTCATTTTACTAATTTTATTCAGATCGTTATTTTTACGATAACAAGGAAGAGTGCACTTTGTAAACAAAAATAATTATAAAAATCACATTCGATCAGATCCCTCTGAGGGACAAGGAGAAGTGAGTTCGAAACTCAACGTGAGCTTATTCTTTTTTCTTTCTCTTTTTTTTTTTTCAATTTACACCGTTCTTTCCTTTTTTAGAAGTGATGATCTAAGATTATAACAAAATACAGCGCACAGAAGAAAATTTGAAATAATATAAAACTTTTTTTGTAGTCTGATTTGCCCACTTTTTTAAAAAAATGCTATAAATGTAAGTTTTCATTATTAGTTCTATTATTCAAGCACTTTTCATTAAAATTCAGCCCAATATAACTGACCAAGAAAAGAAACGACAAAGAATCTATGATTTGCTTAACGCCGAAACTAAACCAAAAAAGATTCCAAAATAATTGGAGTTTCTTTATGACCTCCATCAAGCATAGACTTTAACCCCCTTGATTACTCTTTATGGGGCGTTTTATAAAGACAAAACAAATATTGGTTCGCTTTAGACTTCTATTGAGGAGGAATGGAATAAAATGTCTAAAGAATTTATTTTGAAGGCTTGCAAATCGTTTCGAAGGCGTATTTATACTATAATTGTAAAAAAAAATGATGGCCATATTGGGTAAATTTACTGTTTTGTGTTTATCTTCTTTTTTTGTATTTTAATGCAAGAATATTCCTAATTTTGCTTCCGTTCCCTGTTAATAAATAAAATAAATAGGAATTAGGAAGATGAATATTTTACTTGGTTTAGTTTAGTTTGGTTAATTTGTTTAACTGCATTTTAATTCCTTTTGGGTTATGTGATGCCAAAATTTTATTTGATTTTAAAACGTTTGATTAAAAACATAAGTATATTTTCAATAACCCATTTCATTATTTTAACAACACTTTCTTATTTGTCTATCATCAGATGTTTGCATACATTTATAAGATATTTGCCCAGTCGGCTGGGGCTGTAGAATACACCGACTGCTTCTCTGCAGAGGGGTAAGACCCCCCCCCCCAATGAGTGTCCTGTATATGACACTAAACAATCTGATGGTGATGTTCCAGCAATGCTGGAGCTTTGGAGAATGCGGAATACCCCTTCATTGCCATCGCTCCCAGGTCCACACTGGCCCGTAGTGATAGCACCTGATAGGGCCCTATCTATGGGTTAGATAGAACTAACAGCATACTTATGCTAAACTGAATTGTTTTAGTAAACTGAATAACTTGAAATAGAAATATTTTTCACAATTAAACCGTACTTACATTTAAACTGCGTGCTTATGATTAACAGAATTATTTCAAATAGAACTGTTTTCGACATTAAAACTTTATTTACACTAAACTGAATTGTTATATATAACTGCTTGAATAGTTTGAAATAGAAATGTTTTTGACAATTAAACTGTGTACGTATGCTAAACCGAATTGTTTTAAATAGAACAGATTATTTACATAAAAATAGATTTGGCGTTAAATAACCAAAGGTTGATATGCTATAAAACCCACCAAACCGAACCGTTTATAAGATATCAAGTATTCCTATCTAACACTAGTAATTTGCTCATTCACTGTTGTATGGTTCGGGTAGTTCTCTCTAATATTGATCGTTGATAAACAATTATGGATGTGCACACATTTCATGCAAATCTAAATCAGCTGATCCGATAAAAAAATTTCTTATTCTAAATTACCCTGTTTATAAATAAATGAACTCGTCTTGTAAATAAGCAGTGAGAAACTTTTAAAATATCCCTCACATGACAAACAAATACTTTGATATGACTTATCAAATTTAGAGAAAAATGAAAAAATGTTGACACCCGTGTATAAGTAGATAATTCTGTGACTTGAAAAATCAGTAGATTAAAAAGCAAGCAAAGAGATTGGCTATCAGCATTTAGGTTGGTTGGTTGGTTGGTTTTTATGGAATATCAATGTTCTTGATTTCTTTTCTGCCAAAGTAAAATTATACGGTTTCAAGTAACTCTTCCTATTGAATAATAATAGCGATTTGATAATGCGGTTTTCAGTAATCCAACGTGATACTAACTATTTTTTAAACTGATCTATTCAGCCTGAAGTTGGGAACAGAGTGGACCTTGGAGTAATGGTAATGAAGGCGTACTCTGCACTCCTCAGAGCTCCAGAATATATTACTATCATAATCCGGACGTATAAAAATTAGTTATTATCAAAGACGGAGTACCCGGTCAGAAGGTGATGGGTCGGATGGGATATCCAAGAAGAAAGAATAGCCAGAGAAAGTGGGAGAGAAAGAACGAGAGTGAGAGAGAGAACAAAGTTATGAAGGCAAAGCAATCTCATACGGTCAGTTATGAATGGATGTATTTTTTTAATTCATACGTCCAAGTAAATAAATAAATACATTGTGTGGTTGTGTTTAAACAACGTTGTCCACTCTGGTGTTTGAATTTCTTTTCCACTACGCCGAACGGTCACCCCACGAAATTCAATCTCCCGTATATAATACAAACTCACTTGCACAATAAATAGATCCTATAATAATTAATCCTTTAAAGTTGTTTATTTCCTAGCCATTCCCACGTGAGTGATGGAATAACAAAAGCCGTGAGCAATATTAAGCGATGCATTGCATCCCTTATTAATGTGCAATTTTTTTTTCTCTATGGATTTTAATAAGAGGAAAAATAGATATTTACATTCATAAATATATTAGATAAATTGTAAACCAGCGCCTCTCTCTTCTTTTTAACGCAAAGCTTATAAGAAAGATAAAATAAATACATTGCAATCTCAAAGAAGAAGTTTCACTAAAAAAAAAATATTGATCTTGATAAAAAAATCTTAAAATGATTTGGAATTATTTTTTGCAAATTATTCAACGGATGTTTTTCCTATTATTTTTGGACGTATTTAGAGTGAAGATAAATGATTTGAAAAGATATCTACATTTTTTGTTAATTTTCTCTATATAAATACATAAAATTTGAGTAAAAAAATATTGTCTTTTCCGCCTATAGATATATTAATTCCTGGTTATATATTAAAAATATGATAAGAATTAAAAGAAAATACTCTACATTAGCTATTCAACCATAATAAAACTTTAAACAGGCATCGAATATTCCTGTGTTATTATGATATCAGCCGAATTGTAAAGTTTGGTTTATGGCGAAACAAAAAACGAGCAAATGTTACCTAATCGATTGGTAACACTGTAAACGAGTTGTTTATATTTGGAAGGACGTTTGATATAGATATTTCTTAGTCACTTTAATTTTACAAAAAAGAAGAGTTTATTTATTTACGAATTCTTAATAGCAACAACTCCCAAAAGCTCAGTAGCTCTCTTGAGAGAACTTTCGATACGCTAACCGTATATTCTGTTGAGGGATAACATCCTCCCAAAAAAAGGAGCGTTCTAAATATGATACCAAACTGTATCTGTTGGTCAAACTGCAGTCCTACGTATCTGTCAAAACCCAAAGGTCCATTTCGACTCAAAGTTCGAGGTTGAGTCAAAAAGTAATGCCTTTTTCTTTAGTACGGGAATAATTACCAACACAGGAACATGTGTCATACATCAAAATGATGCTGGTCCTGAGTGGATCACATCTCTTTTTCTGAACATAGTCACCGTTTCTCTCAATAGCAATGTTACTTCTTTGAATGAGACCATGTATCCTTGCCTCGTAAAAATCTTTTGACAGTTCTTTGAACCACTTCATCATCACTGCAGTTTTCACTTTCTCGTCATTTGCGTAATGGTCACCTTTTTAACCTTCTTTCATGGGACTGACTAGGTGATAAACTTTATGCCAGTGACGAGGAAATGAAAACTGAAGAGATGAAAAAGCTCAATGAACAGACTTTTACGAGGCAGGAATACATGCTCTCATTCGAAGGGGGGAACATTGCTACCGAGAGAAACGGTGACTATGTTGAGAAGTAGGGATGTGATTCACAGAGAACCGGCTTCATTTTGATATATGATACATGTTCATGTATCGCTAATTATTCCCCTAGTAAAGAAAAAGGCATTACTTTTTGATTAGCCTTTCTAATTAAAGTTATAATGGTAATCTCTACGGGCCAAATAGATCTGTTTAAAACTTATTCACATTCGATAGGAATACTTGAAGTCATATAATTGTATATTGATCTTATTAAAAATCGTTATTTAGATTCTTACAAAACAACAACACAAGAATCATAAATGTGAACATTTAGTGTTAATTTACTAAGCTTTTTTGCTTAGATTTAGCACAAGGCCGCATGAATTGGGCACCCAATGAGAATTGCATAGAAAAATTGCTAAGTGGGGAATGAAATAAGTTATGGGTTAATGTCGCAGTCTCCATTCGTCTCCCTCCGTCCGTCTGTCTCTCTCACACCACAGAAGCTTTGATTCTAAGAAGAATAAAGAGAGATATATTTTTATAACCTTGAGAACGACATGAATCTACCACCTCACACCTAGCTATGAGTAAGTATCAGGACTAACTGGGCTCTTTAACTTCATTTAGGTAACTTATCTAGGAAACAGAAATCTCTGAATTCAAACATGCGCTAATCTGCTTAAAATTTGTCGTTGTGTCACTTGCATATTGACCTTTGACCGAGCCGTCAATCAGAGATTCTCTGCACAGGACACACCTAAGAAAATTAGCAGAAGCAATCACGTGGAAATGTGTGGGTGTCATAAAATGATATATGCAGATACCCACGTGAGATACGGCCAGTGTGTGAGTTTCAGTCTTCAGTCAATCTCAGTTTACAGTCTGGGGAGTACCAGCGAGTGGTTGGGCGCTCCGCTAGGGCAGTTTCCTACGGAGCGACCCACAGCAGGCCTATGGTTGAGTACCCCACCTTGGATATAGAAAAATTGCTAAGTGGGGAATGAAATAAGTTATGGGTTAATGTCGCAGTCTCCATTCGTCTCCCTCCGTCCGTCTGTCTCTCTCACACCACAGAAGCTTTGATTCTAAGAAGAATAAAGAGAGATATATTTTTATAACCAAGTGTTGAGGTTTATTCTTCATTCTTTATGGCAACTCATTATTCATCACGGCTAAACAAAATCACATCCTGTTCTTGTTTGAGATATTAAGTCAAAGCATATTTTCATAAACAAAATATTTTATTTTCATCGAACTCTTAAACATCGCGTTATTTTTTTGGAAATGTGTATATATATTAGTCATTTTTTTATCTCGTTCGATACCACAAGGGAGATAATTCATTCTAGTACGCTGCATAATGTCGTTATCGCGACAACTCGTCCGATAATGTATTAGTCGTTGGCAAGATAGCAACGTATGCTTGTGCAAACAAGTGAAATGTCCTTGACTTACATTCAATTTCGACTTGAAGCATAGGTTCCCACCAGATTATTGAAGTTAAGCAGCGATGCCCCTGTTGACATCAGGTACATTATAGGAATTGTATTACTTTTCAGGATGGTACATTGTGTGTCCCTTTTATTATTATTTACTCCTTTAGAGTTTTTCACATCAACGTTAGCTTATGGTTTTTCACTGGAGTTTGAGTGACAGCAAGTCTCCTCTAGTCTCCAAGACTCTTCTCAGTATTCTGGCCGTTCTCAATAATGCTGTCGTTTGGATGGTCTCCACTCGTCCGCCAACTTCCAAATCCTCCAGTCCCTTTAGTAATCCTTTAGTTACTGTTCCAAACGCACCAATTACAATTGGTATAATTGTCACCTGCATGTTCCACAGTTTTTTCAATTCCCTAGCAAGGTCGAGGTGTTATGTTTTGACACTCGACCCGGCCCAAAGAAATGCTATTCTAAGGTGATGCACCAGAAGGAAGTGACACATTCCAATGGCCAGTAATCGAAAGAGATCGCGTGGGCGGATTAAGGCTTATAATATGGGACAAGGTGAAGGTCCCACTGTGCCAAACAGACTGATGCACCGGAAATGAGTGACCACTGAACTGCATGACAGTTATTTCCGCTTGATAACGATTAAACATTCGATTTCAAAGATCCAGTGGGCGATCGTGTGGGCGTTGAATTATTATTTAACTCAGTTGAGTTCGAATCTAAGAAGCAGTTGCCAGTAGGGTTCCAGACAGCTAGAGACCAGAAATGGTAGGGAAAGCCACACCCGACCGAGGGGGCCCTCGGGAACCCCGATGGAGTGGACCCCAGCATCAGGAGAACAAGAAAGACACAACGTGACGGTCATAACAGTGGGGTCAAGAAATTACTGTTATGTTCGGTGTCCAGCTCCCTCTCACATACAAACCTTGAACAACCCTTTTGAACTCTTGCAATAACGTGAGAGGAAAATATTTTTGTAAAGAAGTCCTTCATGCGTCGTAATTATGGTGTCGTTATGATGCTGCATGAACATGTATATGTGTATATAAGCATATATATGTAGATGACTATATAACAGAGGTACTTATCCTTCTTTTCACATTCTTTCAGTTTTATTCTGTGGTCAGCCGGAACAGCAAAGTAGACAATTTTGCAAGTTCCTTTTTTTTGTTGACTATTATTAAGTCTGGTTTTCTGGCCGAGATTAGGTGATCCGTGTGTATGTCAAAGTCCCATAGGAGTTATCATTATTATCATTATTATTATTTTGTTTGCATCCTTTCTTTGGATTGAATGTATTTCAATCTCTGATGTAAAGCCCTTTCTTCGTACGTTGGTACGAAAATACGCGGAAGAAAAAGGTCCGGTGGCTGATTCCGTATGCTGGTAGACCACATGTGGCAGGGGCCATCTGATTCCTCTTTTGGTTTCTCGGTAGGATATAGAGCAGACGTGCCTTCTATGACTCTAGATGAAGTTGCTGACTTAAAAACTTTGAATTTTGACTTCGAAAAAATTTTCTCTCGTTCTTCTTCTCGACAGCCACTGAGAGTGGTTACTCGCTATGAAAACTCTGGCCCAAATGTACATGTTTTGGACGTTATATTTCAACTTTGAAAAGTTGAATTTTCATTTTGGCTTCTCGTCAGAATGCATTATGGACGTGCCTAATATGGCTGTAGCAGGATCTGACAGACTTTGGGACTTTGTGGTTCAACTTCGAAAAGTCGAATTCGCGTATTCGCTCTGTTCCCAGCATATGCGTCATATACCTGGGAGAAATTATGTGCTCTAGCTGAGTCTAGAGGAAAGAGTATTTCAAACACTTACCTCTTTACTCTCATTTTTCCACCTTCATTGTATGAGGAAAAAAGAAAAGAAGACATTACAGCTTGCATTGTAGTCTACTGAAAGAAACAGAAATTAAAATTTCTGAGAGAAAAAAAACGGGACAAAGTCTTGAAGTCTTTTCAAGAACTGCAGCGACTCTGCAAATGGACTGCTTATTTTTCTTGGCACAAACTCCTGAATGCTAATTTTGTTTGTATAAACCCTGTTTGAGTAAGCGTATTTCTTTTCTTCTTTCTCTGTTGTACTTATAATTTCATGGTTTAATTTTGTTTGTGGAAGGAAATCCATCCAGTAGCAACTGTTTTATATTGTCTTAGGTACCTAGGTTTTTAAAAATATTGTGACGCTCGCATATGGGAAAATATATGTAACTTGGCTGTAAATAAAACTCTTTCGAGTTGCAACTAAACAAGAATATTTGTGTTTTCATCCTGTTTTTCCCATCCCCATTTTTGTTACTGACGCGGGCAAAGGTCGAATTTATCGACAAGAAGAAAAATTTCCGACAACATAAAGCAAACTGAGATCTACGTGCTTGAATAAGGTAAAATAAGTAAATAATAAAAAAGTTAATGTTCGTACAACTGTTGGCCTTATGTGTAAGTCTATGAATTATCTTGTTTGTTGGTTTGGGTTTATGGCATATCAACTCTTCTAGGTTATTTAATACCAAATCCATCATTATACAAATTAACAGTTTTATTTCAAACAATTCAGTTTAGCATAATTACACAGTTTAATTGTCAAAAACATTCCAGTTTCAAGCTATTCAGTTTAGTCAAACAGTTCTAATTCAAATCATTCAGTTTAGTATAAGTATAGTTTTTGTTTAAACAGTTAAGTGTCAATTAGTTCCATTTCAAACAATTCAGTTTAGCATGAGTATGCAGTTTAAATGTCAAAACAGTCCTATTTCAAGTAATTCACTTTAGCATGAGTACACTGTTTAGTTCTATTTTGTCCAATAGATAGGACCATATCAGGTACTATCAGAGTGGACCTGAGAGCGATGGCAATGAAATGGTACTCCGCATTCCCCAATGCTCCAGTATTACTGGAACCTCACCTTCAGATTGTTTTGTGTCATATCATGGACACTCATTGGAGCAGGTGGGCCTTAGCCCTCTGCAAAGATACAGTCGGTATATTCTACAGTCCCAACCAACTGGGCAATCTATGCATTATAGATTCAATTATTGATTGGGTGATTCATTGATTTTACGACATTTCAACCCCTTTGGGATCATTTCATGCATAAGGTTTAGAGAATTGCGTATATTGTATGTGTATATTCAGTTTTTGGGGTGGTTTATGTTATTTATACACAGGTTTTCTTTTCTTTTTCATTTTCTTTTTTACCTTGTCTTTTCCTTTTCTTTTCTTTTTTCTTTCCTTTTCTTTTTCTTTTCCGTTTTCTTTTCTTTTTTCTTTTCATTTTTCTTTTTCTTGTTCTTTTTCTTTTCTTTTTCTTTTTTCTCTTTTTTCTTTTTCTTTTCAGTCCGTTTTTTTTTTTTGCTTTCCTTTTTCTTTTCTTTTTCTTTTTTCTTTCTTTTCTTTTCATTTCTTTTCTTTGCTTTTTTTTTTTCTTTGCTTTCCTGTTTCGTTTCTTTTTTTTATTTTTTATTTTCTTTTTCATTGATTTTCTTTTTCTTTTCTTTGCTTTTTCTTTTTTTCTTTTCATTGCTTTTCTCTTTCTTTTCTTTCTTTGCTTTTTCTTTTTTCTTTTCTTTTCATTGCTTTTCTCTTTCTTTTCTTTTCTTTTTTTTTTCTTTGCTTTTGCTTTTTTTCTTTTCTTTTCGTAGCTTTTCTCTTTTTTTCTTTTCTTTTCTTTTCTTCTTCATTTCTTTTCTTTTTTATTTTTTCTTTTCTCTTCTTTTCTCAGAAATTCTGATGACAATGCTTTTATCATCTTTCAATCCGTTGTATCTCCGAGAAATTCAACACATTTTTCACATCATTGTCTATACAATCATAAGATAGATTTTTTCAAAAAAAAAAAGAACCCTGGTTGAACGGTTATGTTCCTTCTTTGGTAATATAATAGCCGATGGATTTCGTTTTATATATCTTGCCTTTGGGTTTAGTTAGGCTGAGAACCTTTCGGCTCAGCACATGGGTTAGTTAGGTGCAAACTTGAGCGCAGGTGTTGACGCGTGCGCGGGGAGGATGTGTCCAGGGATGTGAATGACGTCATGCACCGGAAGAGTGTGCGGAGGATTTTGGGAGAATTGAAAAAGTCAGTTAGTGGAGTTGAGTTCTGTCCCGGAGGAAGAAGGTTGACTTTCGCTTGCTCGCCGAAGCCAGGCCAGTGGCCTTGTGGCGGGTGCCACACGTGTGTGGGAGCATATGGAAAAGCCAGCATAGAAAGATTGTGCCTCTCTCCTTATGTCGAAAAACCTTTTAACTCAAAGGTAATAAAAAGTTTCGTACCTGAACTAAGAAGTCGTGAGTGTTTTTCGTGTTTCGGGATTCCTATATTCTATGTATATGTGTGTTATGAACATTATATGTTCGTTTCACATATCTGCGTCATGGGTATGTATGTATTTTTCTCTTTTCTCTTGTTATTTTGATAAAACATCTATTTCTGTTCAAGCAACTTTTTTAACCATCTTAAAGTCCTGATGAAGATTTATTAAAACTGAAACGATTTAACGTTGATTTTCCATTTCGATTTAACGTTGATCAGGTATTTTTAGCAAATAGAGGTTCTCATTTTGTTGTATATTGACCTACGACTCAGCCGGGCTGTTAAAATAGGAAATGAACCTATGTAAATAACAGGTGCATCCGGTCGATCAGGATATTATAACCTTGACCGTGGACAGGTTGAATGAGTGCCAAATTGTGACGCCCACGGGAGGAAGGTGGGAGTTGAACTATTATATAACTCGGTGAAGACAGGAAGTCAGTTAGTTTGGAGACCAGACCCGTTGGTGACAAGATGTGGTAGAGAAAGCCAGCACCCAGCAGAGTGGGCCCTCAGCCCCCCGATTGAGTAGTTGCAGTTGGGGATCAGACGAGTTGGAGAACAGACAAGTTGGGAGAAGATGCTGGAATAAGAACATGTCCCAAAGAGGCTTGGCCCCCAGGCCCCCAGTTGAGTAGCCCAGGAGAACGGGAAAGAAACGCAGTTATAGTCAATTGAGTGGGGGGATCAATATGTTTCAGTTCTGTTCGGTCTCCAACTCCCTCTCACACACAACCCTTTCATATAATGTGAGAGGTATATTTTTCTAAGAACTGTGTCGCTCGTCTTTATTGTGTCGTCGTTATGATTCTGCTTGCATATGTAGATGTATATGTATTATGTGTTTGTATAGTTGGTTATTGTATGACTATACAACAATTTCAGACTAAAGTGAAGTAAAGAATAACAAATATTTAATATTCACGCAATTGTGTATTTTATGAGCTGATCAGTGTTCAATAATTCCAATGATTGATTGGTTGATTGATTGATTTTAAAAACATTTTAATCCTTCGGGGTTTATTTTACGCATCTCGTGGAAGGCATTGCGTACATTGTACAGTTTTTAGATTAACATTTTTTGGTGGAGATTCTTAAGTTAATTGCACACATTTATATGATATCAAGTGTTCCTTATACAAATTATTCTCAAATATATCTTTTGGGGAATTCAAACAGGTATTACTACTCCAAATCGGAGTGGACTTGGGAGTAATGGAAATGAAGGAGTAATCCACACTTTCCAGGGCTCCAATATAGGACTTTTACCACCAGACGCAATTTAATCATACCAGGACATTTCTTTTATTTTTTTCAAGGAATGGGGTCTTTAAGCCTCTACAGGGGCTGAGTACAATCAGCGTATTCTAAATCCTATTGCCTGTCATAATTATTGTTGCGTTCTTGTTAGTGAACGCTTGTAATATTGAATAAAGGACAAACCGCGATATGAGAGGAAATAGAGGTATATTCTAAGGAAAAACTATATACAGTAGAGAGACTATTAGTAGACAAAAAGATAGGATTAGTGAACGCTTGTAATATTAAATGAAGGACAAACCACAATATGAGAGGAAATAGAGATATATTCTCTGGAAAAAGTATATACAATAGAGAGACTATTAGTAGACAAGAACATAGGATTAGTGAATACAGAATAAATATATAGTCCAACGATAGTATTGGCATCCGTTATTATGGTAGCAAGTAAGGTGATCTAGTGCGATCTCCAGTCTCCAACGCTCTAATACTATTCCTGTAAGAAGCTGCTCTTCACCTTCTAGTCTGCCCTGGTATTAGTAGCTACTGCTATATATGGCAGAGGGACTAGTTCATTGTGTGGGAAAAGGTGGGTGATACCCAACAATTATATTATCGCATTTATAGTATATTAAGATTCATTAGACATCCTGTATTCTTTGTGAGGAATGGATACCCAGACAATGACATCTCGAGTGATACTAGATCAACAATATCCAAATTCAATTCCATAAAATCGTTTGGTCCTTCAAAAAGTCCTGTATATATGAAGGTACCTTGGATTGGAGCCGTCAGACAGCTTTTTGCTGATAAAATCTCTGGGTTGGTTATGCGTTGCTTTGAGTTTGTTAAGGTGGTAACCATGGTTACCACAAGAACTGCGTTTCAGTCTTTTCAAAATGACTTCCTACCTCGACTGCAAAAAACATAAAGGGTTCGTAAAGTCCAATGTCAGCGTGATGCTGACAATATAAATAGGACTATTCGAAGGCTTAAAGAAACACGTCCAACAAGAAGCCATCAAAACACTGCATCCGGGTCTTCTTAGGTTCAAGAGTCAGCCATTGATGATCATTCGACTGATCACTATATAGGCAAGACAAACTATTCAGACGACTTTTTCTCTGTCTTGTACAAGGCTAGGTCTAAAAAACATTTTGCATTGTTAGAGGCGATAGCTATTTAACTATATTGCCCTACTTTAAGCAGGCCGAGAATACAATTTAACATCCTTAGTCTGGAACTGGGTGGGAATCGTGGAAGCTAAGGGATTTTTTTTTAATTGCCTCCTCATACACACACTGTGATTTAATATTCTTATATCTTAAACGAGACTGGTGTATTTTGTTGAAAACATACCGGTCGAAAGGGTCCCTTCAATTTGCTTTTTAGTATTTTAATTTATCAATATATATGATTCCAGTATATTTCGCCTTATCAAAATATTCTCGCACTGAAAATTTATTTTCATTCTTATTTATATTTCAGTTGATTTCGACTAAAATAAAACTGTTTTAAAAACACAATGAAAGCTTTCTGTTTCTATCATTTTTGCAGGAAAAGAAACCTGAATTTCAGCTATAAAATATATACTTGGCAGAGAAAAGGTTGAAAGTACGATTGATATTATAATATGCATTATTACATATAGAGAAAGTCCCCGGGTAAAATTGTTTATATTGTTTGAATATCTTTTATATAGTTGGGGTTTTTTTTTTGGTATTATTTGTTATTTGTTATTGCATTTAAAGTGAATCAATCCTATACCTGGCATAATGCTTTTTGAAAGAAGAAAGACCAATAGCTGTGGTTTAACAGATCATTTCAATGGAACGACCTTTGAATTATATGTGAAGAATTCAATAAGCCTACTCCATTAGGCTTTTGGATAAACATTTGTTTTTATCTGCTGGAAGTGTTTGTGTCTATAAGGGTTCTATCCGTTCAACTATCTGATAAAAGGAAAGAGATTCAGCGTTGGCATTGTATTTCACATTCAATTCCTGAACATTTTCAGAAAAGATTTTTCGAGGGATATATCTTGAAATCTATCGTTACAAAAATCAACACAATAGATTGGTATTTTGAAATATTTAAATCGATTTTATACCTATTTACTGATATACAAGATCAACTGAGGTCTGTCAAGTGCTTGGGGTAGTTACCTTTCCCAAATATGTCAGGTGAGTGTTCAAACATAGATGAAAAAAGAAGTTGAAAGGCTGGTTTTTTCTAGAGTATTAAGTTTATCAAATGTTATGCAGGTTACTTTCATTATTTAAAATAGTTGTCGCAAGTTTTTTTTTACAATTGTTGCAGCAGATCAATTTACCTTTATGTACAATCATCATCACGTCTCTGGCAATGATCGAAAAACCATATTTTATCAGGGTGTGTCCTCGTGGTGTAATGGTTAAAGCGATGGACTGCGGAATCGTAGTACGCGAGTTCGTACTCCAGTCGTGCTATTACGTTCACTTTCGGGCAAATACCTTGGGAAAGGTATGAACCTCCGTATCCTCCCAGCTATGGGTTAAATAGTAACTCTACTGTACTTTCAGGAGAATGGCTTTGGCATTAAATAACCTAAAAATAGTTGATATGCTATTAAACAAAGAAACCAAACCATATTTTATCAGTAAATCTTTTTGACAGGATTCATGCCTTTGAATATTTTAACCGTTAAAATGATTTTAACAACTTCTTTTTACAAATGTAACCTCAGGAATGTTAATAATAACAGATCAGTTTACCTTTATATGCCTTCATCAACATGTCTGGCAATCATCTTAACACGACATTTATCAATATATATATATATCTTAGATAGGGATTTAGATTCGTGTCTTTATAAGGACGTTTGTACTATTCATCCCTGGGTCCTCGTGGTGTAATGGTTAAAGCGATGGACTGCGAAATCGTCGTAAGCGAGTTCGAATTCCAGTTGCGCTATTACGTACACTTTCTGACAAATACCCTCGGGAAAGGTATGAACCCACTTATCCTCCCGGCTATGGGTTAAATAGTACCACTACTGTTGTTCAAGGAGAATGGCCTTGGCATTGAATAACCTACAGGGGTTGATATGCCATAAAATAAAGAAACCAAACCAAACCTATTCTTTCCTAAAATTATCTTAGCTTAGCAATACTATTGTAAGTTTGATAATATCATGGTGTGAACACATTCGAAGCGAGTTAAATCTAAAGTGCAGTGGATTGAAGGGTTTGATTTCGGAGCACTGGAAGCAGAAATCCTGCTGAGCCAGTCATGTTACAAGGTTCAATGCAGTTGCCGAGTGGTATCCAAGAGACCGCAAACAACGACTCGGAAGACCTCTATGATGATTTAAAAAAATCTCAAATAATTCAAATGAACATGGAGAAGAAGAACGAGAACATGATCAAAATGGATGTGCATTTTTGTCAATGGTGTGGGAAATATAAGAAAGCAATAAAGAAATAAAGAAATTACGAGGTTAAAAACTTCACGTAAATGACTTTTCTCTTATGTTAGAGGATATTAACGCTACGCAAATCTCGTTACGAGTGCCATTATTGTCGTATTACGATAATTTTAAGGTGACCTATCTACATGAAAATGAACTTTTCCTCCATCATAAATACTAACCCTATTGACTCTCGGAGAGACATCCTCCCGGCAGTCGAATCTGACAGTTTCGGACGGACACTTCTACCAGCAGTACTAACACTTTTATTTTGTATATAAGTTCTGTTTATTGAATACACTTGTTCCACCAAATTTCTCTTCTTCCGTGTCTTCTTTCTGGCCCCTAAGAGGCCACAACAGATAACATACAGAACTTGTAAATTTATATTAAATATACTGACAGAAAATAATATACATATATATATATATATATATATGTGTGTGTGTGTGTGTGTGTGTGTTATTCGGTCCAGTTAAACCGGAGTTGAGAGTAATTCCATCAGGACACAAAAAACATTCAACAGTGAACATTCTGGTAAAGAGCTCAATGTAACTGACATTACAGAGCAATAACATATATATATATATACACCCTACCCAACCTCTTCACACAAGAAGGATGTGACACAAGGTCAATCTTAAGGTGAGATTAACAGGTTCGAATGCAGAGTCTTTCTTTGTCTAGACTGGTTACCATACCAAGGTTAGAGAGCATAGGCTGCCCTACTGTTTATTCTTAGTTGAAGGTAGAATAGCTGGGTGCATATCTTTCCCAAGAGTAATTGCAATGGTAAAATGCAAGCAACTTTGTTTGATGCGCTATATAGGTAAGGAGAGCCCCGTGACGCAATGGCTACATTGCTGAATTTCGGTCTCGAAGTAAGCGAGTTCGAATTCTAGTCGCACTGCTACATTCACTTTCAGTCTAATGCCATTGAGAAAGGTATGAACTCCCTTATCCACAAGCTATAGATAAAATAGCACCACAACTGTTCTAAAAGGATGGCTTTGGCATTAAATAACCCATGAAGGTTGAAATGTCATTAAATAGAGAAACAAACCTAACCAGTATATATGTCTAGATATTATTGATATATGCATTATTTTACAACCAGTGTATGTATTAACCTGTTCATATGATTATGTGTACGTTTACTCTTGGGCCCAGTTGGCTGGTGCTGTAGAATACACCGACTGCTTCTCTGCAGAGGGGTAAGAACCCCGCATCGAGTGTCCTGGATATATGAAACCAAACAATCTAATGGTGATTTCAGTAATAATGGAACTTTTGGGAATGTGGAGTAGCACTTCATTGCCATCGCTGGCCCGGAGGAGTAGCATCTTATAAGGGTCCTAGCAATGGGTTAAATAGAACTAAACCGTGATATATTGACCTTACTGTTTTTGGCATTTAAACTGCGTACTTATGCTAAACTGAATTCCTCGAGATAGAACCGTTTTGACATGTAAACTGTATACTTATGCTAAACTGAAATATCTGAAATAAAAATGTTTTGACATTAACTCTGCATATTGCCCAGTCGGCTGCGGCTGTAAAATTTACCGACAGCTTCTCTGCCGAGGGGTAAGACCCCCACAACGAATATCCTGAATATGACACTAAACAATCAGATGATGAGGTTCCACTGCTTGGGCTTTGGGGAATGCGAAGCACTCCTCCATTGTCATTGATCCCAGGTCCACTCTGGCCCGGAATGGTAGCACCTGTTCGGGCCCTATCTATGGGTTAAATAGAACTAAACTGCATACTTACGCGAAACTGAATTGTTTGAATTAGAACTGTTTGACTAAAGTGGATAGCTTTAAATAGAAAGACAATTAAACTATGTACTTATGCTAAACTGAATTGTTCGAAATAAAGTTATTTTTGACATTGAAACTGTACTTAGGCTAACTGAATTGTTTGATATAGAACTGTTTTGACATTTAACTGTATGTAAACAAAATCTATACTTATGCTAAACTGAATTATCTGAATTAAAACTGTTTGAATAAACTGAATAGCTTGAGATTGAAGTGTTTCTGAGCAAAAGGCAGAGCACTGCAAAGGCTAAACTGAAAGCTAACAGCTTACAAGAATGAATACAACCATGGAAACAACATTTTGAGAATTTACTTGGAAAACCTCCGAAAGTTACAAATGAACAAATCACGAGAATTAACAGTGAGCAATTAGACATCAGACTAGGACAATTTACGAAAGAAGAAATCAACTTGGTTCTAAGAAAAATTGAAAATAGAAAAGCAGCAGGGCTCGATGAAATATCCCCAGAAGTATGGAAGAGCAGGCAATTTGACAACATCAAAACACAATAGACAGATCGACAAAGGGATGCATCCTCCCCTTCCCAAAAAAGGCGACCTCGGATTAGGTAAGAACTAACGAGGTATAGCTCTTACATCCATAGCAGCCAAGATTTACAATGCTCTACAACGCAACCGCATATAACAAAATTGAGAACATACTTCGGAAGAACCAAAATGGCTTTCGGAAAAATAGTTTCACGATGTCACAGATTTTAACTATCCGTCGAATTCTTCAAGGTGTACATGCAAAAAACCTCGAGGCAACAATATTATTTTTCGACTTCGCCAAGGCCTTTAACTCCAAACACAGAGGAAAGATGGAGCAAATACTACACGCCTACCCAAAGAAACCGTCGCAGCTATATAGAAACACGAAAGAGAAAGTCTGCAGCCCGGATGGAGACACAGACGGCTTCGACATTGTAGCAGGTGTGCTGCAAGAGGACACATTACCCCCATACCTTTATCATCTGCCTAGACTACGTGCTTAGAACGTCTATTGATAAAATGAAAGAAAACGGTTTCAAGCTAACAAAGGGAAGAAGCAGAAGATACCCTCTACAAACAATTACGGACGCCGACTACCCCGATGACAAATTCTGGCAAATTCACCCACCGAAGCCGAAACTCTGCTACATAGTCTGGAACGAGCAGGTATAGGCCTCCATGTCAAGCACACAATATGAAATATATGTGCTTTAATCAAAGAGGTAACACCTCCACACTAAACGGTATCTCTCTGAATCTAGTGGACAAATTTACCTAGGAAGGACGCAGTGTCTTATCAACCGAGAATGACATCAACATGCGACCTGCAAAGGCATGGACAGCTATTGATATACTATCGGTCATATGGAAGCCAGACCTGACCAATAAAATGAAATGCAGTTTTTTTTCCAAACAGCGGTCGTGTCGATACTGCTGTATGGATGCACTACATGGACGTTAACTAAACGTATGGAGAAAAAGCTAGACGGCAACAGCACAAGAATGCTGCGAGCAATATTGAACAAGTCCTCGCGGCAGCACCCCATAAAGCAGCAGCTGTACAGCCACATACCACCCATCACAAAAACTATGAAAGTTACACGAACCAGACATGCAGGACAAATAGGGACGTACTTCAGTGGACCCCTTCACATAGACGAGCAAAGGCAGGACGATCAGCTAGAACCTATATACAACAGCTCTGTGCCAGTACAGGATGTAGCCTTGAAGACCGACCAGAAGCGATGGACGATAGAGAAGGGTGGCGGGAGAGGGTTAAGGATATCCGTGCTAATGGTCCGACGTGATGATGAGGATGTTGTGTACTCATGTTAGATTGAATTGTTTGAAGTAGAACTGATTATTTGTATAAGATTGGATTGAAATAGAACTAAACTGCACTTATGCTATACTGAACTGTTTGAAATAGAACTGTTTTGACTTCGAAACTGCGTACTCATGCTAAACTGATTTGTTTGAATTAGAATTGTTTGAATAAATTGAATAGCTTGAAATAGAAATGTTTTTGACAATTAAACTGTGTACTCATGTTAAACTGAATTTCATGAAATAGAACAATTTGCATAAAAATGGATTTGTCGTTTAATAACTTTCCAGGGTTGATATTCCATAAACCCAACCAACCAATGTTTACTCTTAAATGAATTGAAACATTCATGGCGTTTCCCTTTTATTTTCTGTCAGTATAGATAACTTCGGAAGAGCAAAGTCTTTATCTATCAGAGCAACTAGTCATTGTAACCATTAATGGAACTATTTAAAAGAATAAGTCAAAATATGTTTAAGATAGAAATGGTATCCATCTTTATCCGTCCTTTTTTTCATACTTCTCTCCAGAGTCCTAAGATGTCTTAATAATTACTGTAACATAAGACAAAACATGAGCTCGGCACTCGAAAAGATTGTTATAGAGCTTACTGTTTTATCATAAAACAGTGCATAAAAATTGTTTTGTTTTAAAGCAAAACATTATTTTCAGCAAAGATCAAATAGATTTGTTTCATTCGTAAGGTTAGCTATTTTACCCATGTAATCTTTGTTTGAGTGGTAATTTCAAACCGGAATATGTCTAAAATATAACAGTTCATAAATACAAGGTGTTTTAATGTTTACATTTCTGTCGAAGTTTCTAAATGATCTTATTATTTTAAAATGACTATGTGTTCACCATCCCAGTCGACAGTTTATTGGATTTTTTTCTAGATGTTTAGCTATAATATTAGTTCTGGTTTTTAATAAAGATATCTCTGTAGAAGTATAAACAACGTTTAATCACCTGTGAGATATTCCAATAATCTGTTTACAGGAATGGCGACCATACAAAGATTTCATAAAGGTACTCACGTAAGGTGCTAACTTTTTTTTTTAAATCACTCTGTTTTTTTGTTTTAAGTACAAAATTTGCGATTCATATTATTTGAGATGTACAGGGTCTTTTAGAAAAACTGACATTATTTCGTAATTTAAGGACTTGACCAAATGATCGCAAGAGTGGTAGCCCCAAAAAGGGACCTATCTATGAGTTAAATAGAACTGTTTGATATTAAAACTTTATGCAAAAAAATGAATTATGCTAAATTAAATTGCTACAAATAGAACTGTTTGACATTTTATTGTATAAAATGATTGGTGTTTGATTGAATTGTTTGTGATACATTGTAATAGCTGGAACAATTTAACTGTGTGCAAACGAATGAGTAATGTTCAATGTTATTTTTAGTGTTAGCAGTAGAAGCGCTGTCTTTCAAAAATGAGTAATATTCCATAGAATTATAAGTGTTAGATAGGTATAATTCAAAATCTTTTAACTAGAGTAAGAACAAATTAGTTTTAACTCATTTAAAATTGAAATTACCTAAAAAATATTCGTTTACAAATCATTTATATATATTTAGTTAAATATACACAGACAAATGATTAATACGTAAGAAATTAAGTAAGTAAAGTTGGCGACCGTTGTCGAGGGTGACCTGAAGGCTCCCTTTTCAATAGGACGAGAAAGAAATGATGCTAAAGACGGAGCAACTGGGGGTCAATATGTTGCAGTCTTTGTTCGGTCTCCAACTCATCTCTCACACATAATCCTTTCGCGACCCTTTCGAATAAAGTGAGAGGTATATTTTTCTAAAGAAGTGTGTTTCGTTCTGCATGTACAGTTGTATATGTATCACGGCTATGCAACAAATAGCAACTGCACCGAAGTGTAGGGGAGGGTGCTACTCAATTCACTGGATTGCTCCACATTACCCTTGATCCTTACCTTATAATGCTGAGTGGTAAGCAAGTTGGCATCAAGTATCATTTTTTGAGTCTTCGGTATGACTCGAGCTGGGATTGAACCCCAGTCTTCCGGACAATAGGCAAATGCTCTAGTCATTTGGTGAATGATTATAAGTAGGTAAAAGTAAGTAAAGTTGGCAACCGTAGTTGAGGGCGACCTGAAGGCTCCCTTTTCAATAGCTACTACACCGAGATGAAGAGGAGGGCGCTACTTCTTTCCCAAGGTTGCTCCACTTTACCTTCGATACGCACTTTATATTGCCGAGTGTTAAGCAAGGAGATGTAATGTACCATTTTTAAAGTCTTTGATATGACTCGACCTAGGATTGAACCCTGATCTCCCGGACCATTGGCGAACACTCTACCCACTAGGTCTATGAGCTGGTTAAATGATTAATAGTAAATAGAATTATTCGTGTGAGACAGAAATGCTTCGAACCATTTAACTGTGTGCATATAAAAACTGTGCTCATGCAATCTACAAAATGTGTTTAAAAAACATATATTTGATATGTATGTATAAAGATGATTTGGTATTAATTGACCAACAATATTTGATATGCCAAAAAAAAAAAAAAAAAATCAAACCAAATCATATATATATATATATATATATAAAGAGGATTTGGTATTAAATGACCTACAACTGTTGATATGCCATAAGACCAAACCAAATCATTTATATTTAATATACATGTGTAAATGACTTATGCGAAATTGAATTGTTTGAAATAGAACTGTTTGATTATTTAACTGTGTAAACAAATAACTTGTGTTTGAATTGTGAGTGATTCACAGCAAACCTTGGAACTGACATTAATATTTGTTGACTTTACCAAGTCCTTCGATTCCATTCAAAGAGGAAAGATGGAACAAATCCTACTAGCGTACGGCATACCTAAAGAAACCGTAGCAGCAATAACGATTCTCTATAGAAACACCAAAGTAAAAGTACGATCACCAGATGGAGACACAGAATACTTCGACATTGTAGCAGGAGTACTACAAGGGGACACGCTAGCCCCATACCTCTTTATCATTTGTCTAGACTACGTACTTAGAACATCGATTGACAAAATCAGAGAGAATGGCTTCGAGCTGACGAAGAAAAGAAGCAGAAGGTACCCCGCAAAAACAATTACCGACGCCTACCACGCCGATGACATAGCGATACTGGCAAATACACCCGACCAAGCCGAAACACTACTGCATAGTTTGGAACGAGCAGCCGCAGGCATAGAACTCTATGTTAATGCACACAAAACGGAATATATGTGCTATAATCAAACGGGGGACATCTCCACTCTAGAAGGAACCCCTCTTAAACTAGTAGACACATTCACTTACTTAGGAAGCAGCGTCGAATCAACCGAAAAGGACATCGAAACGAGGTTAACGAAAGCATGGACAGCAATCAATAGGCTATCGATTATATGGAAATCAGACCTAACAGATAAAATGAAACACAGTTTCTTCCAGGCAGCGCTCACATCGATACTGCTATATGGGTGCACTACATGGACGCAAACAAAACGGCTGGAGAAGAAGCTAGACGGCAATTACACAAGAATGCTGCGTGCAATCTTGAACAAGTCCTAGCAGCAACACCCCACAAGACACCAACTGTACGGCAACCTGCCCACTATCACGAAAACTATTCAAGTTAGACGAACCAGACATGCAGGACACTGCTGGAGAAGTAGGGACGAACTCATAAGAGATGTACTCTTATGGACCCCCACAGATGGCCATGCAAAAGCAGGACGACCAGCACGAACATACATGCAAAAGCAGGACGACCAGCACGAACATACATTCAGCAGCTATGTGAGGATACGGGATGTTGTCCTGAAGACCTACCTTGGGCGATGAACGATAGGGAGGAGTGGCGAGAGAGGGTCAGGGATATCCGTGCTACCAGCGCGACATGATGATGATTTATGCATATAAGTCATTAATATCTAAGATATATGAATAAACCAGATTTGGCCTTAAATGACATACAATGGTTGATATGCCATAAAACACAACCAAACCAAATCATCTATATTTAATATATATGTATTTAAAAAATTTTGCATTAAATTACCCACAATAGTTGATTCTTTCTTTCTTTGTTTAATGGCATATCAACTATTTTTAGGTTATTTAATGCCGAAGATATTCTCATAGAAGAACAGTAGTGGTGCTATTTAACCCATAGCTGGGAGGATAAGGGGGTTCATACCTTCCCCAAGGGTATTTGCCTGAAAGTGAACGTAATAGTGCGACAGGAGTACGAACTCGCGTACTACGATTTACGTTTTACGTTTTAACCATTACACCACGAGGACACCGCCGCAGTAGTTGATATGCCATAAAACTAAACCCAACCAACGCAACCAAATGAACTAAAAATTTTTACAGTGTGTATAAAACCAAGTCAAATTTCTGTTTTGCGTTCATACGTCTTTTTTTTCCTAATAATTTGCGTTTCTGCACCTAAGAAAGAAGACGGTAAACATGGAACCATAAGTTGTTTTTACAGAAGCTGTTGAAATTTGAGATTCTTTGAACCAGAACTGGTCAAGTCAGCAAATTTGAAAATGATAAGGACATTTTTGAAACTCTCTGTATTATCAAATTGCATGTAGAATATTCGGGAGCTGAATATATTACAATGTTCATATATCATTATTTGCAGAATATTGTATAACTCACGAAAGCTGGTTTCTACAAAGAAGCCATAATTGATAAGCCTTTTTCTTTGAGAGAGGTTTAACGTCAACAGTGTGTTCTAATTAAACTTTTTAATTAATTCTTCATTGAAAACCTGATAATTACTTCATTTAGATTCATCTGGCTCTCAATGAAAAATGTTGACGTCCCTTCTTCGCTGTTAACAATGTAATTTGTTTTCGGGTAACAATTTTAAATGAAAACATAGGAATGATAACAATATAGATTTTAACAAACATCTTGGAAGTACAATTAAATTGCATCCAGATTATTTGATCGAAAGAAGCATCGAGTTCAATTTTCTTGTACGAGATGTCTTGAAAAAGTACCAATTTCATTAAAGAACACAGAAAAGAACATTGAATGAAATATCAACGTTTTTCAATAGAGTTCTCTTAGTTCTCAGTTGTCTGATTCCTGTGAGTCTTCTAATGTTCTAAATACTACGGGAATTCTTCGTTTGCTAAAGTGTGAAACTGCATTGTTGCATTTTTAAATGCCATACAGGATCTCAAAACTTATTCTTGTAAAACATTTTAATAAAATCAGAAAAGACTCCAAAGAGTTACATCTAGTGAATAATTGGGGTGCTGTACTTTCACAATTTTGTTTCCTCAAAAACCTCTGATAAAAAGTATCGAATCTATTGATTAAAAATATCACGAATTGGCACTGAAACGTCAGAAGAAAATCTAGACAAGATTCTGGACATCTAGACATCATCATTCTATCATATAAGTTGTTTTTCCGTGCACATATCTTTTTATCACATTAAGATTTTAAAATGAAAAAATGATATTATAACTTTCTCCTTTTTTTATCACGCAGACCAGTCGGCTGAGGCTAAAGAATACACCGACTGAATCTCTGCAGAAGAGTAAGACTTTCCCCAACGAGTGTCCTGATATGACACTAAACAATCTGACCGTGAGGCTTCAGTGATACTGGAGCTTTGGGGAATGCGGAGAACCCCTTTATTTCCATCGCTCCCAGGTCCTATCTAAGGGTCAAATAGAACTGTTTAACATTTTAAACTGAGCGCAAACAAATGACTTAAGCTAAATTGAATTGTTTGAAATAGAACTGTTTGATCATTTAACTATGTGTAAACGAATGACTATTGTTTGATTGAATTGTTAGTGATACAACAATACTTGGAACCACTCAACTTTCTTGACCTGTGCTAAATTGAATAGGTTGAAATAGAACTGTTTGATCATTTACCTGTGTGTAAACAAATTACTGGTGTTTAATTGAATTGTTTGTGATATATAGCAATATTTGGAACTATTTAAATTTTTTGACTTATGCTTACAAATCATATATAGCAAAGATATATTGTTAAACCGGATTTGAAATTAAACATCTCACAATGGTTGTCATGCCATAAAACCAATCCATTTTTTATTTCAAGTTTTTTGATAATTTTATATCAGTGAAGGAATGGAAATTTCCATACAGAACTGGATCTTAGAATATAATGACAGTATTTTCTGCAAAGAATTAAACCCCCCCCAAGCCCCCCCCCCAAGGTTGTCCTGGGTATAACACTGAATTGCATCTGATGGTGATGTTTGATTTCTGGGAACTCTTAAGACTGGGAAGAGTCCCTTCATTGCCATTACTTCCAGCCCCACTCAGACTTGGAGTGGACGTGCCTATTGGGTGAAAAAAAATGGGTCAAATATATCTGTTTAAAAATTGTTCGTATTTGTTAAGAATATTTGATATCATAAACCAATGCACAAAAATCTAATAAGCAACAGCTACACGCAAATTCTAAATATAAATGTACAATCGATGTAATACACTAACCTGTTTGCATAAAATAACCCCAGTTGAAAGGACATGCCGTTGAAATAATTCAATCAATTAATCTTTCTCTATAATGTCCTATAATCGCCATATTATGCTGATTGATGTTTCTGTATGTTTATTTTAACTCGGATGTTACATGACTAAACAGCATAGACTCCAATTGAGAACAAAGACCGTTATGAAGAATCAATCAAATCTAAGAAACTTTTTGAAAACAGTTAAAGTAAAATATACAGGTTAAAATATCTTTAAAAACAGTACATGTCATCTTCATTTATAGTTGGTTGGTTATTTGTGTTTTATGGCATATCAACCCTGGTAGGTTATTTAACGCCAAATCCATTTTTATACAAATAACCAGTTCTATTTCAAACAATCCAGTTTAGTATAACTACACAGTTTAATTGTCAAAAACATTTTTATTTCACGCAATTCAGTTTATTCAGACAAATGTAACTCAGATAATTCAGTTTAGTATAAGTATAGATTTTGTTTACACACAGTTAAATGTCAAAACAGTTCTCTATTAAACAATTCAGTTTAGCGTAAGTACAGTTTTAATGTCAAAAACAATTCCATTTCAAACAATTCAGTTTAGCATAAGTACACAGTTTAATTGTCAAAAACATTTCTATTTCAAGCAATTCAGTTTTGTCAAACAGTTCTAATTCAAACAATTCAGTTTAGCATAAGTACGCAGTTTAGTTCTATTTAACCCATAGATAGGGCCCGAACAGGTGCTACCATTCCGGGCCAGAGTGGACCTGGAAGCAATGGCAATGATGGGAGACTCCGCATTCCTCAAAGAGCCAGCATTACTGGAGCCTCAACATCATATTGTTTAGTGTCATATCCAAAACACTCACTGGTACTATTTACCAACCCCTCCGCTCGGGCAGGATATGACACAAGGTCAATTTTTAAGCGGAGTTTAACAGGTTTGAATTCAGAGTTTTCCTTCTCCTAGACTAGTTGCCTCACCAAGGCTGAAGAACCTAGTCCGTCCTGCTATTTACCCATAGCTGGAGGGAGAATAAGGGGGTTCATACCTTTCCCAAGGGTATTTGCCCGAAAGTGAACGTAATAGCGCGACTAGAGTACGAACTCGCGTACTACGATTCCGCAGTGCATCGCTTTAACCATTACACCACGAGGACACCCAAAACACTCACTGGTGTTGTCTTACTCTTCAGCAGAGAAGCAATCAGTGTATTCTACAGCACCAGCCGACTGGCCAATCTTCATTAATAGCGTGTAAGTTAGATACGTAGGTATTAGTTATCAAACTCATATATCCACAACTTATATAATAACTATTCAATGCAGCAGCCAATGTCAGATTTGCTCAGAACTTTAAAGTGTCTTTTATATTGTTATATACCTGCAGAGGGAAAGACGACAATAACACTTAATGTATAAAAACATAATCTTTTTTTGTTTATTACGCAATAGTCGATATGGTTGCGTGAGAAGAGAGAGTCAGAATAGACAAGGAACCGCTAAGATTTACTCAAGGCAAAGTAACATCTTCAGAGAACTTTTTTCTTTGCCCCGCCTCCACAAGGCTGGCACTGGGTCGACTTAAACATTTAATAACCCTCGTTACTTCAAAGTGCTTCTTTCGTGAGACTGGTAGAGGTCAATTCAACTACAGAGTCCTGCGCTAGGCGTTCCAATTTTCTTCTAGGATCATACTTGCTTTCTTCATTAACGAGTCTTGTACATTCAAACTTTTCTCTACCCTGGGCCTACAACGAGGGTGGTGTAATGTCTTGTCACTCTTCTGCCGGCTCCCTTCTTCTCTTTTCCTCCGCACGCGGTCGAGATCTTCCATCGTCACATATTTTTCGGACGCTCATGCATCTTGTGGTTACTTTTCCTTCCTGCATGCTACTCATGCAATTCACTTGGAATTTCCGATAGTTTTTTGTTAAGACACGGGTGCACCCTGTTTGATATACACGTAAATTACGCGGCCTGTCAAAGATCAAATATGTAACAAAATGATATTAAACTCCATCCGGTATTGATGCTTCAGATCCGGATCTTTGAGGATTGTGGAACCACCTTTCATTGAAATTGCTCTTAGGTTTAATCTGCAACGGAGTGATAGTACCGGTTAAAATCATATTTGTGAATCAAGTTGTTGCGTTCTGGCTAGTGAACGCTTGTAATATTAAATAAAGGACAAACCACAATATGAGAGGAAATAGAGATATATTCTCAGGAAAAAGTATATACAATAGAGAGACTATTAGTAGACAAGAACATAGGATTAGTGAATACAGAATAAATATATAGTCCAACGAGAGTATTGGCTTCCGTTATTACGGTAGCAAGTAAGGTGATCTAGTGCGATCTCCAGTCTCCAACGCTCTAATAATATTCCTATAAGAAGCTGCTCTTCCCCTTCTAGTTTGCCCTGGTATTAGTAGCTACTGCTATATATGGCAGATGGATTAGTTCATTGTGTGGAAAAAGATGGGTGATACCCAACACAAGTTGATCTAAGAAAATAGCTAAATGGATTTTGAAATAAATTTTCTCTTAGAATATTGACTTAGTATAAAGTAGTTAAAATTATTGAACTTAATGAATACTTTAAAGAACTCTTAAAACGTTAAAATTGCAGTTTGATAGGGATAGTCAGTTGGTGATATTTAATTGATAGCAAATAATAATAATAATCATAGTCGAGAGTGACCCGAAGGCTCCCTTTTAAATATGTAACATATAGACCTCCGACCCGGCTGAGCTGTCAAATAAGAAATGCACCTGTGTAAATAACAGGTGTATCTGGTCGAAGATATCAGGGGATAACCTTGACTGTGGACGGGTTGAATTGGGAGCAGATGCGACGCTCACGGAAGTAGGTGGAAGTCAAACAATTATATAACTCGGTGCCACAGGAAGTTCGAGTTAGTTTGGAGTTTGGAGTCAGTTGTTGCAGTTCGAGGCAGCGAGAACCAGACCCAGCAGAGAGCTGGGACCTCAGGGCCCCTGGTTGAGCAGCCCAGCAGAACGAGAAAGAAATGATGCTAAAGACTGAGGAACTGGGGGTCAATATGTTGCAGTCTTTGTTCGGTCTCCACCTCACCTCTCACACATAAGCCTTTCTCAACCCTTTCGAATAAAGTTAGAGGTATATTTTTTCTAAAGAACTGTGTTTCGTTCGTCTTTATTGTGTTGACTATGTTTCCGCGTGTATAGTTGTATATGTATCACGGCAATGCAACAAATAGCAACTGCACCGAAGTTTAGGGGAGGGTGCTACTCAATTCACTGGATTGCTCCACATTACCCTTGATCCTTACCTTACAATGCTGAGTGGTAAGCAAGGTGGCATCAAGTATCATTTTTGAAGTCTTTGGTATGACTCGAGCTGGGATTGAACCCCAATCATCCGGAAAATTGGCGAACGCTCTAGTCATTTGGCCAATGATTATAAGTAGATAAAAGTAAGTAAAGTTGGCAACCACAGTCGAGGGCGACCTGAAGGCTCCCTTTTCAATAGCTACTACACTGAGATGTAGGGAAAGGCGCTACTCCTTTCCCTGAATTCCTTCACTTAACCCTTGATACGTACCTTATAATGCTGAGTGTTAAGCAAGGTGGTATTAAGTACCATTTTTAAAGTCTTTGGTATGAATCGCGCTGGGATTGAACCCCAGTCTCCAGGACCATTGGCGAATACTCTACCCACTAAGACCACCAAAAAGAACGAAAATCGATTACCTCCAACCCACATGGTAATATAAGGTAGTCGGAATATATCACTGAGCAAAAATACAAATATAATGAACCCAGACGCTAACTATTCAGTTGATGATGGGAAAATCATCATTTACCAAATTCTTAAGCTTTGCAATCAATATTTTCGCTCTTCATATCTATTTCCATTATAGAAGAATTACTCTGTGAATTTGAAGATAGTTAAATGTACCTGGGGTCTTGTTATCTTCAGCTGAATTTATAATTCCCACCACAAAAAAAGAAAAGGAAAAACAAAAATAAAATACAAATCAAAAAGTCAGCCCAGCCTAAAAAAAATAAAATGAATACCGCTCCCAACTCTTGGAGTAATATCATCATCATCATCATCATGTCGTGCCACTAGCACGGATATCCCTGACCCTCTCTCGCCACTTCTCCCTATCGTTCATCGCCTCTGGCATGTCTTCAGGGCTATATCCTGTATCCTCACATAGCTGCTGAATGTATGTTCGAGCTGGTCGTCCTGCTTTTGCCCGGCCATATGTGGGGGTCCATAGGAGTACATCACTTATGAGCTCGTCCCCACTTCTCCAGCAGTGTCCTGCGTGTCTGGTTCGTCTAACTTGGATAGTTATCATGATGGGATGCAGGTGGCCGTATAGTTGGTGCCTTGTGGGATGTTGCCGCCAGGACTTGTTCAATATTGCTCGCAGCATTCTTGTGTAATTGCCGTCTAGCTTCTTCTCCAGCCGTTTAGTTAGCGTCCAAGTAGTGCATCCACATAGCAGTATCGATACGCCCGCTGCCTGGAAGAAACTGCGTTTCATTTTATCGGTCAATGATCGATAGCCTATCGATAGCTGTCCATGCCTTCGTTAGCCGCGTGTCGATGTCCTTTTCGGTTGATGAGACGCTGCTTCACAGGTAGGTGAATTTGTCTACTAGTTTCAGAGGGCTTCCGTCTAGTGTGGAAATATAGCCTGTTTGATTATAGCACATATATTCCGTTTTGTGTGCATTGACATGGAGGCCAATTCCTGCGGCGGCTCGTTCCATACTATGTTTCGGCTTGGTTGGGTGTATTTGCCAGTATCTCTATGTCATCGGCGTAGTCGGCGTCGGCAATTGTTTTTGCGTGGTACCTTCTGCATTTTTTCTTTGTCAGCTCGAAGCCGTTTTCTCTGATTTTATCAATCGATGTTCTAAGCACGTAATCTAGACAAATGATAAAGAGGTATGGAGCTAGCGTGTCTCCTTGTAGTACTCCTGCTACAATGTCGAAGTATTCTGTGTCTCCATGCCAAAATACATGGTAAAACTATTAGGCTGACCAAGATTATGTCACGTTTCACTCTGGCTAAACAAACGACAACACGTAATACATATATAAAAATATGTATCTATTTTCTCGACGGACGCTTGTATGAAGTAGGAGCAATCAGGAGAGGTATTCGAATCGTTCGTCTATGAGGCCTGGACACTTTGATGTAAGTTAGACGATGGTCAAGAAAACGCACCCGGGGTAACGACGGGACAAGCTTGCGTGAACAGCCGTATTTCACTGCCTTCCGTTCAAAATCATCGACCTTATATTATCATCAAACTCCCACACAGAGATATGGACACGTCTCTTCGACCACGCAATCTCCTCTCATAACTGGCCAACGGAACATGCAACTTCCGCACTCTTTGGAGAGACAGGTTTAATCGTCATCGAGTGGAAATAACTGTCATGCAGTTCACAGGTCAACCTCTTCCGGTGCATCACTTTGTGACTGCATCGTGGAATTTTAACCTCGTCCCATATTGTCAGCCAAGCTGTATTTTACAATTATCGATAAACTGAATCTCAGTGCCAACTGTACACTTGATGATTGCAGATGACTGGCAAATCGTAAGTTTACAAACTCTTTAGCTTTTACAATCACTAATCTGTTTATTTCGTATCTGTCTCCATTATCAAAGAATAAGTCAATTAACATGAAGTTGGTTCCATGTATCTGGATTCTTTGTCTTCATCGATAGCTTTCAAAAGAAGTGTGAAAAAAGGGAAAGAAGTGATATCTGTAAAACGCATGAAAAGCGAAGAAGTATCACAAATGACAGTGCTACCAAAGCCCAAAATTTAAGAATAAAGAAGTATGGGATCTTGTGTACTGATGGTTGGTTGGTTAGGTTTTATGGCATATCAACTTTTGTAGGTTATTTAACGCAAAATCCATTTTTATACAAATAGAGAGTTCTATTTGAAACAATTTAGTTAAGCATAATTACACAGTTTAATTGGCAAAATCATTTCTATTTCAAGCTATTCAGTTTAGTCAAACCGTTCAAATTCAAACAATACAAATTCAAACAATTCAGTTTTGTATAAGTAGAGATTTTATCCTGACTCAGATGTCAAAAAAGTTAAGTATGCAGTTTCGATGTCAAAACAGTTCTATTTCAAACAGATCAGATTCACATAAGTGCACAGTTTAATTATCAAAAACATTTCTATTTCAAGCTATTCAGTTTAGTCAAACAGTTCTAATTCAAACAATTCAGTTCAGCATGAGTTCGCAGTTTAGTTCTATTTAACCCATAGATAGGGCCCTATCAGGCGCAACCATTCCGGGCCACAGTGAACCTCGGAGTGATAGCAATGAAGGGGAACTCCGCATTCCCCAAGGCTCCAGTGTCACTGAAACCTCACCATCAGATTGTTTAGTGTCATATTCAGCACGCTCATTTGGTGGGGGTCTAACCTCACTGTAGAGAAGCAGTCGGTATATTCTACAGCCCCCGCCGACTGGACAACTTATGTACCTATTATGTACCTGTTAACCTCCGCTTAAAAAATGACCTTGTGTCATGTCCTACCCGAACGGAGGGGTTGGTGAATATGTATGATTATATTACCATCTGTTGGGAACCGAGCCTGGTAAAGGTCAAAGTAAAAACCGAAAATGAAAACAAATTAAGAAAGACAACAACAAACAACATCACTGAACTAGATCAGCTAATTTATTTTGGAGATAAACTTATCTGGAAAAAAGTCGGTGTTCGCTTGTAGAAATTGAACAAGAAAATTAGTCTTGAAAGTTAGATAAGGTGTAACATAACCATGATACGGATATGTGAAATATACATATTCATACCGGAACGCAAAACGTTCATAATGTCCATATATATAACATAGGAATCCAGAAACACAAAAACACTTACGACTTCTTAGTTCAGGTACTAAACTTTTTATTACCTTTGAGTTAAAGGTTTTTCGACATAAGGAGAGAGATATACATTCTTTCTATGCTGACTTTTCCATCGCCACCCACTGCCATCACGTGCAGCGCCCGTAGCGCACAAATTCGTCTGGTCTAGCCCAGGTCTCAATCTCAACTAACTGACTTTTTTCAAAATCCCCCAAATCCTCCGCGCGCGCTTCCGGTGCATGACGTCATTCACATCCCCTGGTCACATTTCCTGTGGGATTTTTATTTTGACATCTCTGAATGACACATCCTCCCCGCACGCGCGTGAACACCTGCGCTCATGTTTGCACCTAACTAACCCATGCACTGAGACGAAAGGTTCACAGCCTAACTAAACCCAAAGACAAGATATATAAAACGAAATCCCGCGGCCCATTATATTACAAAGGAAACTGTGACAACAAGCCAAAATGCTAAGGAAGGAAAAAACTCGAGGATATATTGGAATGAAAAGACCAAAAGAAAATAGCTGACCAGTACTGTAAAAAGTAAATTAAAAGATATTGGCGAAAGAAGAAAGTCCCAAACGACATCTGGACAGGGTCAAACAATACAAACCAAACAGGACCTTCCAAAATAACTAAATAAAATTCTACCTATAAGTCGCTTGTGAATGTACGAAGACAAGCCAACAACCAACAAAGACATCTAAAGAAACAAAATACTTTTGGGATAAAATGTAGGAACAGAAAGAACAAGTTGAGGAAAAGTGGATAAATGATTAAAAAAACAACAATTAACAAATAGTAAAAGTGAATTTCCCTTCTTGAAATTGAGAGAAATGTTTATTGAAAAATAGAAATTACATAGACTTTTCTTGTAAGAAAAAATATCATTAAGAACGTCAATATTCTCCATTATTTACCTTACATGAAAGAAAATTCCATGCATTCCAATGAAGCAGTTTGCGTTGATAAAAAGTAATTGAGATATGCTGTGTGTGTAAAAGATATATGTGTGAGTGTGTCACTCTGTTGGGAAGGAAGTATATTTATGCGGTAACATGTGAGTGGATGTGTTTAAAATATTCATCATTAGGGAAAGGTTTTAAGTCCAAACATTTGTAGGTAAACAATATTTTAAATCTAAAATGCTTAAGTGATGTTAAAATTATATGCATGCTTGAAGGAGCAGAATGTTTGATTTTAAAGCAAAAGAAATAAAGTCAAAAATTCGAGTAGATTTACAGGAAGGATCTCTAAAATCTACTGAATATTTTATCTATTTCATTGCTTATTTATAAAATTGAGCTTGGCTCGAAATTAAATTTAAAAAAAGGGTAAGGATTAATTTATGATTCTAATTGGTTAAAAAAAATGTATTTTTAACATTCAAGAAGAGAAAAAAAATTCTTGAATTGTTTTGAGTTAGGATCCTTCAAATGTGGTGCAGCAAGTCAAATATTGTCGTCTGCGAATCTCAAAAAGATTTTCAAACGAGAACGTAAACGCTGATTCAAAAATACAGATAAAAACATTATCGCTTATCGAGGCTATTTTTTGCACAAAAATTCACACCTTTTTTCATGTAAATGTTCCTTAAACATAATAGACCGTCTGATTGGATAAATGTTATATAGCGTGATGAATGATGAACGACAACACTTCTTTATGAAAATATATACGTCTTTTTATTATTTCGTAAGGGGTTGAAGCTTCTGTAGTGCGTGACAGAGATAGACGGAGACAGAGAGACCCGACAAAACACTTCTTCTGCTTCTAGGCTGCAGGTACTCAACCTAAAGCCGTTCACAACTTCCGGTGAATCACGTGAAAGCTTCTGTTTATTTACACTTATGCGTCTCTGGTTGATGGTTCGATCAAGGGTCCATATGCAACATAAACAGCATGGAAAGAAATTATAAGGACTTTCCTTTAGTATACTAATCTTAAGTTAGTTAAAGGGTCGAGGCGTTTTATCATAAGATACGTTAGGATCTGACATTCTTTGAAACAATTTATGAGGGAGTGTGCATTTTGAGATTTAGCAGTCGGATTTCTGGTGTAGTATAAAGCGGATTTGGTTTTAATGCTGACTGTATCCCCTGCAGGAGAATAAGGTCCCTACTACCACCATGATAAAAACCGGTATCTTCGTAATGAGACTAAATTGCATCTGATGATGAGAGTCTCGTTCTGGATATTTGGACAGAGTGGATTACTCTTTTTAATGTCATTACTCCCAGGTCCACTTTGCTTTAGAATGATAGTAAGTGTTAGGATCCCATATACTGAGTAGATCTCTTTGAAAAGGATTAATATTCGATAGGAATACTTGATACAATATAACCGTGAAGATTATTTGGTATAAGAGTCATTTAAGTTCAAATTGTTTCGTAAGGATTTTCTGTAGTCGTAGTTATTTGAAAATTGTGGTGGGAATAATTTAGAGAGCAATCTACTGAAATAACCAAATTACATACTCCCCCCACACATATAACTGTGTGCAGATAACTGACTATTACTAAATAGAAATAACTATATAAAACCATACATGAGTATTAGACAAGAATATTTGAAACCATGTGATTGTGTGCAGACAAATGGCTATTACTAAATAGAAATATCTATATAAAACTATTCGTAAGCATTAAATAAGAATATGTGAAGCAGTAAAATGGTGTATTAATTGCATTAGATAGGCGTACTTGATTAAGTATAACAGTGCAAAAATCTCAAGAAACAACTTTACAAAAATGTAAATATAAATATATAACAAACACAATTCCGTGACCTCAAGGCCTAACAGTTGATATGCAGTTAGAAGCCATAAATTAAATTTATAAGCTCGGTATAATATAATTCCGTTATTGTAGTAATATTTTCATTAATATTATAATTTATAAGAAATAATGTTATGAGGTTACTGTAATGCTGGAGGTCTAGGGAACGCGGAGCACCCCTTTATTGCCATCACTCCCAGGTCCCCTCTGTGCCAGAGTGTTAGCACCTGGTAGGGTACTATTTATGGGTTAGATAGAACTAAACTGCGTACTTAAGCTAAACTGAATTACTTGAAACAGAACTAGTTTATATTTAAACTGCGTACTTATGCTAAACTGAATTGTTTGAGATAGAACTATTTTTCATATTGCAACTGCACTTGTGCTAAACTGAATCGTTTGAAATAAAACTGTTTTGACATTCATTTTTGTGTAGACAAAAACTATACTTATACTAAATTGAATTGTTTGACTAAACTGAATAGCTTGAAATAGAAATATTTTTGGCAATTAAACTGTGTATTTGTGCTTCATTGAATTGTTTGAAATAAAACTGTTTATATGTATAAATATGGATTTGGCATTGATTAACCTACAAAGTTTGATATGCCATAAAACAAGCAAAGAAACCATGATAATGTCCAAATTATTAACTTTATCATAGGGGTTGCACTGTGCCATGGTGCTCTGCGTATTGTACTGTAACATTGTCGTAAGTGAGTTCTAATTCCTGTCTCGGTATTAAGTTAATTTTCGGACTAATATGTACTAAAAAAGTTAATTTTCGGACTAATATGTACTAAAAATACTACTACAGCTCTTCTAGAGGAATTGTCTTGGCATTAATCAACCCTCCAAGGTTTTTATGCCACTGAGCAATCAAACAATTTATCTTTGACTTTCTGTTATATAAATAAGGTATTAGTTTCTATGTATAAAGCGTTTTATACTTTTTGTGTGAAGAAAATAGAAAACAGAAATTATTAACTGGAAAGTCAACGTTAAAAGGTTTCGGTTATAGTAAATATTAATCAGGATTTTAAAATGGTATAAAAAGTGTTGCTAAAACAACGATGGATGGTTTAATGAAATAAAATGAAATAACAGGATAAAAGAAAAATATATATCCAATTCCTTTCTTCTCTTCTTTTTTCAAGGGTGTTTTGGAAAATTTTGACTCATATCATCTTTCAATCTGTTGTATCTCCTAGAAATTTTACACATTTAAACATCAAAATGAAACGCAGTTTCTTCCAGGCGGCGGTCATGTCGATACTGCTGTATGGATGCACTACTTGGACGCTGACTAAACGCTTGGAGAAGAAGCTCGACGGCAATTATACAAGAATGTTGCGAGCAATATTGAACAGGTCCTGGCAGCAGCACCCTACACGGCGCCAACTGTACGGCCACCTACCACCTATCACGAAAACTATACAAGCTAGACGAACCAGACATGCCGGACACTGCTGGAGAAGCAAAGACGAGATCGTAAGTGATGTGCTCCTATGGACCCCCACATATGGCCAATCAAAAGCAGGACGACCAGCTCGAACATTTATACAGCAGCTATGTGATGATACTGGATGTAACCCCGAAGACCTGCCGAAGGTGATGAATGATAGGGAGACGTGGAGAGAGAGGGTCAGGGATATCCGTGCTAGCCTCACGTCATGATGATGATGATGATCCTGTGCCAATCGCGTGATTCTTTTAAAAAAAGAACGCTGGTTAAATGATTGAACAGCTATCTGATTTTTCTTTGTAAATACATTTTTCTTGTCTGAATTTTTTAGATAAAGCTTGATGATTTTTATCATTAAGGGTTTTCGGACTATTGTCTTGATCTTTATTATTATTTCCACAACGTTTCGGCTGATATGTCCTCCAACCTTCTTCAGGTGTTTGTCGAATTCTAGCAGGACACAGAGCGTAACGGTTCAAAGTGTCGGTTCCCTAACCTTCTAAAGAGACAATCATCTAGTGGTTTCAGGTTCAATCCTGATTACAGGTGAGTAACAATGCAAGAATACTTAACACTTGTACCCGGTTATGGCTAATGGAATCAGAATAGGCGACCCCTATGGATTCAATAAAGGACGTAGTTCGGTGTTCCGTGAGTTTTCCGAGTTCGACAAACACATGAAGAAGGCCGAAGGACATATCGGCTGAAACGTTGTGGAAATATCCATAAAATGAAGAAATTAGTCCGAAAACCCTTAATTATAAATTTTCTTCTTTTCCATATATATTTTTCTTTTCCATAATTTTACTTCCACTTTTTAGTGTATATATTATAAGGTTCAGTTTTACATTAGACGACAGCATAATCATTATAACCTTTGTAGGTTCTTTCAGCAAGTACATGGTTGATTTTACAGGAATTTGAGTGACAGCAAGTCTCCACATCTCGCCAGGATTCTTCTAAATACTCTATCTGATCTCAGCAGTACTGTATTCTGAATTGCC
>OY757906.1:20996246-21053746 GCA_963585895.1 Sepioteuthis lessoniana | reverse complement strand
TAATTAACATTTAATAATTAAACCATAACAAATCATTCTAATCAATATTAGTAATTATTGCAATGTACTGCAACATTACAAAAAAAATATCATTCATAATATGCGCTCTGTAATCAACACATAATAATACCCTATATCGCTTATTACAGAAATAAATAAAATCAGTTGTTTAAGATATAAGTGTTAATTTTGATCAAATCTTAAAACATATATACTCAAATCTAGAGTAAATTCCCTTGAATTTTATTTGAAATATATATATATATATGGAAAATTCTTCTCCCTTTTTCTTTTATTTAAAACCAAAAGTAATTTCACATAAGCTTATATCTATTTTATGGCGACATTTAAAGATCAATTCATTTCTTTAATCTAGTAATTTATATTTCATTATACTATATTTTTATTCTAGACAGAGATTACATCTAATTTGGGGTGGTTGATCTTTTATTAAAATTTCATCTAACTAATGGTGTGAAGCCACTATGATTCAATCTCCAGAACCATGCAGAAAGGGCTGTTTGGTTCTTAAGGAAGGGTTAGAAAAAGAATGCTTATGACTATAAAGCCTCTGCTTCCAATTTTCAGCGGAAATTTCAAAGTATATTTTATGTCCTTTCTGCTTTCATTTGGAAAAATGGTTACCTTGTACACTACATTCTAGGAATTATATTTATCGCCAACAGGACATTCTTATCTAACACTGCAGTTGGATAACTGTTAACTCAAAACTTGTCAATCAACTCATAATTTTTTGATTGAATTTTTTTATTATGGTTGCTAATGATTTTGTATAAATTATTAGTGAATTAATAACAGATTTTAATTGCTTTCCTGTTAAAGTTTTTGTCAATGTGTTATTTTCATTGAAATGTTTATCTATAAGCTTTAGGAAGTACTTACCTATATTAATAGTAGATGATTTACAAAAAATGGGATTGAACCATATTACTTTTCTTTTCTTCTGTTTAGTTTTATTATTTCAAAGATGCTATCATTTTTATTGCTGAAACTAGTGTTATTAAACCTATTATTTATCTCACTATTCACAATCCAGTTATTACTATTATTATTATTATCATTTACTCCTACAGAGTTTTTCACATCAGTGTTAGCTGATGGTTTTTCGCTGGAGTTTGAGTGACAGCAAGTCTCCACAAGTCTCCAGGACTCGTCACAGAATTCTGGCCGTTCTCAACAATGCTGTCATTTGGATAGTCTCTACCCGTCCGTCAACTTCCAAGTCTTCCAGGCCTTTTAACAATCCTTTTGTTATTGTGCCAAAAGAACTGCTCTTCTGGCCGTGATTAGGTGATCCGTGTGTATGTTAAAGTCTCATAGGAGTTTATGTGTGTCATTTTCTAGGACAGGTGCTGAGTTGTGCATATACCATTTGTTAATATGGTCAAATTTAAATTTCTTGCCCATTTCCCAGCTGATCATCTTGCCAATCCAGTTGTGTCTCGCCTTATACTCCTTCTGTTCTAATTTGCTGCATTTACTTATTATGTGATTGATCGTTACGTCTGTCACCGCAGAGCTTACATTTGCTATTTTGCTGCGTCTTATCTATTCTTGCTTTGATATGATTGGTTCTTACTATTCTCGCTTTGATATTATTATTTACTCCTTTAGAGTTTTTCACATCAGTGTTAACTGATAACTTTTCACTGAAGTTTGTGTGACAGCAAGTCTCCTCAAGTCTCCAGGACTCGTCTCAGGATTCTGGCCGTTCTTAGCAATACTGTCGTCTGGATAGTCTCTACCTGTCCGCCAACTTCCAAGTCCTCAAGGCCTTTTAATAATCCTTTTGTTATTGTGCCTAACGCACCAATCACAATTGGCACAATCGTTACTTTCATGTTCCACAGCTTCTTCAATTCTCTAGCAAGGTCGAGGTACTTATCCTTTTCACTTTCCTTCGACAATTTTACAAATTCTCTTTTCTTTTTTTTTCTTTTTTTTGATTATTATGAGGTCTGGTCTTCTGGCCGGGTTTAGTTGATCCGTTTGTATGTTAAAGTCCCATAGGAGTTTATGCGAGTCATTTTCTAGGATAGGCGCCAGGTTGTGCATATACCATTTGTTTGTATGGTCGAGTTGAAATTTCCTGCACATTTCTCTGTGGACCACCTTGCCGACCCAGTCGTGTCTCGCCTTATACTCCTTCGGTGCTAATTTGCTGCATTCGCTTATTATGTGATTGATTGTTTCGTCTCTGTCACTGCATAGCCAACATTTTCGGTTTTATTGCGTCTTATCTATCCTCTCTTTGATATGATTGGTTCTTATGGCGTTGTCCTGTGCTGCTATTAGGAGGGATTCCGTTTCTTTCTTAAAGTTTCCTTTTCTTAGCCAGGTCCAGGTTTTCTGGTGTGAGATATTGTTTATTAGACGTTTAAAGCGGCCATAGAGTTGTTTTCCTTCCCATTTTTGCTTTCTAGCTGTTGTCACTCCTTTGTCTATTGTGTTGTCGGTATCGTTTCTGATGGTTGTAATTTTTCCTCGTTCGTGTTTTTCTATTTAGTCTTCGAGCCGTTGTATGGATGCGTCAACGGTGTCTTCGATGCTGGCAAGTCCTCTTCCTCCCTCTTTTCTAGATACATATAGTCTGTCAACGTCGTCTCTGGGGTGTAATGCCTTATGCATGGTCATTAGTTTTCTTGTTCATTATCATTATTATTATTATTATTATTATTATTTACGTTGTCATTGTCATTGTTTTAATTGTTACAAGTTTCAAGATTATCATGAATTTCTTGGTATTCTAATCTTTATTTAAATCCACTTTTTCAAGGGCTTCATTAAACATCCTATTATTTTCATAAAAATTTATTTTTCATTTGAAGATAATCTATAGATTTTTATATTAACAGCATTTGGGATTTTTCTAATTATAGATATAAGGTTTTTAGAATTAATATTAATATCGGAGGGGATTTGATTGTCTTCAAGAAGATGTTTAAAGCTATTTTCTGATAAATGAAAAGTAATATCTAGGAAATTCACTATTTTTACATTACAAATTATCTTGACTTAAATCAAGTAATTTAAAGGACATAAAAATTTTCTTTTGAATTCTTGATGTTTTGGGGGCATTACTCTCTGGGATAAGAATGAGACCATCATATCAATATGATCCTATTTGCTTAGCATCGATAATCCTCCTCAGAGTATCTAATGTATATATATATATATATATATCCCCACCAGGTAATCTATTTGCACAGAGTCATGTGCACCCATGTGGACATTAAAGTTGACAGTAGTACTTTTAATCCAGTAGAATCTCTTTTAATGAATAGTGGATTTTCTTCAACTTAATATAATTTCTAATAGTTCATCGGTTATATCAATAAAGTTCCAAGTATGTTTTATACTATTTAACAATAACTCCTTCGAGTTAGAGGGATAAAAATCCATAATACCAAATTGAATAAATGCAGTATTTCTTTTGTTTTTTTATATTCTGTTGTATAGTGGCTCGTACTATGTGACTTCCGGTATCGCGGAAGTATAAAAGACACCGTGTTTCTGAAGCAAGGAGAAGCAGAGAGAGAAGAAGAAAGACAGCTCTGAGGAAGGACGTCTTCAGTAGTAAGACCAACTTCGGACGTAACACCAACAGCGCGAGACGTATGATACGAGTCAGAGCGTAACACTTCAGTTGATAAACCATTAACTCTATTTCACAGTGTATTCTTTCCTTACCACGATACATATTCTTAAACCATTTTATAGCTGCATCATAAGAGTTCTTCCAAAGGTTATACAGGTTTTTGAATATTCGATATAATATTTTTGATAGTATTTTATAAAATTATACCTAATTCAGTTTTTGATGGGTTAAATAACCTTCATTGATCTTTGTCATTAAAATTGGGCTTATGATCCTTAAAGAGATTGCAAAAAAAACAAAACAAATAAAACTTTGGTTAGAGAGATGGGTGGGCCGGTTTTTGTAGGGTTTCCTAATCTTCATTAGAAATTTCTCATTATTTCTTTGTCTGAAAAGTAAAAAAATAGATTCTGCTGAAATGAATATTATTAAAAAAGTACGAGTAAATTTTAAAGGTTTTCCTTTTATATGGAATTATTTGCTCTGTAATATTATCTGTTAATATCTTAAATTGAGCTCTAATTTGGATTTTGTGTTACATATATATTGTAGAAAGAAAATCCGAAAATAGAATCGTACCCATTATCGGATGACTTGGCGTTGGATAATATAAGGATATATATATATATATATATATATATATATATATATATATATATATATATATATATATTCTTTAAAGAAAAACCAAAGACCGATTATTTTAGGATATAAATTTATTTCCATCCTGTTTTGCGTTTCTGATGTAAACCAAAAACACGAAGAAAAATATAACAGAGAAGGGAGAGAGGTGAAGAGTAACCTCCTCGAGGAGGTAACTCTTCACCTCTCTCCCTTCCCTTTTACCCCCGTGTCTATTCTGTTTTATTTATCCATTGGATCTGAAGAAGTCCTGTTATATTTTTCTTTGTGTTTTTGGTTTACATCAGAAACACAAAACAGGATGGCAATAAATTTATAATTCTAAAATAACCGGTCTTTGGTTTTTTTCTTTAAAGAAAGTATTGCTCTGTAAAATTGATTACAGGAAAATTTAAATGTTCAGCTCTTGAATGATTTTCTTCTCCTGAAGGAATTACTCCCAACTCTGGTTTAACTGGACCGAATAATACACTTTATATATGTATATATATATATATATATATATATATATATGTGTGTGTGTGTAAACATATATATATGTATGTATATGTATATATATGTATATACCTATATGTTTATATATATGCATGTATGTATATATACGTATAGATAAACGAAGATCATTAAATAAGTTTCCAAACTTATTTTTATTGATAGTACGCACTTGAGCTTAGGGAATAACCAAAAGTCACAGGGAGCAAGGTCTGGACTATAGGGAGGCTGAGGAACTGTCTTGATGCCCATCTTTGTCAAATAGTCTGTGACAAAGATGGAGTTGTGCACTTGTTGCATTGTCCAGGGGGAAATGCCACTGACCCGAGTTGAGAGTGCTGGCCTCTTCGCAAGGAATCTCTTCCGACGGAATCTCTTTATGAGCTTCCCTTAAAACCTCAACATAGTAACCCTAACCCTAACCCTTTGGCCAATCAACTCTGGGGTATTGACTTCCTTACTCCTTCCACACCTCTCATCATCCCTCACAGACTCCCTGCCTTCCTTGAATTTCTTATGCCACTCAAAAACTGATGCTCGATTCATTCAAGATGGTCCAAAAGCAGTCTGAAGCATTCCATACGTTTCTGTGGCATTTTTTCCAAGTTTAAAACAGAATCTTATTACATATAATTCTTCTAAAGTGTGCTCACGTCCAGAAGGTATTTTTGAAATTCACCAGCTGTGACAATCAGGCTTATTAGGGTGTATTCCAATTCCTACTGTAGCTGTTTCTTTGAACATGAAATCATAAAAATTGGTCAGTCATCTCGTAAGATGTATAGCAATAAGATACTGAATTTTCAAGAGACTACGACAATTTAAATGCCTGTACAAAAAAGTCTGGAAACTTATTGAAAACATCACGTATAATATATATATATATATATATATATATATATATATGTGTGTGTGTGTGTGTGTGTGTGTGTGTGTGTGTGTGTGTGTGTGTGTGTGTGTACTCTATTGAATTGCATGTATGCAGGTATGTTTGTATATATATAACGGGATGCGTAGTTGAAAGACTTGTTCGATTCAATATTTCATTACAAACAAGAGTGCGAAGAGCAGGATATTAATGACATAAACATTACACAAGTTTCCAGCGCCATATACATTATGGAAGAGCTGACGACTGGATAAGTAGAGGACACTTTTTCATCATTATCCGAAATCAGAAAGTCGCCAGGAAACCTATAGTTAGTGTAAAATTGTGTGAATTAAAACCTCACTCGCGATGCAGTCTCTTAGTAAAAATCTGACCCTATTTGCCGTTAGTGTCACTAGTGTCACCTGTTTTCCGTCGGCTTCTACGCTGAAATCTATATATCTCTAAATAAGTGTTAATAGACGGTTTTATGACACCTCTTGTATTAGGCTACGTAGCAGAGCTCGGATGGCGCAAAGATAGATAGATAGATAGATGAAGTGGACAGTGACAAGGAAATATCTTAATTGATCTAAAAAAAATGAGTTTCTTACATCCGGACACATAGATAGATAGATAGATAGATAGATAGATAACCTAAAATAGCAAGATATGTACCATTACATGCATACACACATAAAAGCACACACGCATATGCACACACATACGCACATACAAACATATATATATATATATATATATATATATATAATATATATATATGAAGAGAGAGAGTTAGCTACCTAGATAAATTTATAAAAACGATAAAAGGTTCTCAGTATCCTTTGAAAGTAATATGTTGATTCAAGTTTTAATAATAATCATAATGATAATCATGATTGAATTCGATATCGTCCTGTAACATATTGACCCTCGACCGAGTCGTCAATCAAGAGATGCACCAGTGTAAATAAGCGGAAGAACAGCGGAAGCAGGTGGTCGTATGATAAAGATATAACCAGGACACAGACGGCTTGAGTCAGTTAGAGTTGGAGCCATTTGGAAACAAAATGCCAAATTGAGAGCCAGCAGCAGACAGAGGGCTTTGGGCCCACGGTTGAGCAACCCAGCCAAGATGAGGAAGAACTGCTGCTACGGTCAGAAGAACTTTGGGTCAATATGTAGCAGTCTGTCCCCGTCTCCAACTCACCTCTCATACACAACCAACATCGACCCTTTCGAGAATAAAGTGTGAGAGATATATCTTTATAAAGAAGTGTGTTCGTTCGTTCATTGAAGTTCGTCATTATTGTTGACTATGTTTCCGCATATATTTGTATATGTATTATGTATATGTATGTGGCTATACAACAGTCCCGCAAAGCAGGATAATAAACTGTCTCAAAATGAGATACAAACTGATCACCTGTTCCCGGCTAGAAGACAAATACTCGTTCTAATTTACAAGAAACAGAAAACTTCCTATCTTGTGGTGAGAGAAATACTTGCATATTACCGTAAAACTAAAAATGCCTCGGAACATAAGAGCAACAATGATACCAATTATAGTTGGTGCACTTGAAACGGTATCAGAGACTTGGAAAAGAGACTCTAAGATTAAGAAATTGGAGGTCGAATCGAAACCATCCAAACTACAGCTTCGGCCAGAATACTGAGCAGAGTCCTCGAGACCTGAAAAGACTTGCGGTCAGTCAAACTCAAGTAAAAGCTAAAGTTGGCCTGAAAAACTCGCTAATAGTTTAATAATCATATACTCATGATAAATAGATTTACAAATCATGAAATTAGTATAAACATGTCAAAATAAATAGACACACACCGGAAAAATACTACCACCCGAAAAAAAAGAAAATATACCTCCGTAGATGTAAATAAGAACTCTCATAAACTAGACCACCCTTCCAGAATGTTCCAGACTCTAGATTACTCTTTCCATTATGTCTTTCATGTAAAAGGATACGCATCACGTGGCAGCGTCTCGGCCACGTTGGCGAGAAACTGGGTGTCACCAACCATTGGTGACTGCGTCTACTCTATTCAAATATGTGGGACAGTAGCTGGGTACACGGGGTCAATATGAACCGAAAATGCAGTATATTTAGGAATTACACGTGCTCGCACGGGTATTCTAAGAGCCAGAGAGAGAGACAGACAGAGAGAGAGAAAATATTGCCGATTAACGTGTTGAAACAGACATCATTCATAATGCATATTACGAATTCTTAAATCTTTGAGAGCGTGTAATAGTTGACATTTTATTATCATCAGCAAATGATAATTTAGATTATTATTATTATAATCTCTTCCTATGGCCAAATCTGGACGATAATAGAATATTTTAAGTGTATATCGCCTTATACAGTCAGAAAATCTAAAATGAGACTTAATTGAAGAATTAGTTAAGCTCTGGGATTCAACCACATTATAGAATCATGCGAATAACAACTTACGCAAACTTGCAACAAAAATGGCAGGGAATGCACTATTCTATCAAATTAGGTTTTTCAGATTATCATTCAGCAATCTCTTGACAGTTATCTATATAGGCTCCTTTGAAAAAGAATTCCTTTGTAATCAAGAACACAAAAAGAAAATAAATAAAAAGTGCCGAAAGACGTCTTTTAGATTAGGTCAATTGTGAGCTGCGAACAGAAAACTAAAAAGGAATTAAACCTTCCCGGAATTCTCACATTTCTTGCTTTGTGCCATAATTAAACTTGCATTATCGATGGAGCGTAGAATATTCTGATTGTATTCTTTGCAGTGGTATAATACACTATAAGTTATAATACATTACAAGGGGTTATACTCTACAAGGGGTAATACATTGCTGTCTTTGAATTCCCAGTATTCCGTCATTTTAGATAATTTAATATATTTAAGGAATATTTTATGATGCTTATATGTTCAGCAATTAAAGAAAAACATATTGTGTCAAATTTCTTATTAGTTCGTTTCCTCTTGAATTTATTAAAAAAACAAATAAACTAAGTGAACATTGTCTAATTCCATATTTTGTCAGGGGTAGTATTCTCACTGGCTTTGCTCCTCTCCATTCGTTCTTCCTTGACTTAAAAGAAAGACAAAAATATCTAACACAAATTGCATATACACATTGGTTAACTTAAACTGCTTGACTTCGGGGAGTCTTTCAAGCGTGACAGTATTGCAAGGAAAGATGTATTACTGCACAATCGAACAACATCAAAATCTTTGTACGTGCATACTTGCCATCGTGGCAGGGTAGCGTACTCAACAGTATACCGTAGGTACCGTAGGACAATGCAATGGATGCTGATTATCGTGAGGGATTGAACATACTAAAAACAACAATTACAGTAAAACATAAAATAAATATTAGCCTGGTCATCTGATGGTCGAAGGGAAGCAAAGCAACAACAATAATTATAATTCAAACATTATTTTTGTTGATAAATAGGAATAAATTATCGGTTATTAATGTCTCTATATGGAACACAAAAGTCTTTTCCATTCTATTATACATGGAGAGTTTTTTCTTCTTTCTTCGGATGTTTTTCCTACGAGTCAGTTTGACTGACTCTGCGAGGCTCTTCTTGGCCTACTTACCCTCGACCCCATCTAAAGATTGTCTTGTTGACCTTTTTTTCTGGATTATTGGCACATACTGGCCCATTAGCAGAGTGTTAGAGTGTTTGCTTGAACACTTCAGCTAGCATTTAGCATAGAACGTTTTGAAATTCCCTTAAAAATAAATACATCGTCTTTTGCTGAAAAGCGATCTTTGGATATCAGTAAACTAAACTCAAGCCCATATTAACGATTAACCCTTTAAATTGCTAACAGCTGAAAGGAAAGTTTGGCACACCAAAAACCAAAACCAATTAGTCCTGGTACTATAAGCATCAAAGAAATCGGGAAAAAAATAGATGTTTTACTTTACTGACTTCCAGAGCGATCATCCAATCCAGATACTGAAAAATTAAAAATAAAAACAATTTGATAGTCATAACTAAGAGAAAGAGAATCTGATAACAAGGAATATGCATGTGGACCAAGTATAGAAAAGAAAAAAGGGAAAAATCGGAAACGAAACCTTGTCTTAAATCGTAGACAAAGTCGGGCAGATAATAGTTGATAAATGAGGCATTATTATAAATTTAATAAGAGAACACGGGAACAATTGAAGCTGTCAAGGTCCTGTAGATGTTGGAGGGTGAAAAAATCGTAAAACAAACTGGGGACTGGAAAAATAATTTTTCATTCGCTCACCATCGATAACAGACAAATATTGTGAACTGAAAAATCAATGAAATATAAATTTTATTAATTCAGGTCTCTAAATAAAGGTAATCAAAAATTGTTTAAATTCTGAATATTGATTTTTCTTTGTACTTATGAGAAGAACAAAAAAACACTTAGAATGATTCAATCACATCATATTTTAAAGCAAAACCAAAAAGAAATTAATAAAAACATAGCAATTTATCTATATATTTTTTATTTTTGCAGAAATATATCATCAGTTTATTTTCTAAATTATATGAATACAGCTAATAATAATATACATTTAGATACTGATTGTAACTCTTCTAGTGATTTTAACTTCTCATTTTTTCCAAAACGTTGCTTCGAAGTCAGTCCCTTCAATTTTTTTCTGGTTGGTTACTATATATCCTCTTGTAGAAATCAACCAGAATCCTAAAATCTCAATGTGCTCTGGTACATTCACCTTATTCTTTACATAGGGATCCAAAACATTCAGTAAAATCCAATAACGGTAGTTTACCAGGATACCCTCCCTATATCACTCGTACTTTCATTCTGTGCTTTACAGAGGACTAAAAATATTCATAGAAACTTATCTTCCAAAAGTCTACTAAGATACTTATTGTAAACTGATTACCATGACCAGGAAATCTGGCAAACACTTGCGTGACATACGGAAACACCGAACAGCTGTTTCGACCTTATTAATCTCATCAGCAGTGTATACCGTGATCTCCCCCACAGGAGATCGAACCAGCGACCACAGAGCCGAAACTCTACCACTAAGCCACCGGTGTTTGCCGAAATTTCTGGTAATAGTAATTCAATTTATAATATAATTCCTCAATTTAAAAAAAGAAAATTTATATCTATTTCCTTGCTCTTAAGGTCATAAAAATTATGCAGATGCGTATTTCCAATCCTCTTGGGAAGGCATGGTCTTGGAGGTGACCGTGTCTTCTGTAAAGAGTACGGATATAACTTACAAGATACTTTCAGATTAATTGGTCGCGCAGTTGCCATGATTAGTTAATTTGGGATCTCTTGTGTGCGATGTGAACCGGGGATTCAATAGTAGAGTTTCGGTTTTGCATTCTGTGGTCGCTAGTTCGATCTCCAGTGGTATACACTGAGACTTAATATTATCAAAACAGCTGTCCAGTGTTTCCGTATGTCACGCGCAAGTGTTTGCCAGATTTTCTGGGCATAATAATTCAATTTACTATGTAATTACTCTACTTAAAAAAAAAGAAAATGTACATCTAAGATACTCATATTCTAATGTCCCTGATACCTTCACTATTTTTCGCTGTAGGACTCCAAAACATTCAGGAAAAATCCTCTTGCAAAAATATTTTACGATACTAATATCTCTATTTGGCTGGCATCATAGAATTCTAATAGATACCGGACAACAAAATATTCAGGATAATCCTCTTGAAAAAGAAATGTACCGATATGAATGAAGATACTGGTGTCATTGTAATATCAGTATATTCCAATGACACCAGTATCTTCATTTCATTCCTCCCATAGAGCGAGAAAACATTTGGAAAATCCAATTGCGAAAATGTACAATGCAACTGATATCTCAATGTCACTAGTACCTCAAACTTATTTTTCTCAAAAGCATCATTAGAATATCTGCTAGCAGAGTTCTACCAGGATATCTATAATCTAATGTCACAGGTACCTTTAACTTATTCTCCACTTATGTCACCAAAATAGTGAAAGAAAAGGCCAACTATGAATTCATATCCAATCATAATTTCAGGCTCAGTCGTGGAACACGATTTCTTTTGCATGTCTGTGATTCTTCTTGTGGTAATCTGATTTTATCCTAATGTTCTAGAAGAAAATTCCAAATGTCAATAAAGAATTATCTTTGAAACTTGTATTGTATCCACTCTATAACGTGCCACTCTACTTTTTCATAATTTCTTCATCATATTTACCCAACCCCTCCGCTCGGGCAGGATATGACGCAAGGTCAATTTTTAAGCGGAGTTTAACAGGTTTGAATTCAGATTTTTCCTTCTCCTAGTCTAGTTGCCTCACCAAGGCTGAAGAATCAGTCTGTCCTACTATTTACCCATAGCTTAGGGAGAATACTTGGATTCATACCTTTCCCAAGGGTGTTAGTGCTATGTGAAATGCAATTAGTCTGGTCCGGGATTTGAATTCATATCGTCGTGTCCATTTCCTACGATGATAACCATTACACCACGGGAACCTCCATAATTTCTTTATTAATTGTCCTTTATTCACATCAGTGAATTCAGAGGTGATTATTATTTGTATCATAACCAAAACTTGAATTATCGAAATTGCTCATCACCTAATCAAATCCAGATTCAGAACTACTGTTCCAGTTATTACGTACAGTGAAAAAATAATTTTTCATTTAGTTTCAGGAAAAAAAAAACAACATTTAATGCAAATATATAAAAAATATTTTCAAGAGACTGTTAAGAAACTGATTCATTAATAAAAGCTTACTATAAAACGATTGTAATAGCACTTTATCTACACACCAGTTTTGGTTTGATGATGTTTTTGACACGAAGCTGTAGAATCTTTTGTATCTGACCTTTCCTTCTAAACAGCACGTGATGGAGAAAAAAGGTTTCCTTCTCATTATTCAGTAACGAAGGAAAGCATTAAATTCACCAAAAACAAAAGAAAACAAAAACAAAAGAAATCTTTTCAGTGTATATCTGAATAATCGTTTTAAATGCAGCTATTTTTAGACAAAGTACAAATCTTAATAACGCATTCTGTATGTCTTTGAATAAAACATTTCCCCGGGGCTGTTATTAAATAATCGTAAAAGACGTTTAGTTTTGGTTTTGTTTAAAATATATATATATGACAGTTCCATTAAATTGATGTAGTTAGGGTTGAGGTAAAACTATGCATATATATATATATATATATATATATATATATATATATATATATATATATATATATATATATGCGCTTTTATACGAGGTGGTACGCGTGAATTTTTGAAAGATGGAAATTTATACATACATATAAACGTAAAGTTGATTCGAATTCTTTACTATGACGTATACTGGAAAAGTATTAACATACTGATAGTGGTTTAAGTATTCAATGACACTAGATAAGACTTGAAAAAAGTAAGAAATTTCTTTCGTAGCTTTTTTCCATTTTTAAAAATATCAATGAGGCGATGATAAATATCCATAGTCGACATAGACAGAAACCTGTTGAGAATCTCCTCTCTCTTTCTCTCTCTCTCTCTCTCTCTCTCACACACACACACACACACACACTCACACATACGTATACGCACACATGCACATGCGTACGCACACAAAGAGGAAGGTGCTCGTGGCGAAACGATTATAGTCGTAGGAAATATATTCGGCAACCTGATTTAACTAGGCAGTTGGCATTTTGCACAGCGCTAAACTTTGCCCTGGGCAAGACATGAATCCAACTTTTCTTTAACCCCCACCCCCTATGTTTAAATGATAGGGCAGTCTGGGCTCTTTAAACTTGGTATGGCGATAACTCTACGAGACCGAAAATTATTCAGACCGCTTGTAACCCGCTTAAAAACTGTTCTTTCATTGAATCTTTCCTGTTATGGTGAAGAACGGTAAATCCACACAGATATACACATAAAACCGCACAGATACAAAGACAGAAATATATTGTCATACACACAAGTGGCATCGAGATTGAAGATACATGGACACATATCGATGTTGTTTTTTTTATATTTCTTAGAAGTCATTATTTGCAAAAAAAAAGAACAACAGAAATTTTATAAGATGAGTCTTGTCTGAAGATTCAATATGGTAAAGATTTCAAAATCGTAAAGTTTCCCAATCTCACACTATTTATGAATGGTAATGCAGATATGCATTTGCACACATATGCACACACACACACACACACACACACAAGTGTATATACTCATGCAAACACACACGTACACACATACAAAAAAAAGTACACATACCAAACACATATACCCAAAAGGGAAATGACTTGCACATAAAAACAGATCGGCATAAGAGTTCAGTTCCTGCTGGAGGTTGGCAGCGTTTCACTACGCAATTGGGAAAGGCATGAATCTAATTATTCTCCCGCTCCTCCTCCAGCTATGGGTAAATTCAAGGTCAGATTGGGTTCTTTAGCTTTGGTAAATCTCGGAGAGGGAAAACTGAATTCAGATCTGCTTTACTCCGCTTAAAAAAACCTGCTTTGATTTATATCCAGCTAGTGGCGGAGGGGTTGGGTGAATAAATATATGAGCTTATGCCAAATACTTTATATATAAAAAAGCAAACTCGCAGCAATACAAAAAAAATTATACGCGAATGTATTTATTAACCCCTCTACTTATACACAAATAACATATACATAAATAAAGAAACATACCAATACAAAAAAACAACACAACTGTATCTACCAGCCCCACTGCACATGAGTAGGATATTACACTAAGTCAAATTTTAGGCAGCATCTAACAGATTGATATTCAGAATTTTCTTAAATCTATACCAGTTAACACACTAAGGTTAAAGAGTCTAGTCTGTCCTACTATTTTACACATAGCTGGATCCATGCCTTTCCTAAAAAGGTATTAGCGTCATGTGAAATGTAATCGGCCTCGTCCAAGATTCGAACTTAGGTCACCGTGTCCATTTTCAACGACAGCGCCATAGGCCTTAATAAACACAAATGAAAGAACATACAGACAAAGTTAATTGGAAAAACTTTCTCTCTCTCTCTCTCTCTCACACTCTCACACACGCGCGCGCGCGCACACACACACACACACACATCTGTATAATCAATTACCCCGGCATGCAAAATATATATAAAAAAAAAAACCTCGCAACAGCTCGGTACTGATACAGGGCGAAGCATAGAAGACCTGCAGAGAGCGATAGTTGATATTGACGAACATACGTGTGTATATGGCAATATATTCATATTTCTATCTGATAAATTATATCAAAGCTGCGACGCAGATTATTACAAGTGAGATCACTTCTTTCGAGGTGTTTCATTTTTATGACCATATTATCTACAAAGCACACCTTGAGAAACAATTACTATTCATAGAAATTCAGTCTATATTCTATCTATCATATTTATCTGAATTTTAGAAGCAAAAGACATGGCCCGGTCAGAAAGTTCATGTCAAACCAAAAAATAAAAATAGAAATAATAAAAAGGATATTCTCAATTTCACATTTCTCCGACTTAATATTTAAAATATAAAACAAATTTCTTGGTTTGGTTTCTTTGTTTAATAGCATATCAACCTTTGTAGGTTATTTAATTCCAAAGCTATTCTCCTAGAAGAACAGTAGTGATACTAATTAACCCTTAGCTGGGAGGATAAGGAGTTTCATACCTCTCCCAAGAGTATTTGCCCGAAAGTGAACGTAATAGCGCGAGTGGAGCACGAACTCGCTTATTACGAGTCCACTGTCCATCGCTTTAACCATTACACCACGAGGACACCCTCATAAAAAACATTATGTAGACCATTCCCAACAACATATGGTTATATAAGAGGGCGTTTTCAGAACAAAGATCAATCTATCTACTCGTTTAACTAGTCAGCTGGGGCTGTTGAATACACCGACTGCTTCTCTGCAGAGAGGTAAGACCTCCTCCCAACGAGTGTCCTGATATATGACACTAAACAATCCGATGGTGAGGTTCAAAGTAAGGTTTGGGGAATTCGGAGTGCCCCTTTACTGCCATCGCCCCAAGGTCCACTCTGGCACGGAGTGTTAGCACCTGATAAGGGTCCTATCTATGGGTTAAATAGAACTAAACCTTGCTTCCTTCACTATACTGATTTTTGCATTCAAACTGCGTATTCATGCTAAACTGAATTGTTTAGAATAGAACTGTTTTTGACATTGAAACTATATAACAATTCAGTTTAGTGTAAGAAAAGTTTCAATTCAGTTAATTTTGTTCACATACAGTTAAATGTCAAAACAGTTCTATATATAACAATTCAGTTTAGTGTAAGAACATAGAACTGTTTTGACATTTAACTGTGTGTGAACAAAATTAACTGAATTAGAACTGTTTGAATGAACTGGATAGTTTGAAATAGAAATGCTTTTGACAATTAAACTGTGTACTCATGCTAGACTGAATTATTTGGAATACAACTGACTATTTGTATAAAAATGGATTTGTCGTTAAATAACCTACCAGGGTTGATATGCCATAAAACCCAAACAACCAACCAACCATATATCGATTCGTCTGTCAGTCTATATATCAATCTACCTGTGCATCAGTCTATCCATCAGTTTACATGTCCATTAGTGTATCTGTCAATCAACCAATCTGTCAATCGATACATCAATATATCTGTCCTCCATATCTAACAGACTATCAATCAGTCAACATATCTATCAGACTACCCATCAGTATACCAATCTATCACTCTGTCTATCAGTTTTCGTGCCGATTAGTCTACATGTCTATTGATCAATCGACCAGTCTATGATTCGATGTTTATAAATCAGTATGATTGTCTTTTAGCATACTGCTATATTATCTATAAGGATATTGCGATAAGGGTTTGCTTCCAAAACCAAAAGACAAATGAATCTATACACAAGAGAATAATACTAAATTATTAATAGCTGCTTTTTCATGTCATTATACACAATGTTATATCCTGTCCCAACGGCCAAAACATTAATTCTTCAAAAGCTTCAAGTGAACATTTATTATTTGTCTTTCCTATTTATGACACAAAATCTACGTCTGAATAAAATTATTTTTTCTTCTTCTAATGTTGTTACTTACTTAAGAAATATTTGTTAATAAAAGCATGCAGACCTGTCAGATATGAAATGTTGTCAGCTTGTTTCAGGGCAAGCTTTAAATAATTTGGCGCAATTAAATTTAAAGAACATATATATATATATATATATATATATATATATATATATATATATATATATATGTGTGTGTGTGTGTGTGTGTGTGTGTGTGTGTGTGTGTGTTCTGAGCATTTTCAAACTAAAAATGAACAAACAAAGAAAAATATTGCTGCTGTAACCATGGTAACTGGTGAAGTAGTTTTGAAGAATATCCTTTGTACTAAAAATAAAAAAAAATGTTTTCCGTAACCATGGCAACTGGTGATGTATTTTTGAGAGATTATCCTTTTAAGTGAAAAAATATTGTTGTAGTAACCATGGCAAATGGTAATGTATGTCTTGGAGATTATTCTCTTAAGTGAAAAATATTGTAGTCGTAACACTGGCAAATGGTAGTTTATGTTTCGGAGAATATTTTCTTAACAGTAAAATATTGTCGTAACTAAGACATTTGGCGATGCATATTTTGGAGAAAATCTTTTTAACCAGAAATTATTATTGATATAACAACGGTAACTGAAGAATATTCTTTTAAATGAAAATTCGAAGGATAATTTAACTGGATTTCTAAAAAATATTATTGAAATGATTAGAGAATATACTTGTCAATAGAAAATATTATAATAGAATTTAAGAAATATATATATATATATATATATATATATATATATATATTGTCATGCATAGACAGACTGTTTCGTTGTATCACAACTCTTCAGTGTGGCTAGACACGTAGGACGCTTGAAGCTGGGATCTAATCCCGCCTAACTTTACGTTAGACTTAGTATGAGACCACGCGGCCAATAAGCGTACCACGTCAGCAAGGGAATTATAGGGTATTAAGTACTAGCGTTTGTTTGTTTACATTTTATATCTTACCGGATACCAGAGTGCTCAATTCGTTCGAAGAGCTTTGCAATATGCGAGCGGCAGCCGTAAATTCCTTCGCCAGACTCATCAGATAAAATAAAGTGCAGTTTTTTTTCCAAGCAGTTGATATTGCTTGATGGATGCACCATATGAACGCATACTAAGCTTATGGAAAGAAAGCTTGACGGCAATTGCACAAGAATGCTGCGAGCTGTAGTGGACAAGTACTGGAGGCAGCATTTCACAAATTAGCAGCTGTAGGGAAACCTACCGCCTATTTCTAAAACCATCCCAGCTAAAAGAGCAAGATATACGGGGCACTAGTGCAGAAGTAAGAGCGAGTTCATAAGCGATGTACTCATGTGGAGCCCTTAACACGGATGCACAAGTGTAGGGCGACCAGGTAGAAACAATCTACCACAGCTCTGTACTGATACAGCATGTAGCATGGAAGAGCGATGGTAGATATTGACAAGTGGCGGGAGATGTTCTAGGAAATCCTTGCCAGCGGCACGCTATGATATATATATATATATATATATATATACAAATATATATATATATATATATATATCATCATCATCATCATATCGTGCTGGCAGCACGGATATCCCTGACCCTCTCTCGCCACTCCTCCCTATCGTTCATCGCCCTAGGTAGGTCTTCAGGACAACAACCTGTATCCTCACATAGCTGCTGAATGTACGTTCGTGCTGGTCGTCCTGCTTTTGCGCGGCCGTGTGTGGGGATCCATAAGAGTACATCTCTTATGAGTTCATCTCTGCTTCTCCAAAACAGTTCTATTTCAAACAGCTCAGTTTACCATTAGTACACAGTTTCAATGTAATGATATATATATATATATATATATAGACAGCTATCGATAGGCTCTCGATCATATGGAAATCAGACCTGACCGATAAAAGGAAACGCAGTTTCTTACAGGCAGCGGGCGTATTGATACTGCTATATGGATGCACTACTTTGACGCTAACTAAACGGCTGAAGTAGAAGCTAGACGGCAATTACACAAGAATGTTGAGAGCAATATTGAACAAGTCCTGGCGACAACAACCCACAAGACACCAACTATACGGCCACCTGCCTCCCATCACGAAAACTATACAAGTTAGACGAACCAGACACGCAGGACACTGCTGGAGAAGCAAGGACGAACTCATCAATGATGTACTCCTATGGACCCCTGCATATGGCCAAGCAAAAGCAGGACGACTAGCTCGAACTTACATACAGCAGCTCTGTAAGGATACGGGATGTAGCCATGAAGACCTGCCAGAAACGATGAATGAAAGGGAGAAGTGGCGAGAGAGCGTCAGAGATATCCGTGCTAGCGGCACGACATGATGATGATGATGATGATGATATATATATTTTGTGAGAGAGGGGGTGAGACAGAGGGAAAGACAGAGAGGGTAGAGGAAAGGAAGAGAAGGATAAAGAGTGTTTTGTGTTATAGATATGAATGAGTAACTTCAATTTTATCAGCAAGAAGACCGGTGAACTCTGTTAATATTTCAGCTCTGGATTATTACTCTAACTTAAGATTATTCTCTTCTGAACAAAATAAAGAATCTTTATCTTGTGCTTTATCCAAGTTTTTTTAGATATTATAAAAAAGAAAACTGACATGTCATTGAACTGGCAATACATTTGACAATATTTAGCAAAAATATATGCATACATACATACATATATACATACATAAAACAATGTATGAGTTATATATTTTTTTAAAATATAATTATATGTGGAGAGAAGGAGAGGAAGCGAGAAAGATGCTGAAGAAGAAAGAGAAAGAGAGGTAGCAATACGATATTGGTATATACTGTTTAGACTGACACAAAAATTTTACCAGAATTTTTCTCTCTATAATGTTCACTTAATATACGCTCCCTACATTAAGTGTCATGACTGAGAAAGTATTTACAACGTATGGTTAAGTAACATTGAAAGCCACGTTTTCCACTAGATCCCCAAAGTTAAGCACCGATGACCACTTTAAACTTGGGCAGCAGACAATCGAAGGACCGAAAGTTAGGAAATCGCAGCAATACCACTCGCAACGACGAAGCGAGGACAACAGAAGTTTAGGGTGAAGTTTCTAAAGTGTATAACACACGAAGGAAGAAATTCGATTGATGTAATATTTAAAACAAAGATACAATGACAAAGAAAAGCAAATATTGTTCTTTCTTAATAGGAAAATATTATTATCTGAATTGGATGTATGTTACCTTTGTTTTTATTTAAGTTCCTAATTCGAGATATCATTATACTTGACTCTGCATTAATAATCTAAATCATTAAATAATTTACTAATACGAATGCCCTCTATTTTTTGCCCAGTCGGCTGGGGCTGCAGAAGATATCGACTGCTTCTCTGCAGAACTGTTGCTGATGAATACACAATCAGGACACTCGTTGGGGGAGTCTTATCCAGACTTACCAAACAAGTGTCATGAATATGACACTAAACAATATGATAGTGAGGTTCCAGTAATGCTGGAGCTTTGGAGAATGCAGAGTGCCTCTTTATTGACATCGTACCCTGGTTCACTCTGGTCTGGAGTAGTAGCACCAGATAGAGTCCGATCTATGGGTCAAATAGAACTGTGTACTCACGCTAAATTGAATTGTTTATATATATATATATATATATATATATATATATATAGAGAGAGAGAGAGAGAGAGAGAGAGATTTGGCACTAAATACACGTAACTGAATAAATTAAGTACAGTTATAACTCATAAATAACTACACATTTACGAATTTTTATAAAAATGATAATTTTCATAAATTGATACACCCGTTATCATTTGTTAAAAAGAAATTATTTTTCTTTCTAACCGAAGATACCAGAATTTTATTATTTCTAATGGAACATTATTTTATCAAAACATATATCATTAAATATTACAGTATCAATTAAGTAGACCCCTTATATCTTTATATAAAAATTTAATTTTCTTATGAATGAAAGATACCAGAATTTTATAATTTCTAGTGAAACATTATCCAATAAAAATAGATATATATATAGATAGTTCACAGATATATATATAGATAGTACACAGTTTAGTATTATGAGGATAAAAAAGAAAAAAGAAAATAAATAAATAAATAAATAAAATGAATTTTTAAAAGTGTACCAGTTCCCAAAAGCCTCTGACAGGAAACAAGAATGGCGCAATTCTAAAGAAAGGGTCTTCAGGGCACTAAAGATAAATTCGACCTCTTCAGCTGTACCCTGGATAGCGGACGGACTTCCTCCTCTTAGCTTCAGGCATCGTACGTGTTCGCCCAAGTCTTGGAAGATCATGTCTCCTGTTAGCAGCGACCTCTAGTTAAGACACCTACGGGACATAGCACAAGCTTCAACTTCGTAAAACCACCGAAAAGGACTTTTAATATATTTTAACACCTTGTCAGGGAGATTTCTACAGATTTCAGGAAAATTTTCCCGCCTATAGAATTGTCGTTAAACCAAAAATAAAGTTTGAGTTGAAAGGTATCAACGTCTCTTTCCTATCTTCCCTTATTCTCTTACAGCCTTCCACAGAAAAAGAAGATTACGAGTTAAATATGGTAGGAAACAAAGGAATCAGATTCTTAAACGCAATACCAACAACCGACAACCACCAGCAACCTACAACAAGGACTACAACCAACCAGCTAAAATAATTCCCAGCAAATACTTACCAGCCCCCACACTTTAACTTATAAGTAAGTACAAACTGAAAGTGTCTTTTACAAAATGTTTATTGTCTTCTTAATCAAAGATACCATGATTTTTATATTACAGAACTCGTAAAAAAGTTTTGTTGTTTTTGATAACTTCCTTTCTCTTTAATATATATATATATATATATATAAACTGAGATAGATAGATAGATAGATAGATAGATAGATCTGTTTGATTAAAACAATCGTTTAAAAATAAAAACAAAACGTGATAAAGAAAAATGAGAAGAATGAATTGGTTTTCTTTGGTTTAGTTTTTATGGCATATCAATCATTGTATGTTATTTTATACCAAATCCATTTTTATACATATAAACAGTTCTATTTCAAGCATTTCAGTTTGGCATAAGTACACAGTTTAAATGTTAAAACAGTTCTATTACAAACAATTCAGTTTAGCATATGTATGCAGTTTAAATGTCAAAAACTTCTATTTCAAACTATTCAGTTTAGTCAACAAAGTTAAATGGTTCCAACTATTGCTATGTACCTCTAAAAATTCAATTAAACACCAGTCATCTATTTACAAATATTTAAATGCCAAAACAGTTTCTATTTCAAACAATTTAGTTTAGCATAAGTACACAGTTTAGTCCTATTTGACCTAGATATAGGACCCTCTCAGGTGCTGCCAGGTGAACCTGAGAGCGATAGCAATGAAGGAGTACTCCGCATTCCACAAAGCTCCAGTATTACTGGACCCTTTTCATCAGATTGTTTAGTGTCTTATCCAGGACACTCGTTCGGGGACTCTTACCCCTCTGCAGAGACGCAGAGCCAAAGAAGAATGAAGTACGAAAAGAGACAAGATTAATGTAAATATGTTAAGAAATGTCCTCTACCTCGACAGTATCCGGGAAATAAGATCACGGATATTCATACATTTCTAAAATGCCTTAACATAAAACTTTTTTTTTTTTTTCAAATCTCTGTAAAATTAACAGCTGCTAAAATTTAATTATTGATATTTTAGCGTAAAGATCAGACAAAGTTCTGTATATGGACACGTGTGTATTATGTCACCAATGCAATTTTCAGATAATTTAATTTTTTGGCTATATAGTGAATAAAACGTGTATGAGATCTCTTGGCGACCTCATAATAAGTGTCGTGTATGATTCACTTAATGGTCTTTGTATAGATTGCAGACACTAATTATTGTAAAAAAAAAATAAAGCAAAACAAAAAATAACTGACAGTTATTCAAAAGAAAGCTCGCAGTTAATGTCAGCGTTTGAAGTGATTTGGTCAAAGGAATTAATTTCTGTAAAGGTCTCAAGAGAGCCAACTATTTTTAGTTTTACGTCTCAGTGGTAAGCCAGACTTTGAAAAGTATTTTCTTAGAATGGCGCTCTTCACCAAATATCGTCCATATTTGTTAATAAAACGGTATCGATTTTAAAATGTTAAACATTTCACCGACCATATAGGAAGAATATATTTTAAAATATATATATATATATATATATATATATATATTAAAAGGCTCCTAAATTATGTTATCTATCTATCATTTGAGAAGATCTTCTTTTCTTGATTTCAGTTGTCTTGATGGGACCGTGTCGTACGCCACAAAGCCTGTTATTTGAAGAAATAAAAAATAAATTCATAATGAAACTACAACCCCGACTGGAGTAAAAGATAAAATTCGGATGGCAGGCAGCTAGAAAATTCTTTGGAGATAATCAATCTATTCCTAAGATTGGCTGGTGTATAATTTTGATTAAATGAATAACTACGACAGCATGACTGGTTTAGTTTGGTTTTCTAGTGCATCAATCATTGTTGGTTATTTGATCGCCTAAATCCGTTGATTATTTTATCGCCAAATCCGTTGGTTATTTAATCGCCAAATCCTGTTTTTACACATAAGTATTAAATATATAATTTGTAAACACATTTTCTAGATACACAAAGTTCAATGATCAAACAGTTCTATTTCTAACAATTCAATTTAGCAAAAGTCAAAGTAAATTGTCCCAAGTATTGCTATGAATCTCTAACACTTCAATTAAACATTAGCCATCTGTTGATCATCATCATCATGTCGCGCCATCAGCACAATTATTCCTGACCCTTTCTCGCCACCCCTCCCTATGCTCCATCGCTTCCGGCAGGTCTTCAAGGCTATATTCTGTATCGGTACAGAGCTGTTGTATGCAGGTTCTAGCTGTTCGTCCTGCCTTTGCTCGTCCATGTGAAGGGGTCCACAGGAGTACATCACTTATGAGTTCGTCCTTACATCTCCAGCAGTGTCCTGAATGTCTGGTTCGTCTAACTTGGATAGTTTTTGTGATGGGTTGTAAGTGGCCATACAGCAGCTGCTTTATGTGGTGCAGCCTCCATGACTTGTTCAATATTGCGCACAGCATTCTTGTGTAGTTGACGTCATCTAGTGCACCATATAGCAGTATCGACACGACCGCTGCTTGGAAAAAACTACGTTTTATTTTATCGGTAATACGCAGATGATCCAACAGTTTTATTTCTAACAATTCGATTTAGCATACGTCCTTTGTTTGCACACAGTTTAAATTCAAACAGTTTTATTTGACCCATAGATTAGACCCTATCAGGTGCAACTACTCTGGTCCAGAGTGGACCTGGGAGTAATAGCAATGAAGGGGTATTCCACATTCCTCAAAGCTTCAGTGTTACTGGAGCCTCACTATCATATTGTTTAATGTCATATGTGCTGGTTGGTGGAGAGGTCTTACACCTCTGCAGAGAAGCAGTTGGTGTATTCTAGCCGACTGGGTGACTGATAGCATAAATAGAGGCAGTTACTTGATAATGATCAAAATTCAAGCATTTTACTTTTCGCTTGAAGGTGCATGAATATGGATAACTTTCCTCTCTGAATAGATAAGATAAAGAATGTGACAACCTTTCTTCGGGGCCTTCACAGTTTTATCTGTTAAAATTCCTTAGCTCAACTGTGAGTAAATTCTTTTCATTTCTTGGTTGCAGGTTCGGTTCGAAATCGTAAAACCCACAAGGAAAAAAAAGGAAGCAAAAACGAATTCTGAGAATATCATTGGTCATTGGTTACGTTTGAAATCTTGAAACTGAGAACCGATTACATTTCTACTAGTATCACAGTTATCTCATTCTGACCTGCTGTAATACGATCGACCATGTTGACTATTGAAATTCAAAAATAAGAAGCAACTCATATTGTTCAGATATGAAACTGCTTTATTTAGACTGGTACAATTTCATATCAGTCTGACGCAAACACGAGGAGAGAAGAAGACCTTGTAAGAGTTTATGAGCAAATCTTGCTTCCAGCTATCCAATTCATACGCGCCCTGTTTCCCCCACACGCCAACCAAAAATCACTTTCTCCTTTTGGATTTCAAAACCCAACTCCTTAATTTTCAAATTATCACATATTTATTGTCTCTGGTTCAATTACTTATTGCATCATACTCTCTAGAATCATCTCGTGTCACAAACTCTTATTTCTCCACACCAGTCGATAAGCCTCGATTTGTTTATTATCTATATCCTGTCTTCCCCAATGTTATTTTGACGTGAGGTGTTAAACCTGGTCGCCACCTGTGCGTGCGTTTGACTTTTGCAAGGAACTACACCTACATTCAAAGTTCTTAACTTACTCATAATTTTAACAAATAAATAAAATATTTTACATAATTAATTAATCGCCCAACTAATTTTACACAATGGTCAGCTTTTAACGCTTCTGTTTATATTCCTCTGTGACCAGCGGATCAGTTGAGCCGCTCTTCTCCACGGCTGCAACACATCTATTTATTGATTTCTTCCTTATATATATCCAGTTTGGCATTCGTAAAAAGAAAACTGATTATCCCACGCGGAGCACTCAGCTAAAATAATATCCTTGCCTGATTGATCGAACTAGCTTGGAATATTTGAGCTTATAATATACATTTTAAAAAATAACCCTTGCATCACCATCCAGAGAATTTTCTATCTTATCAATTAAAATCTGCCGACTCTCCTAACTCGTTTAGCTACCCTTTGAATAGTTTTATACACAGATCAATGAACATCCATACATTCTCAGCCCTTGGGCGGATTTATCTGGCGTGCGCATTGGATGGGTGATATTAACTTTATAAAATAAGAGTAAAGAAGCATGTTTTGTCGGAAGGAAATAAGGTTTAGAAAAAAAATTGCCTTTCGTTTTCGATGAAATGCAATCGACAAATGTTTGCTGCGCGAAAATCACCAGTATGTTTCCAATTAGTTTCTTCAACACGATCATCTCAAGAGATTTGAAATATTATTTTTGCTTTCATTAAAATTTTAATATTCATCTGTGTTTGAAGATTAAAGACGAATCATAAAATAAACCAATCGAAACGACAATGAATATTTTCATGTGAAATAGATAGAAAACAACCTTTTTTTTAAATTAGGGTGTACCTTATCATCAATATTTAATTCAAAATAGGAAATGTGTACATAGACACATGTGAATAATTCGTACTTATATAGAGAAATGCGCACGTCTGTCCACACGGTCTCTGTCTATTTCAATTTCTCTTTCTCTCCCCTTCTCTCTCATCTATATATATATATACATGTATGTTTGTGGGTTTTTTGTTTGTCTGTTTGTGTGTAAATGTGTGTTTGTGTTTGTGTCTCTGTGTGTGTGTGTTTGTATTTGTGTGTGTGCGCTTGTGGGTTTGAATGCTTGTGTGTGTGTGTGTGTGTATGTGTGTGTGTGTCCATTCATCCAAAGCCTCCGCCATGTGCAAGATGTGATACAAAGCCAATTTTTAAACCGAGAAAATCTGTTTTGAATTCAGATTCGTCATTCCCCTAGACTGGTTGCACAGTCTTGGCTAAATAACCAAGTCTGTCCTTCTATTTCACCCATTAATGTGGAGAGAACAAATCGATTACAGCATTCCTCAAAGGAAAGGTATTAGCAAGAATGGAAAAGAAATCATTCGGTTCGTTAGTTCCGGTTCGTAGGACGATAACCGTTGCACTAAATACATCTCAACAGGAAAGCTATCACAATATTATAAATTTTGTTTTCTGGTTAACTTCATGACTGAAACAGTTTTTTATGTTACACACACACAGGCATACACACACACAAATATGTGCATGCGTACACATATATATGTGCATACACAAATACACTAATATAGACATATATGTGCATAGAGAAACACACAAACACATAGATATATGCGCATACACAAACGCTCACACACATATTTGTGCATACACAAACACACACACACATACATTTGCACATATATGTGCATATATAAATTCACAAACTCACACACACACGCACACATATGCGCATACACAAATTCATACACTCATACACACACATATATGTGCATACACAAACACACACACACACGCACACACACAAATATATATGTCCGTACCCGAACAGACTCTTATATACATATATGTGCGTAGAGAAACACATGTAGATATATGTGCATACACAAACACACACATACATACTCACATATACGTGCATACACAAATTCACACACACACACTCACACATATATATGTGCACACACACACATACTTATATATATATATATATACATATATATATATATATATATATATATGTGTGTGTGTGTGAGTGTGTGTGTAAGAGTGCTATATGTATTGGGTAAAGTTCATGTGTACAGCGTAACACAAAAATCAAGACCATATATTCGTACCAATATTTTCACCTCTTCATCTCCATCAAACATTTCAGTTGGTTGGTTGGTTGGTTGGTTGGTTGGTTGGGTTTCGTGGCATATCAATCCTTGTAGGCTATTTAATGCCAATGGATATATATATATATATATTACATATAAATGATTTATAAACGCATATTTTGTAGATAAAATTTTAAACAGGTGTTTGCACACTGTTAAATGGTTTCAAGTATTCTTATCTTATACGAATAATTCTATTAGGTATTCGTCATTTGTTTGCCCATAGTTAATTAGTTTAAGTCTTTTATTTTTGTAACCCTTAAAATAAATGATTTTATAAGAATATTCTTGCTCAGTGATGGCTAAAGATGCATGGACATAAACTTAACGTCGTATCTGTTGATATCACAGACACTCGGTGGGATTTGCGAATAAAGGTTTCTCCGACGTGATCAGTAGCTCCGTGACAAATTGTCGGGCTGAATGTCCTTTTCGTCTGATCATAAATGCATCTTTCCGAAATGAAATAATTGTACCACTTCAGAATGAACTTGTTTTTCGGCAGATTCACATAAAATTCCCGTCTGAAAGCGTACTGCATGCTGACAAATTCCAACACGCATTAACTTTGTGGCTATGTGAGAACGTCGTCTTGGATTTCACTGCCCTTTAGCCGATGGAGTGATGCACAAAGTTTCTGCTGGTGAGAAAATGAACATTTTTAGCTAATGTATGAATATGGCCATATTTATAAACATATTCCAAAAAGTTTTATTATGACTTCTTGAAATAGAGGAGAGTTTTGAGCTTATTCTTTTGAATGTATTAAGTGTAATATAAAAAAATGAATAGAAACATTGATTCCTCACCATATATCATCGTCATCATCATGTGCAGCTAGCACAGATCTCTCTGACCCTCTCTCACTACCCACTCTCATCCTCAATCGCTCTCAGTAGATCTTCAAGGATACATTCTGCATCGGCACTGAGCCGTTGTATATAGGTTCTAGCCTTGCATTTGTTCGTTCATGTGATGGGGGCCATAGAAGTATCTCACTATGAGTTCGTCTCCACTTCATCAATAGTGACATGCATGTCTGGTTCGTCTAACTTGGATAGTTTTCGTGATGGGCGGTAGGTGGCTATACAGCTGCTGCTTTGTGGGGTGCTGCCCCCATGACCTGTTCAATATTGCTCGCAGCATTCTTCTTGAGTTGTTGCTGTCAAGTTTTTTATTCATTCGTTTAGTTAGCGTCCATGTAGTGCGTCCATAGAACAGTATCGACACGACTGCTACTTGGAAAAAATGGGTTTTATTTTATCGGTCAGGTCTGACTTCCTTTACGACCTATCGATAGCTGTCCATGCCTTTGTTATTCACGTGTTGATGTCTGTCTTTGTTGATGAGACACTGCTTCCTTGTTAGGTTAACTTGTCCACTAGTTTCAGAGAACTACCATTTAGCGTGGAGATGTCACCTGTTTGATTAAAGCACACATATTCCGTCTTGTCTGCATTGACATGGAGGCCAATGCCAGCAGCTGCTCTTTCCGGACTATGTAGCAGGGTTTTGGCATGGGCAGGTGTATTTGTCAGAAGTGCTATGTTATCAGCGTAGTATGCGTCCGTAATTGTTTGTGCGGAGTGTCTTCTGCTTTTTTTCCTTTGCCAACTTGAATTCATTATCTTTTATTTTGTCAACAGACGTTCTAATATGCAGCAATAACAATTGCTATTTTGGTTTCTTTGTCTTAATGGTATATCAGTCCACGTGGGTAATTCAATGCGAAAGTCAGCTCTGGAGAACTAAAGTAGTGAAACTATCTAACCCGTAGTAGGAAAGATAAGCGGCGTCACACCTTTTCCAAGACTATTTGCCTGAAGGTGAATTTAATAGCGTTCAAACTGGTTAACTACAATGTTGCACTCCAACACAATACCCACTACGCTACGAGTACTTCCCCTGAAAACTACTAGTATTAGACATATGGTCATGAAATAGTATAAATTCAATAAGAAGTTTCCACTGTCTTCTTGGCAGTACACTTCTTGCGCACGTATACAGTAATTTTAGAAAGAACATAAATATATCCATTAATTTCCGTGTATGCCAATGTGAGTGTAAGTGCATAGAGTGAAATAAAGAGAGAACCAATGGCAAATTTGAGTTTCTGATTATGAAGAGAATGCCATCTCATAATCTTAAGTAAACAAGAGATAAAAGTAAATTTATACTCAGCAATAAAGAAATCAGAAGCGTTTTGGCAATTTTTCACACGCGTTTGTGCTCGCTAATGCAAATATAAAGGCACACACACACACACACACACACATATATATATATATATATATATATATATATATATATATATAAATGAGAGGGATTGCATCTGTTATACTTTAATTTGGGCGAATCATAAATGCCCTAGTAAGAAATTTACCGGTGGATTCTGAATGGATATCATTAGGAGTGTATTAATCCATATATTTGGTATTAAAAGCCAGGGAATTTTCATTCTATGACAAATCATTGCTCCTAAGTGAAAAACAAAAAGGAAAAAAAAGAAAAGAAAAATCATAGAGTTATCCGGTTTTAATATTTCCATCTTTCATTTATTTATCACTGAATATCACACCGCATTTATTATTTTATCAGTTTTTAAGGTCACTTAACTTTATCTTCTATCTCCGATGTGAGTCTGGTTTTTAAATCATTCGGAGCATAGGATATAGCATATACTTTCTGTATATCATAAAAAGACAAAAGTTTGAAAATATACATGTAATTAAAAGAAAAATCTAAAACTTGGAATAGATCTGGTTTTCTATTCTTAAAAACGCGTAAATAAATAATGTTATTCTAAAGTTACGTCAAAACTCTCGTCATTCATTTTGACATACTATTTAGATTTAAATACCATAGTAAGTGGTATTGTTATAAACATGTAAGTCATATTTTTTTACTTAAATCGTTTTGTTAAAGTTTCCAATTATTATTTTCATTCAAAAAAACTTTTTAAAGTACTTTGAAGTTTTGATAACATTTTTTTATCTACGTAAAAACCGGGCCATTGGCCTAATGAGTAGAGTGTTCGTCAATAGTCCGTGAGACCGGGTTTCAATCCCAAGTCGAGTCATATCAAAGACTCAAAAAATTGTACTTGATGCCCACCTGCTTAACACTCAGCATTATAAGGTAAGGATCAAGGGTAAAGTGGAGCAATCCAGAGAAAGGAGTAACGCCCTCTCTTCTTACACCTTGGTGTAGTAGCTATTGAAAAGGGAGCCTTCTGGTCGCCCTCGACTAATGTTGCCAACTTTAATTACTTTACTTATTTATGTAAGAATTAGTCGTGTAAATTTTCAATTTTTTTTTATAAATTTAGATGTTTAAATGTTAAATGGAGAAGTAAAAACGAACTCATTATCGACATACTCCTGTGGACCCCTTCAAATGGACGAGCAAAGGCAGGACGACCAGCTATAACCTATATACAACAGCTCTGTGCCGATACAGATGTAGCTTTGAAGACCTACCGGAAGCAATGGACGATAGAGAGGGGTGGCATGAGAGGGTCAGGGAGATCCCTATTGGCGGTGTGACATGAGAATGATGAAATGTTTAAAGTGTATTGAAAATTATTTACACATATAATTTTATTTTGTTTTTCAAACTGATAATTGTGATGTAACAATTTTTTTTAAGTAAACAAAATTTAACTTTACCTTCTTTCTGAATCTTTTTAGCAAAAAAAGAGCCTAATTTTGTTAGTACACACACACACACACACATATATACATACATATATACATATGCTCCCTTACCCGCGTAGGGTTGAGCTCTCTAGCGAATGAAGTAATCGTGTTGTCATTAGCGTTTATGCAAGGCTCTTCATACATGAATTGAGCTCTCGGTAGCCGTTAAGCGGATGTATGTAAACAATAGTAATTGTGATTCATAACCGATTAAAATTTATCTCGCTGCTGCTGCTGGTTCCCTCGTAGCTGAGGGGTAGAGTCTTGGATTGGCGTTTGAGTCAACCGGGTTTCGATCCCTGCTACGGGAAGCTTGTATGTCTAGCCACACTGATGAGTTCTGATAGAACGAAACAGATCTGTCTGTGGATGACTATATATATATATATATATATATATATATGGAAAGACTGGGGGACGGTGAAAAATAAATATATAAAATAAAAAATTATGTCACACCTTACCTAATACGTCCCCCAATATATTTAAAATGTGACTGCTTCTCTGTCTACATAGGGAGGGGCTATCTAAAGCAATATAGATCGGCTCTAATTGGACTTTATCCCTAGCTCTATGTAGAACAGAAAAACAGTCATCTTGATAATTGGTCTCGCAGCTATTTGTGGCTAACAGATGTTCGCCAATAGCCGAGTCCATAGCCTGAGATTGCCCTGACGTCAATCGGCCTTTATTTAAAATACCTCTGGGTACATGCTGTCTTATTCGAACCTACAAACGTTGACAAGTACGACCTACATATGCGGAATTGCATAGACAATTAAATTTATAAATTAATAATTATTATTAGTTTATAAATTAAAACATTAATATATATATATATATATATATATATATATATATATATATATATACGGAGTGCATTCAATAAGTTACAAGACTTTTTTGTACAGGCATTTAAAATTGTCCTAGACTCATGGGAATTTAGTATATTTTGCTATACATCTTATGTGATGACTGATCAATTTTTATGATTTCAGGTTCAAATGAACAGCTACAGCAGCAATTGGAATACACCCTACTAAAGCCTAATTGTCACTGCTGGTGAATTTCAAAAATGCAATCTGGACGTGAGGAAGAACGATATGCAAGAAAATTATGTTTCAAACTAGGAAAAAATGCATGCCATAGAAACCTATGGAATGCTTCAGACTGCTTTTGGATCATCTTGCATGAATCGAGCGTCAGTTTTTGGGTGGATTAAGAGATTCAAGGAAAACGGGGAGTCTGTGACGGATGATGAGAGGCGTGGGAGGAATATGGAAGTCAATACACCAGAGTTGATTGGCCAAAGGGTTAGGGTTAGGTTAACTATGTTGAAATTTTAAGGGAGTTCACGAAGAGATTCCTTGGGAAGAGGCTAGCACTCTTCAACTCGGGTCAGTGGCATTTCCACCAGGACAATGCACAAGTCCACAACTCCATCCTTGTCACAGACTATTTGACCAAGATGGACATCAAGACAGTTCCTCAGCCTCCCTATAGTCGAGACCTTGCTCCCTGTGACTTTTGCTTATTCCCTAAGCTCAAAGGCTGTTGTTATGAGACAATTGAGGAGATGAAAGAGGCTGTGACGAAGATCATTGACACGCTCACTCAAGAGGACTTCCATGGGGCCATCCAGAAGTTGTTGGAACGGTACAACAAGTGAATTGCAACCGGAGGAGATTACTTCGAAGAGCACTAGAGTTTCATGTGTGTCCTATAAATAAAAGTGTCCATACGAAAAAAGTCTGGAAACTTATTTAATGATCCTCATATATATAATGTATATAAAAAAATATATATATATATTGTGTGTGAGTGTGAGTGTGCTAATAAATTGCGCTCTTTAGAATAATATTTATATTGATAACTAAGCGTTTTATATATATATTTATATATATATATATATATATATATATATATATATATATATATAAGTAAAATTGGCGACCGGAAGGCTCCCTTTATAGCTACTACAAAGTGGTGTAGGGGATAGCGTAACTCTTTTCCATGGATTCCTCCACTTTACCCTTGATACGTACCTTATATTGTTGAGTGTTAAGCAAGAAGGTATCAAGTACCATTTTTTAAAGTCTTTGGTATGACGCGACCTGGGATTGAACCCAGGTCTACCGAACCATTAGGTGGACACTCTACTCACTAGGCTAGTGAGCCGGTTATTGTATACTTAGGCAGCAAATCGTTATCTAAACAGGACTGATTGGATACTGCGAATTGTTTCGTTTCTAAAATCTTCACGTGAAGACGATCAAATGTTCTCACTAATTTTCTTACTTCTGGGTCAAGTTGCGCAAGAAAGAACCGTTTATTAGCCCAAGTCCTTTCGACCATAGTGAGCTTTATATTTATTCTGAGTGGTTTTTTTCTTAATTTATTGTTTTCATTGATAAATTATAGATGGGGTTGGTTCATTCAGTTTGCTTTGGTGGTCAGTTATTGAACACATTTACATATATATATATATATATATATATATATGGAAACTCTTAATTTTCACTATGATACGGGTTCATATTTTTTAACATAAATTCTTAATTTAAAATATAAGAATAATTTTAGCACTCACTAATATTTTTTAAATAAAGTTTATCAAAACTCTTTGTGTATGTTTGCAAATCTAATACTTAATAACTGACGATTCTATAAAAAACGAAAGGATGTTTTAATTTTATCGGTTGTATAGTTACAAAATAGTTATCCTTGACCCATGTGAAGGACTGTTTCAGTCACCACTAAAATATTTTAGGTGAACGGCTCAATGTCTGGCTCAGGAGATCAGATAACAGATTCACTAATCTCCACCCCCATATTCATACACACACTCAAACATACACATATACACACACACGTACATATAAACAGAGACATAATTTAACTGGTTCTGATTCCGTATTATTATATATAACGCAAATAATAAAACAGAAAAAATATATTTACTGTCAAAATTTTAGACTTGTAAAGATTACTTATAACATTTCAGCAAGAAATCTATTTTTCTAAGTCATGTCATTTGAAGGATTCTATTTATTTTTTAGGGCTGATTTTCATGAGCCTGATATAACGAAACTCAATTTTTTTCTTCATAAAACATCATGAATAATGTCAGCTATTGTATCAAAATCGATATATTATAGCATGGAAATAAAGCAAAACAATAAAAATTAGTCACATAAGATAATTATACACAACACGGACGTTAACAAAATGAATGGAGAAAAAGTTTGACGGCAACAACACAAGAATGCTGTGAGCAATGTTGAACAAGTCATGGAGGCAGCACCCCACAAAGCAGCAGCTGTACGGCCACCTACAACCCATCACAAAAACTATCCAAGTTAGACGAACCAGACGTGTGTGACACTGCTGGAGATGTGGGAATTAAGTCATAAGTGACATACTCCTGTGGACCCCTTCACATGGACAAACAAAGGCAAGACGACCAGCTCTAACCTACATACAGCAGCTATGTGCCGATACGGGATGTATCCCTGAAGACCTGCCGGAAGCAATGGACTACAAGGAGAGGTAGCGAAAGAGGGTCGGAGATATCTGTGCTGATGGCGCGACGTGATGATGACGATGATGATGGATGTTCAGTCCAACCAAAGTCAAATACAAACGACTTGATCTGAAAGAATTTTTATCGTTTTGAAATTGACAGACTTGAGAAAATAGTTCTCCAACCAACAGGGAAGATAAATGTTTTGGGTTTTGTAAATATATATATATATATATATATATTCTGACACTTTGCTCATTCAAAATCAAAAACATAAGCCCTTGGTTGGTGATTTTTCTTACATGACCTTTCAAACTTTCCGTTTAATTTTATTTCTGTTGGTTCAGTTAAATTAGGAATTTTAGCATCAGTTATACACTTTGCACTTTAGTTCTCACTTCAATAACAGACCGCTGAAAATAACTTTTAGTTTTTTTTCCCCTTCGTTTCTTTACTAAAATCTTATCTGAGCACTATTTATCCGTTTACATAGATATTTCCACCTGTCCTTATCAGATAACCTACAAATCTATTCAAATTTGAGGAAAGTGAATAGAACTCAGACGACCTGTGTCTACAGGACTATAATACTAACCCCTTCAAACCTGACCGATAAAATGAAACGCAGTTTCTTCCAGGCAGCGGTTATATCGATACTACTATATGGATGCACTACTTGGACGCTAACAAAACAGCTGAAGAAGAAGCTAGACGGCAATTACACAAGAATGTTGAGAGCAATATTGAACAAGTCCTGGTGACAACACCCCACAAGACACCAACTATACGGCCACCTGCCTCCCATCACGAAAAATATACAAGTTAGACGAACCAGACACGCAGGACACTGCTGGAGAAGCAAAACGAACTCATCAGTGATGTACTCTTATGGACCCCTGCATATGGCCAAGCAAAAGCAGGACGACCAGCTCGAACATACATACAGCAGCTATGTGAGGATACGGGATGTATCCCTGAGGACCTGCCAGGAGCGATGAATGATAGGGAGGAGTGGAGGGAGAGGGTCAGGTATATCCGTGCTTGCAGCACATGATGATGATGATGATGATGATAAAAAAACTGTTTCCACCTTTAATATACATATATATGTATGTATGTGTGTGTGTGTGTGTGTGTGTGTGTCTGTGTGTGTGTGTGTGTGTTTCATTAAATAATAAAGAAAAATTTTGTCTGTATGATTTATTTAAGATCCTTTCAAGTTTTCTGATAAGTGTCTTAGTTTCAGGTTGGAATTGGTAGGTGAATTTCCCAAAATTGTTCTGAGCTCTTTCAGACTTTTCATAGGCCATCATAAGGGGTTGCATTGCTCGAGTAATTTTTGTTATGGTAAAAATTTTCAAAACTTTTTGAAAAGTAAACACACCTTACACAAGTAAGCAACCCCTGATGACGGCCTGTGAGGGTCCGAAAGTGCACGGGACAATTTTGGGAAATTCATCAACCAATTCCAACCTAAGACACTTATCAGAAAACTTGAAAAGATTTTAGATAAATTATACAGAAAAAAATTGTCTTAATTATTTAATGAAACATGCTTAAATGAACGACTGCTGCCTAACTAAACGCACACACACACGGACACACAAACACACACACACATATATATACATATATATATATTATTGTGTGGAGGTTGGGAGTGCAACCAATCCAAGAGGAGAACCTATAAGCTTTTCGATACTATGAAAATATTCAACTGAAGTTAGTAATATTAATGCCTTTGTAAATATCATGGCCTTATATGTAAATGTTTTATAAAATATCAACAAATTGCAATATACGAGAAAGTATTAAGTTCAATACTTTATGTGCATTTTAATGTAGAAAAGTTTCACGCATAGTTAATAACAACATTGTAATATAGAATGCAATAGAAACTAATCTCTGTTTGATATGGCACAGAGACATATGAATGGGGCATCCATTCTGACTCGAACTCACACATATAGGCTTACTGGTCTAGCTTGCTAACCAATGCACCACCGAGGTGCCCATTTGAAAACGTGTATCTGTGTGTATGTGCGTGCTTTGTGCATGTACATTTATGCATGTAATTATAATTCAAAAATTATTTACAGACGTATTTTCGTATATACAATAGCTTATAATAATTGTGATATGCTTATCAAAATGTATACCTACGTTAGACAGCTCGGGCTTTTGATGTCTCAGGATTAAGCAATAATTGTTCACCTTGCCTTCTTTTGACCGTATCAGTTAAGAAAACGTTTTTGTGCATTCGATTGATCTAAAATGAAGGGGATTTATTTCTTAACTTTAACAATTTATTTGTTTCCTTTCAACTCTTTCGTTCGCAACTTAATGAAATACGTTTTTAAGTGCATTTTTTTTTTTTAGTAACGCATCGATTAAGGCAATAACTTCAATATAAGTTGAATTCATTAGACAAAGTTAGCTTTCTATAAGTATATGCTATGATATTGAAACACAGTTGGCCACATAGATATATACGTTGTGAGATGTACATTTCCATCATCAATAACCTGTCAACAGCTGTCCACGCCTTCGCTAGACTTACATTGACAATACTTTCAGTAGATGAGATATTGCAGTAGAGGTATGTGAACTTGTCAACTAATTTTAGAGGCCTTCACGTTTCAAGAACATGAAATTTGTTTTATTTGTGCACTAATTCTTTCACACTTAAACCTGAGATATATTATATGAAAATGGAGGCTGTTGTCATATGTATGCGGATGTCTATGTTTTTATTTTCATTATACGCAGCGATTATATCGCTTACTCTCCAAATAGTACTTCCTGTAGTTGCTAGGTAGCGTGACTAAAGTAGTATGTAATAGGGTTGCTTAAAGTCAAACTCTCTCTCTCTCTCTCTCTCTCTCTTCAACCGGAATCATTCACAAGCACGTGTGTTTCCCATAAAGAAATGGCTTTTGCTCCAAAAGACCTCGTTTCGTATGGCTCACGATACTATGCTTTAACTATGCTTTAATTTTTCACACAACTTTGATTTCATCATGGATTCTTAACTTATACCAAAATTCTCTTCAACTATACTATATAACTTTTCTCTATACTGTTATGATAGTATTTCATGTCTTTTCTATATTGATTCCAGTAAGTTAATTCAGGCTATAGATATGGAGTTTGTAATTCGTCGTGAATTGTTTTACATTGTTTAGCACAAAAAAAATATTAAATTATAATACTTTTCCGCTGCTACAAGAGTCCGATAGTGTTCCTTACACTCAATTTTGGCGGTAGGCAATGATACTCATATGCGATAGATATATACGAATACAAACTATAGGAGTCTTCAATAACCCATTCAACCACAGTCGTCAAAAAATTATTAGTTCTTAATTTCTCGTTTCGTGTCTCATTTCGAACGCGTTTATGCTGGAGGCAAATTTTATGAAAGCAATGAAAACGCCTAAACATTAAAATACGTTGCAAATTTTTCCCCTTCATTTAAATTTAATAAAATTATAATAAAATTTTATCTTTCTTGTAAAATTTATTTACGAAATTATTATGATGCATACTAACGATCTATCATTATGTAGGTCGTTTTTTATTTAATTTCCCCGATCCACTTCCTTCATCATTAACTTAAATATATTTCATGTACGTATCGGTGTTGGGGGTTAAGTAGGGCAGTTCATTGAGTGCTTCAGAAATTTCAAGTGGAAGTTTGTAAATAAGATGATCGTATAAATGAATTTGTTAGTCTTGAAGAATCAAAGAATGAAACTAACTAAGATAAAATAAAGGAAATTAAATGTTAAATGATGACAGCACACCTCCCACACACCCAAAAATATATATAAATTATTTTGTGACGAGAGTACATTATATATTTTGCAAAAGTGTACTTACGGTAGGTTTGAATAAATCATGTTGGTAATTTTTAATATTAACTTGTGTACGAAAGCATGACGCACGTAAATTATACACACACACACACACACACACACACACACACACACTCATATATATATATATATATATATATATATATATATATATATATATATATATATTTACAAGCGTAAAGAAGATGCATTTAATCAATTAATATGTTTCAGAATGATAAATTTCTACAAAATATTTCTTTTGTATATATATATATATATATATATATATATATATATATATATAGTAAAAAAATAACTACAATGTTTTTTTATCTTACTCTTTATCCAGAATTGATCAAACGAATCGAAAAACAAATTCACATTGCTATATGTTAAAGTTGCCAGAATAGAAAATTAATTTGGATTTCCCGGATGAAATTTCTTAATGACCCCTGCAGTTTTTGGCAAAATATGGTACACTTCATAAGTGTTGGAACGCGTACAAAATCTATTTGTATAGATTAAAATTGCAGTCTGTATGTATGTAAGTATGTATGTATGTGTGTGTGTGCTATGGTTTTGCATGTTTTTTATTTCCTAGAGAATAATACTCACAAACCCCATATCACTTCGTTTGTATTTGTAGGGTTTTATGGCATGTCAACTGTTGCTGGTTATTTACTACCAAATCCTGTTTATACAAATTTATTAATATATAAGATTTGTAGACACAATTATTGATAACATTTTCAAACGAACCTTTTTTTTAGCACAGTTAAATACTTTCAAATATTTCTATCAAGTAGGAATAATTCTAAATAATATTAATCATTTGTGTTCATAATGGTTTGTTTCGGTTAATTTTTACAGCACATCAGCCATTGTACGTTATCTAATACCAAATTCTCTTTATGCATATGTATTAAACATATATGATTTGGTTTAGTTCGGTATTATACCATATCAACAATTGTAGATTATTTAATGCCAAATTCTCTAAATACCTATATATCAAATATATGATTTATAAAAGCATTTTTGTTGATATCATTTTTAATCAAGCCTGAGCTAATTTTATTTGCACACAGTTAAATGCTTTCAAGTATTGCTATATAATAGTCAAAAGTTAAAATTAGTCATTTGTATTGGAAACCGTTTTCTTTACGGTTTCAAGCTAACAAATGAAAGAAGCGGAAGGTACCCCAACAAAAACCATTACCGTCGCCGACTACGCCGATGGCATAGCGCTTCTGGCAAATGCACCTGCCCAAGCCGAAACCCTGCTGCATAGACGGGAACGAGACCTCCATGTCAATGCACACAAGACGGAAAATATGTGCTTAGATCAAACAGGTGACATCTCCACACTAAACAGTAGCTCTCAGAAACTAGTAAACAAGTTCACCTACCAATGAAGCAGTGTCTCATCGACCAAGACAGGCATTAACACACGACTAACAAAGGCATCGACAGCTATCGATATGCTATCGGTTATATGGAAGTCAGAGCTGACCGATAAAATAAAACGCAATTCCTTCCAAGCAGTGGTCGTGTAGATACTGCTATATGGATGTACTACAGGGACGCTAAATAAACATATGGAGAAAAAGCTTAACGGCAACTACACAAGAATGTTGCGAGCAATATTGAACAGGTTTTAGAGGCAGCATCCCATAAAAGTCGCAGCTTTACGGCCACCTACCACCCATCACGAAAACTATCCAAGTTAGACGAACCAGACATGCGAGTCACTGCTGGAGAAGTAGGGACGAGCTCATAAGGATTGTACTCCTGTGGACCCCCTTCACATGGTTGTTGGTTGGTTGTTTGGGTTTTATGGCATATCAACCTTTGTAGGTCATTCAACACCAAATTCTATATATACATACATATTTAACCAAAGATTTCAAAACGAATATTAAGGTAGGTAGAATTTTCTATTAGCTGGATTTCATTTGTTTGCGCAAGATTAACCAATTTTAAGTTGTCATATTTTTTGGTACAACTCTGTCTCTCTCAAGAAAGACAAAATGTCATCTATTTTGACGTTCTCGAACAGATCGGTTAAGTTATTTACTTGAAAAATTGCTTTCTGATAACAGCGAAAGTTCTGCATTCTATAAGAATGTGTTTAGCCGTGCAAGTTGTCTGGCAGGTTAAACACTGTGGTTGTAGTTCCTGTTTCAAAATGAAAGAGTTAGTTAGCCTTGTATGACCAATTCGCAATCGAATAGTGTGAAATAGAACTGCTTTTGACAAAAAAACTGTGCACTCATGCTCAGCTGAATTATTTGAAATAGAACTGATAATTTGTATAAAAATGGATTTGACTTTAAATAACCTACAAAGGTTGATATGCCATAAAATCAATCAACTAACCAACTAACTAATTAAGAATTATCTTTAAGTTTTGTTTACTTTCTTTATTAAATGGCATATCAACTATTTTAGAATATTTAATACAAAAGCTATATTTGTTAAACAACACTTTTGTTACTATTTAACCCACAGCTGGGGAATAAGATTGTTCATAAATGAATTGTTATTCTTTATTTAGTTCCATATAACTTCTCAAATGGATGATATCATTAAATAGAAAAAAATACAAAGAACCTCATGATTAAAATCATGTGATACGAGTATTTAAAACCATCCATTTGGGAGTAAATTATTCTTATTTGACAAGAACATCGGATATGTGTGCACAACAAGTATTTGGAAACGATTAGACATACAATGGCTGCGATTCTCTAATCTCTAGAGATAAAATGACCCTATAAGAGTTGACATACCATTATATATATATATATATATATATATATATATATATATATATATATATATATATTAAATTTATATATTTAATGCCATCATATTGCACTTTTTCACCACAAACCCAATAAGTGATTTAGTAACAACGAACACTGTTAATATATATATATATCATTTCCAAATACTATATATATATATATATATATAGTATTTGGAAATGATAATACAAAAGTATAAATAAAAACATACAATGAATGCAATTCTCTAATCTCTTGACATAAAATAACCCTTGACGATTTGACATACCATTATATATATATATATATATATATTAGATTTATATATTTAATGCCATTATATTGCACTTTTTCACCACAAACCCAATAAGTGATTTAGTGACAACGAAAACTGTTATAATATATATATATATATATATATATATATATATATATATATATATAGTATTTGGAAACGATTACACAAAAGTATAAATAAAAATATACAATGGATGTAATTCGCTGATCTCTTGACATAAAATGACCCTAGACGATTTGACATACCATTATACATAAATACATACTTATATATATATATATATATATATATATATATACGATCTTTCAACGATGAAGTATAACAAGTTAAATTTACAGATGACGCCAAGTTTTACGTACTTAATCTTCAAGTTAACCTGCATTCATGCAGTGGAAGATTGACTTTTATTTTATTGTGAAACTATCGTAATATCAACGTTCTTGAGCATTTAGAACTGTATTTTTATAATTTAAGGGATTTTAGCGGTAAATCTTATTGTATATATATGTACGTATTTATGTTTTTAATAATCAAACTTAGGTTCATCGAGAACTCGGCAAGATAAAGATTGAACACCATATGATTCCTCAAATATTTATTTTTCAGCATTAACTACATCTGCATCTCTGCAGGTAGGCACACACATATACGTAACTAAAACATGTACGCATACAAGCATTTTGCACACACACAAACGCTCGCGCGCACACACACACACACACACACAATGCTCAAAGACTTACAAGTATATATATATATATACACACACACACGCACATACAAATGTGTAGATAGATAGATAGATAGATAGATAGATAGATAGATAGATTTTTGTTGCACGAGATCTAATCGCTGCCAGCATACTGAAATAGCTCTCCAGATCTAGTTTGAAGCAATAAAATACTGTAAAAACGTAACGGGATGCATATTTTGAAGAAAATCATGGATGATATATTCAATTAAAAATGAAGTATATATATATATATATATATATATATAATTTTAATTCTATTTCGTCTTTTGTTATTCCCTAATGGTCTAAGTTATAGAAGTTGTACGCATGAATCTTTCTTTCAGATTAAAGACCAAAGGGTATCATTTAGATTTTCTTTTTCTACGAACATTTTCTTCCCGAATTCAACCAGGTATAAGACCATTATGCAGGAAATATGCTGATAGCCTCTTTGTACCCATTAAGTCTTCTTATTTCAATTCGATATTACACAAAACCTATTTTTTTCTCAGACTGGTTAGTTTGAGAGTAATGAAAATTATTTCAATTTAAATACTGCCTATTATATAGATATCCTCTTTGATTAATACGTGTATTATTACAGTTAGGTTCTCTTGAGTATAATGATATATTGGGGAAAATCATTTTATACCAGTCCTCGTAAGCTCTGCTCAGATAAGTGATAATTTTTACATAATCTATTGAAGACTTTTGAATCATTTTCGTTTGGAGTTTTCATTCTATTATCAGTCATTGCTTAGAATTAAATGTCATCCCCGAACTGAAATTAAAAGAAAGGCACTGACCTGTACAATTAATTTCTTACTCCTTGCGAGTTTTTCGTATCAGCGTTAGCTGATGATCTTTCACGGGAGTCTAAGTGACAGCAAGTCTCCGAACGTGTCCTAGACTCTGTCCGACTTCAACAATTTAGTAGTTTGAATAGTCTTTACTCGTCCTCCGATTTCCAACACTTCAAGACCTCTTGCCAAGTTTTAGGGACTTTTCTAAGTTCACCAATTAAAACATCTAGTCTTATACTCTTTTGACGCCAATTTGCTGCATTCACTTATAATGTGATCATCAGATAACCTACACTTACCATTTTGTTCCGTATTGTCTATTTCCCCTATTTAATATAGTTTTTTTTTTCTTATGGCGTTGTTTTGTTCAACTATTAGAAGAGATTCAGTTTCTCTTTTAAGGGTTCCCTTTCTAGGCCATAGTCTGGTCGTCTCTTGTGGGATTTTGTCAGTTTATCCCTTGAAATATCCCTACAGTTGTTTCTCTTCCCATTTCTGTTTCATAGTTATTACTGGTATGTTGATCCTTGTATTGCGTGCGTTGTTTCTGGTCACTCGTTCTTTTTTATGGGGTCTTCGAGTCGTTGTATCGATTTATCGACGCTATCATCAATGCTGGCGAGTCGTCTTCCACCTTATTTTCTGGACAAATGTCAATGTCTCCACACTGGTGGGAAAACTGGTGCATCGTCATTAGTTTCTTTGTCCTTTGGTTCATTTGTTGAAGTTCGTCCCTTGTTCATCTCAAGAATGGTCCCGAGTATCTTTCAAGAGGGACAGCCCAGATGTTTATCCTTTTAAAGAGATTTCAGCTTCAAACCTAGTTTTCGAGAAGTTTTCTCTTTTGGATGAGATCCAATCTTTATTTTTTGCTTTCAACACCACTTGCTTGATAGTGTCTGCTTAGAATATTTCCAAGAACTTGTACTTTTTCTGCTATTGTATTCAGGGAAGAATTGACAACAACGTCGATGCGTAAAGATATAATCTGAATCTTGGCTTTTTCTTTTATTACCCGAAATGTGCGAAATGGTCGAATGAGCGAGAGTCGAAGACGGTTAAGATATACATAGAGAGAGATATCCAGATCTTCAGAGAACAGCTTCTGAGTTCTGCTTTTGGGAGACAGGTACAAGGCCATCTCAAAGCACCGAATCATCTTAGTTTCTATTCGCTTCTTGACTTTTGCGAGTCTCGTAATGCTCAGGCTTTTTTCTGCCTCTCAACCCTAGGCAGTCTGGTGCAATGCCAGTGCCTAGAGCGGCATAACATCTAGTTCCATTTCTACTGGTCTTCTTTGTTCACTGCTTTTCGTGGCTGGTGTCGAATTCTTCCCTGGTTTATATAATATCTCGAGCTCCCAGGCAACCCTCGTGGTCACATTAGCCGCCTACGCGTTGCGAGTTGACACGCCTCCTGTCTTACAAGTCCCCTACGCAACTTACTCGGCACATCTGCTGAGGAAACAGCGTCCTGTTTACTTTAAGAAATAGGTGAACATACCGTTATGCCAGCAACGCAGCAAATGCGGTATGTCAAAATGATCCTTTAGGCGATTTTCTCCGGGCGTTCTGATTCTTTCTTGATTTGGCAGTTCTATTCTTTCTGCGATTCGTCTTTTTTTGCTTCTTATTATTAGCCTGGCACATTTTTCTATGATAAATTCCATTTCTATATGGTGATTGTATAATTTTATTGTTTGTATTTCAGTCCCCAATTCCTTTTCAATATAGCAAGCAGTTTATTATTTTACTCCATTGAGAGTTTTTAACTCCAACGTTAGCTGATGGTTTCTCTCAGGAGTCTGATAGACACCAAGTCAACTCAGGTTTCCTGGATTCTTCTCAGAATCCTGTCTGAACTTAATAATGTTGTAGTCTAGATGGTCTCCACTTCTCTTATTTCCAAGTCTTCCAGTTCCTTTTGTGCCTCACATTCTCTTGGGTGGATTTTGGATTGTGCATATACCACTTGTTCGTATGGTCAAAATTTAATATCTTGTGTAGTTTCCAGTTGCTCACCTTCCCCGTCAAGTTGTGTCTAGTCTTATACTCATTTTGCGCTAACTTACTGCATTCACTTATAAAAAATAATCAATCATTTCGTCCCTTTCACCACATAACCTACATTTGCTATTTTGTAGTGTCTTATCTATTTTTGCTTTAATGTAGTTTATCTTTATTGTGTAGTTTGGTGTTGCTATTAGAAGAGATTCAGTTTCTCTCTTAAGGTTTCCCTTTCTTAACCAAGTCCAAGTCTTCTCGCGTGAAATTTGGCTTGTTTGTCTCTTAAAATACCCATGATACAATTATTTTACACATTTTACTCATTTGAACGCTTTTCACACCAGCTGATAGTTTTCCACTGAAGTCTGAGAGACAGCAAGTCTCCTTAAGTCTCCTGGACTTTTCGCAGTATTCTACCCGATCTCAATAATACTGTAGCTTATTTCTAAGTTCTCCAGTTCCTGTACTAATCCTTACGTGACTGTACCGAGTACACCAATAAAAGTTGATATTACCGTTACTTTTATATTCCATATTAATTATTGCAAGATTTTCACACCAGCGATCGCTCACAGTCTTTCAATGGAGTCCATAGGAAAATTACTTTCTTTTTTTTTAATTATCCCAAGATCTGGTCTTATTGCCGCGATTAGGTGATCTATTCGTATCTCAAAATCCTAGAGAATGTGATTATTTGAGAGCTTTTCTTTCCAGTATTAACTGGGGGTTTCCATCTAAAGTTTCACTGACACCAAGTTGCCTCACCTGTCTTGTAGTTTTCCAAGTAATATAGTTGATTTTATCAGCGCTGCTCTTTGGTTGTTATTGATTCTCCCTCTGATCTCCAGTTCGCCAAGTTTCTTTACCAGGCCTTTGGGAATTGTTGCATGCGTTCCAACTGTAACTGGTATCACTGTCACAATTATGTTTTTCAAGTTTTTTCGCTGTCTTGCAAATTCAGAAAATTGTTTATCTTTCTCGCTTTCTTTTATTTTCATATAATCATCCACTAGAACATAAAAGTCATTTAGATGATAATTCTTTTAAAAATTACCTCTAGGTCTGGTTTTCTAGCTGAGATTTGGTACTTCATTTGTTTTTTTCAATGTATCAGACGATTTTGTGTATCTTATTCTCTGAAAATGATTTTGGTTTGTGGAAATAATATTTGTTAGTATGGTCAAATTGTAATGTCTTGCACAGTTACCAGTGCATCCCCATCCATATGAAGTCATTCTTACACTTGTATGCTTTTTTGCCAGTATGCAGCATTTTCCTGTTAACTATTTACTATTCCATCTGCCTCTACATATGTTGCGTTACTGGTACCAAATCCAAAGTTGTTACGCTACCTGACCGAGATGAAAAGAATTCAAACAGCACATGCTTTCTGTTGGTTCACATGGCACGAAAATTCATAATTTGGGGAAATTCTATTCGTAGGCAAAACGAGAGAGATAGGGTGAGAAATACGTCAGCTTATTAGCTTGACAGAATATACAGTGGGAGACGATAATGTAAGCAGAGACTTTCTGACCTGTCGCTTGTGCATGCATGACTTTGTCTTGGGGCGTCACCTCGGCGAGATCCTCTTTCGGGACTTCCCACTCCCTGTGGTCTTTTCGTCGTCTGTCGTCTCCAACTCGGTCTGCTCTGGTCTAGAGTCTACTCTCTGTCTGCGCGGGGGTCTTCAAATCTGTTTCTTATATATCTTGCTAAAATTATTCCTTACCAAGTCTTTAAAAACAGATCATCCCTAAAACTTTTAGTACACGTCATTGCCGAATATCTGCTGATATCTACCTAATTGTTTATCGTAATCATACTCATATCACGCTATCAGCACGGATATTTCTGACCCGGGAAAAAAGACAGGGTAGTGATGAATGAGCAAATGCCTCCCCCCACCCGTCAAACAGAGAGACCAAATGTGTATATCATCATCATCATCTTGTCGTGCCATCAGCCCGGGTGTCCCTGGCCCTCTTTCGCCACCCTTCCCTATCGTTCATCTCTTCCGGCAGATCTTCAAAGCTACAGCCCGTATCCTCACAGAGCTGCTGTATATAGGTTCGTGCTGGTCGCCCTGCTTTTGCTCGGCCATGTGAAGGGGTCCATTGGAGTACATGACTTATGAGCTCATCCCTACTTCTCCAGCAATGTCCCACATGTCTGGTACGTCAACTTTGATAGTTTTCATAATGGGTAGTAGATGGCCGTATAGCTTCAACTTTGTGGCTTGTTGCCACCAGGACTTGTTCAATGTAGCTCGCAGCATTCTTGTGTAGTTGCCGTCAAGCTTTTTTTTCATCATGCTCATAAAAGTATAAAAATTATACTAGAGATACCATTTGCAAATAATTTAGGATTTAATAAGCACGTTCATTCGACGAGAAGTCCAAAAACTGGTTAGTAATATACTGTCCTTTACTAAATTGTCATTTAAATTTCATGTATGATTTTATTTAATATTATCATTGTAAAATCAGTGCTGTATACTATCTGGGTCTTAAATGGAAGAACAATTAACTATAAATCCAAAATCAAAGTTTTGAACCTGCTTATAAAGCTAATACTATTTGGAACGTGAAATTCTATTTTTAGAACAAGGGTAGAATTATTTGACTCTCATGCTAGTCTCTAATTTTCGGTAGAAAGAAAAAAAAATCAAGGTAGTAACGAATAAGCAAATTATCGTAGTATTTGCCTATTATGACATAAATATCCACTAATTGATGGCCTACTCGATCATTAACTTTTACAAAACGAAACCCCTCAACTTCGACTCCAAGTTTGACTAGAAAAAGAACTTACTTGGAAAATAATTAACAAAAATCCCTTATTATTTTACACATGATTTATACGTGTTATTCTTTTGTGTACTTTTAATTTTTAGTTAGAACATTAATTAAACATATTATTTAGTTATATATTCGACGCAAAAAAGGAGCTGAAAAATTAAACTGAGAAAATAAGTTACTAAAGATATTTTTCCTAATTTGAAATTTAAAGATGAAGAAGATTTTTCATAAAAGTAATACATCGATCAGTGACTTCGGCAGAATTTGACCAAATTTCCACGATCTTCAATTTGACAAGGTAATTGATATTTACTTTAATGAATGGTGGTTCCAATTATTTGTTTCGCCCTTTCGCTCAGTCAGCGGTACTTACAATACGTTGACTAGATCCCCTAAAGAGGATTAAGACAACCCAAAAAAAAACAAGTGTCCTAAATAGGACACTTAACTGCAACTTTTAGTGAGGTTCCAACTCTGAAGATCACAAGAATATGGAGAACCCCTTCATCGCCATTACTTATTAGTCCACTTTGATCTATTGAGGAAGTACCTGTGAAAGACCCATTTTTAAGACCTGTTCAAAAATTATCCTTATCCGGTCCGACTAAACGCAAATAAAACCTCATAAGAAACAACTACATAAAAATGTATGTATGAACGTACAATGAACGTGATTCCTTAATCTATAAAGCATAAACTAAACCAAGACGGGTTAATACACCGTTAAAATCAATCGTATCGCTTACTTTTGAGTCTGATAACAAACCTACCAATACTGCGCTGTAACTCGTGCTTACTAATTTCTCCTGTCAACAAGTTACATTAAGTAACACACAAATTCTGCAACTAAGACACCTTAGTTGCGCATCTGATTATGTATTTGAAATCAAACTTGGTCCTTCTATTTCTCCGATTACCACTAATCCATACCTGACAGTCTGAAACCAAGCCTTGGAGGATGTCCTAATGCCCTTAAACGAATTTTACTCTAAGCGTCAATGGCACATTCAAATTTACCTTATCAATTTCCAAAACTAAAATTTTGTTTTAATCACTTGGTCGGTGTCAATTCTTTTTTATGTTTGACCTTCGTTAGTAAAGTCGTAAAAACATAGCCATTGTTTAGGCATAAGCTACGCTTGATATAACATTTTAATGCCTAATTACATTGTTAATTTCACTGGTAAGATTTTAGTCCTGTTTTTAACAATAGATATGATTTTTTAATAAAAAAGATAAATAGTTTAACCCTTTCATTCCCGAGTATTTGACTCAACTTCTCATTAACTTGTAAAATCTGCGTCAAGCAATCCGTATTGCTAAATAAAATATTTTGCAACCTTCTTACTGGAATCATGATTGATATTCCCATCGTGGAAACGTAGTTATTTATTGTTTCGCTTAGCTGTAACAAAGCCCAGATTTATGGAACACTTAGTAAGACTTGAACTCGCTATGTAACAAAGCAGATTGGGGCCACGGAGTCTAGCCTACTTGATTAATAATAGAAAAAAGTATTCGGCGTGGATTTTAGAAGATTGGGGCAGTAAGCTAACAAATCGAGAAGGAATGTTTTTATTATTCGAAATGAATGGAAAATGGGAAAAGCGGAATATTTTCCTAAAAAAGCCAGAGATGTTTTATCTTTATTAGGGAAGGAACAATGAGCAGCATGGATTTTAGAAGAATAAAATCAGTACATAATTTTTTTACGAGTGATGCAATATATTATCACAATGAGAAAGAAGCGAGAAATATTGTTTAATTTTTGGCTTGCAGGAAAAAATGCAAAAACATATCGAATTGATTTTTCTAACCAGAGAAGGAGGGAGAGAGAGGAAGGTTGAAGTCGAAGAGATCAGTAGTCAAAACAACGACGAGTAGGAAATGGAGTTACGGAAGGGGTCAGCCAATTGCAGGCCGATGGACATGGAAAAATTTTGAGTTAATGTTGGAAGTAAGTAATCTTATTATGTGTGAATCACGTGATGAGAAAAAGGGCCGCTACCGGCAAAGAGAAGGACAGAGAGAAATGCGATGAGAGAGTAGGAAGGCAAAACCCCACTGTAGAGGTCGTGGAAGAAGTTGCATGGAGGCAACCAATCTCCTCCTCTGGTGACAGGCACAGAGATTCACTGTTGGGTAGCTGAGAGCAACAGTGAGTGAAATTAATTTGTTGAAGATTAATTAAAGGCCGTTAATGAAATATGCCCACTTGGAAATAGAAGAAACAATTATAAAAACTGGGTTTTTGCCGAAAAGTGACAGGTACGGCGAGCGATTTTTGTGGAGTCGAGATCGAAGTTGGAAGGAGTTCCTGTAAAAGAGCCTTGCACAAGACTTGGAGATAATCATATCCTCTCATATCTCTATTGTTGCAACAAGATGAAGATAAGAATTAACATAGCACATTGAGAATATTTAGTGTGTCTAAGTGAGAAGACTGACCGTGAACTTAGACTGCAAGATAGGGGATAGATTCCGCGATATTCTGCTTCGTATTTTCGGGGAATAGAACATTGAAATAACATCAATTATTTCGTAACTGTTAATAGTTCGTTTTCTGACGAAAAACATTATTTTATTATTCAACTCCAAGTTTGTTTTTGTTTTTGTTTTTTTTGGGGGGGGGCTGTTTTTGTTTTTTGGGGTTTTTTTGTTTTTTGTTTGTTTGTTTTTTTTTTTTTCGTTCTCTTGACTTCAACTTTTTATCTTTTTTATTGTCAAATGATCAGCCGGTCCTGTTATTTAGGCTTTCGACGTAAACACTGGATCCATTTGCCTGGATCTAAAATTTCACAACGTGGGTAAACGACTGGTTCAACTGAGATTTGATCGCCCACCTGGGAAGGTCAGACGTCGTTGTGGTCGAGTGAACTTCTGGGTGACACAAGTCAAAATTTGCCAGCCTCAATTGCTAACCATAAAACAATGTGAGTCACCCATAGTTTTTTAATATGGTTTGCTAAATTGTGGTACAAGGCCTGAATTAAGGTGCACTCATTGAGACCTGAAATTACTAGCAACGGTATACCAGTCTAGCTTGCAAACCGTTACACAACGTGAAGAACCTTTAATTATTTTCTGAGTTTTTCTTATTTGTTGCACAAGGCTAAATGTATGGGGCATTCTGTGACGGCGAAATCACAAGTAATTGTTGCCAACCAAGCGTGCAAGCTTTTACAACATGCATGGCGAATATGTGAAGACATATTGCTGAAATAATAACCATTTGTGGTGTGAGTGCGTGGCTCATTAAGTGATGCTTTACCCTCGTTAAAATCGAAGGACCATTGAAGTGTTAATCCAGGACAGAGAAAATTACTTGTTTGTAACCCGCTAGCGGACATCGATATTGATAACATATTTATGACAAATATCTTGTTGCTTGATGTGCACAAAATAAAATGAAAAGAGTTTGAGTAACAATATATATTGGCAGTTACGTACAAAGACTGGCTGTCATGTTGTGAATAATATCCATTCATTGATTGATTAAATAATTTTAACAGCACGTTTGCCAGTTTGAAGCCATTTAATTACTATTATGCTGATTTTTAAAGCAAGTTGGTATATGTGCTTTTTATGGGTTTCAAAAACATTTGGCAGGGACAAAAATGAGGTGAAGAGATGTCGATGAGTTCATACCAAGGAAAGGGAAAAGTCAGACACATGGTTACAAAAAACACCACTCACTTTGCAACTTCCCGCTTGACCAGTTGCAGAAATAGGTTGACGTAAAATGGTATTATCGAGTTGATGAAATAAATATATATTGTTTGACAACTCATTGTCAACCCATATATGACGGGGTTTGCAAGCCCTTAAATATAAATCGTTACTTATTACTCTGACTCTAGCTATCTGACTATCTACCCCTTTTTAAAAGGCCCCAACTGTTGTGTGTGACGGTTTCTTGCACATACCACGAGAGTAGTCTTGATATAATGTTTGTTTTCCGTCACCAGGTTCACTTGGAAAATGAATTTACTTCTGACCGTTGCCAAAGTTGTGTGTTTCAAAATCAGATTTGCCAATTCTAATTTTAAATGTATTCAGGTTATACTTATTTGTATATTGACGCATTAAAAAGTTTCTTGTTTTCCTAGCCTCATAGAGTCCTGTGTCGTTTGCTGATAATCTGGAATGATTGGTTTATTGATTTTAATAGCACGTCAATCTGTCTAAGATTACTTTATCATATTTACCACCCCCTCTGGTCGGACAGGATATGACACAAGGTCAATTTTTAAGCGGAGTTTAACAGGTTTGAATACAGAGTTTTCCTTCTCCTAGACTGGTTGCGTGACCTAGTCTGAAGAACCTAGTCTGCCCTACTATTTTACCCATAGCTGGAGGGAGACTACTTGGATTCATACCTTTCCCAAGGGTATTAGTCTAAGATTACTTTATGACAAGTTATCAAATTACTTTATGACAAGTTAGGTTATCGCGTTAATTGTACTTACATATTTACACCTTTTGTGTAATTGTTTCTGAAGAAATTTTTTCGCACGTCCGTATCGGATCCAAAAATTTTTAAACAAATCTCTCTGAATCATAGATATGACACTAACTGAACGAACTCTCCAGGACAAAAATGGATCTGGGAGTAATGGTAATCAGAGGGAATTCCAGACTCCCCAAATATCAAGAACTTTCGCTTTAACGTCCTATTAAGTTTAATGTTATTCCTGTGATAACCTTCTTCAGGAAGGGTGTCTTGAACTCTCAGATGGAGATGAAGTCGACTTATTTTAAGCACGACATGCACATTTTGACTCGTTTATTTCTACATGAACAATTCCTTAAAGAAATAATAATTAGTTGGTTGTTTGCTTGATGGATTTTAACGGCTTGTTTATCTATATGGGGTTATTTTATACCAAGGCATAGTGCGTTGTACATCTATATTAATACTTTTGTAGTTAACGGTTTTAACAATGTGTTAACGTCATCGATAGTTATGTAGAGGGGTTACTTTGTGTGGTATTGATCAGATGAATTCAACTATTGCTATTTAACTCATAATTCTATTCAACATTATTTATTCGTTTGCACAAAGTTAAATGATTCCAAGTATTGCTATGTACTAATAAAAATTAAATTTGCACACAGGTAAAGGGTTTCAAGTTTTGATATTGTTTGCACCCAATTAAATGGTTTTAAGTGTTGCTATTTAACTCTAATAGTTCTATTTAACATAAATCATTTATTTGCATACAGTTAAATGGTTTATAAGTGTTGTTATTTAATGCTAATAATTCTATTTAACATTAATCATTTGTTTGCACCAAATTAAATGGTTTTAAGTGTTGCTATTTAACGGTAATAGTTCTATTTAACATTAATCATTTGTTTTCTCGCAGTTAAATAGTTTCAAGCGCTGTAAATGATTAAATTATTCAATTTAACCCATAGGAAGGACTCAAAAATTATAAAGGAATGTGTTTTGAATCCTAATAACACAAGATCCATCAGATACATTTTTAAAATAAAGGATTTTGACTTCCTCCTCCGGGCTAATTTGTGTTGTTTTTTAATCAATTAATTCCTACCATCCAAATTTTTTCTGACCTCAAATTTCCTGTACTTATTAATTTCTACTTTGATAACTTGTAAAAATATGCTTATTTATTCAATGACATTCACTTTGTAATAATAACATTGATTTAAAAAAAGCTAATGATTTTTAAAGTCATTGATTTTACTAGAAAAATAAAACTTTAACCGGTACTACCATACTAGTTCAGAAAGAAACAAACAGTAATGACAATGAACGGGTAGTTACCCTCCCTAGATCTCCAAAACACGAGCCTCACTATCAGATGCAGTTAGCGTCATACCAAGGACCCGTATTCTTTTTATAGAGAGGTCTAACGTCCGTGCAAGAAATACTGTCAGTTTATTCTGAATCCCGGCAACAGAGCTCACTGATAATCTTGATGAATTTGAGACAGAGAATCTGAATAGCAAGAGTAAACAGACAGGCGGACACAAAGACAGTCTGAGCCAATAGAAAAAGAAGAAAGCAGCCATAAAAACAATAATGAAATGAATAGCGACAAATGAGATATATAATACTGATATTATAAAAGGCAAAGATAAAGAAATTATCAATAATGATAAAACTTAAAAGAAGATATAAGCACAACAAAATGACGTTAGAATAAAGTGTTGCTTACGCGAACGTAAGAAGGCGTATTCCATGACGATCGACAAAGAAAAAGTATCATATATCGTTCTGCTAGTTGACACAACGCCAACTGAGATATTGGCGCCAGACGCCCATCACTGGGAGGTCATTCAATTGCATTTCTTACGGTTGGAATTATGCAGCAACTTTCTTTTTTTCTTTCTCTTTGAGTTCCGTGGGAAGTGCTTGGCTGAATAGATGTAAATGGCGGGCAACCATGGCCAATTGACAAAGCCGAGATCATCTGGGTAACAATTAGTACAAAAGCTCAGACAAAATGATAGGGTAATTTTGTAATTATCATAACGACACAAACAAAGAGACGGCAAAGTAAAAATTCAAGGCGAATGATCAATTCTGAGTAAATGGCTTTATTACGCTATGGATTATATACTTGTGTATCTTTGATGCTTAAAAATTTTATTGGGCGAGGACGAAAAGAAAGTGAGATGCAACAAATATAACCACCCTAAGAAAAGTAAGGATACGAGTATTAGGAGACAATAATACAAACGCATCTACACACAGACATAACCACACACACACACACACACACACACACCAGCACACACACACACACACACACACCAGCACACACACACACACATACACACACACACACTCACGCGCGCGTGTATGTCTTAGAAAATGTAAGTAAAGTCGAATGTACAAATATGAAAAAACAAGTTATTTAGAGGTCGATTTTATTCATAGATGAATTATTTGCCAACGTTAAACGTTTCGGTTTTCAGAGCAAATACCCTGATAAAGGTTTAATGTAAAAAGCGAAACATTCAACGTTAGCAAATAATTGAAATATGAATAAAATAACTTGTTTTCCTATATTTGTATATTTGTAGGAGCACATGTTTGTGTGTACATGAGAGAGAGAGAGAGAGAAAGAGAGAGAGAGAGTGAGAGAGAGAGAGAGAACACAATGCTAAAATATTAACATACAATAAATTACAATTCCTCATACGCATTTCTTTTTTGCATACAATCAAGAATTTGAACAGCTGAATCACAATTTCTCATATATATTCGTTTTATGTATAACAGTGTTCGCCAAATGCCTGGGAGACTGGGTTCAATCCCAGGTTGAGTTTTACCAAAGACTCAAAAATGGTACTTAATACCTCCTTGCTTAACACTCAGTATTATAAGGTACGTATCAAGGGTAAAGTGGACCAATCCAGGGAAAGGAGTAGCACCCTACCTTATAGCTCGGTGTAGTAGCTGTTTAAAAGGGAACTTCGAGTTGCCAACTTTTTTTTTATATATAACAGCAAGAATATTGAACAACTGACTTGTAATCCCTAATGTATAATTCTTCATTAGAACTAAGATGTTTAACTATGAACCCGTAGTGTGAAGATAAGTCGGTTAATATGTCAATATGCCTTTGTACTTGCATATTTTTCAGTGCAACCGCTTTTACACATGCTATAATAATAATAATAATAATAATAATAATAATAATAATAATGACAATAGGACCTGGCAAAGAAAAGGAAAGCTTAGGAGAGAAACGGAATCTCTCCTAATAGCAGCACAGGACAACGCCATAAGGACGAATCGTATCAAAGCGAGAATAGATAAGACGCAAAAAAGCAGTAAATGTAGGCTATGCGGTAACAGAGAAGAAACGATCAATCACATAAGAAGCGAATGCAGCAAATTAGCACACAAGGATTATAAGGCGAGACACGACTGGGTCGGCAAGGTGATCCACTGGGAAATGTGCAAAAAATTTTAATTTGACCATACTAACAAATGGTATATGCACAACCCAGCACCTGTCCTAGAAAATGACACGCATAAACTCCTATGGGACTTTAACATACAAACGGACCACCTAATCCCGGCCAGAAGACCAGTCCTTACAATAACCAACAAAAAAAAAGAGAATTTGCAAAATTGTCGACTTTGCTGACCCGGTGGACCACAGAATAAATCTGAAGGAATGTGAAAAGAAGGATAAGTACCTCGACCTTTCTAGAGAATTGAAAAAGCTGTGGAACATGAAAGTGACAATTGTACCAATTATGATCGGTGCTTTTGGCACAATAACTGAAGGATTATTAAAAGGACTTGGAAGTTGGCAGACGGGTAAAGACTATCGAAATGACAGCATTACTGAGAACGGCTAGAATCCTGAGACGAGTCCTGGAGACTTGAGGAGACTTGCTGTCACTCAAACTCCACTGAAAAACCATCAGCTAACACTGATGTGAAAAACTCTAAAGGAGTAATAATAATAAAAAAATTTTCTGGAATTTTGAGATACCAACGGATGAACTTATTTCACCCAGACAGCCAAATTTAGAGTTAATTAACAAGGAAAAAGAAGTTATCATCTTGAGGCAGACCACAAATTGAAATAAGAAAGCGAAGAAATACATAAATTCTTGGGCCTTGCTAGAGAACAAAAAATAAACATTGAAACATGAGGGTGACGGTGATACCAGTTGTGGTTGGTGCACTTGGAATGGACCCTAATTGTTTAGAAAAAAAAACAAAAGAATTGGAAATTTAAAGAATGGAGTCCATCCAGTCGATAGCATTGTTAAGAAAGAATTCAGAGAAACTTCCTGAAGATCTGAAGAGACATGCTCTCTCTCTCTCTCTCTCTCTCTCAGACTTGAGTGAAATACCCAAATCTTGCAAGAAGCGAAATAACTAAAATTATGACGTTGCACATGGCTTTAAACCCAAGAGATGACATAGACTATAAGGGCCAAGAAAAAAAGAATGAAGACCCGCCATCATTGAGAAATGCCTGAACGCAGCAACTTGAGGAATACACTAAAATATAGATAGATTAATTGCAGCAACCAGCAGAAGCAATGTCAATATAAATTACTAAAGGAACAACAGTAAAACAACAAAATCTAGAAAACGAAATTGGGAATAAAAAGAATATTATGGATACTTCAAGTGGAGAGATAGCACACGAGATGAACTGGACATAATTAAGAAGAGTAACCTTTAGAGAGAAACTGAATCTTTTTTAACAGTAATGTTATATATTGACCCTTGACCGAGCCGTCAATCAAGAGATGCACCTGTGTAAATAAGCAGAAGAAGAGTGGAAGTAGGTGGGCGTTATGAAAGAATATAGACAGGTGCCGGCGGCCGTCGAGTGAGTCGACAACAGGAATGCCAGAGTAAGAACCAGCGACCCACAGTTGAGCAAACCAAGCCAAAATGCGGAAGATGTGCTGCTATTGTCAAGAGAAGACCTTGGGTCAATATAGCAGTCTATCCCTATCTCCAGTTATCTCTCACACACAACAGAAACATCGAGAATAAAGTGTGAGAGTTATATATTTTTGTAAAGAAGTATGTTCGTTCGTTTATTGAAGTCGTCATTATCGTTGACTGTGTTTCCAGCTTATATTTGCGTAAATAGCTAAACAACAGTAACACGAAAATGCCATAAGAACCAGTTATATCAAAGCGAAGATTTATAATACGCAACAGAATAGTGAGAGTAGATTATGTAAAGATTGAGAAAAAACGCTTAATCCAATAATACGTTTAGTTTGGTTTGGTTTGGTTTGGTTTGGTTTTATGGCATATCAACCATTGTAGATTATTAAATGCCAAATCTATTTTATAC
>OY757906.1:20986246-20991246 GCA_963585895.1 Sepioteuthis lessoniana | reverse complement strand
GCTGTGCATTTTCTGAGTATGTGGTTAAGTGGCATCACTGTAATTATAAATAGATAGAGCATCTACTTAGAGCATCTACTTAGAAAATATCTCTTGGGATCTTTGTTTCAGCTAAGCTTCTTCCTCCTGTTGTCAATTCCACTCTCCAGGTTTTCATAGTTTTTCTCGATAATGTTTATGACTCATGTGATATTTTGTACATTTTGAGGGCAGTTTATGATCCAGCCTTGTGGAAAATGTTATATGCCATTTTTGTTTGTCAATCCAGGCCATAGCTGGATTTTTTCCGTCTGGTCTTGCTCTCATTTAAGATCTACGTAAAGTAACTCTGCTATCCTTTGCTGCATCCTAATCTGTTCGTCAGGGAACAAACTGCGGCTTGTAAGCGAGTAGTAAATCTTGACACACGACTGACGAAGGCATGGACGGCTATCGATAGGCTCTCGATCATATGGAAATCAGACCTAACCGATAAAATGAAACGCAGTTTTCTTCCAGGCAGCGGTTGTGTCGATACTGCTATATGGATGCACTACATGGTCGCTAACTAAACGGCTGGAGAAAAAACTAGACGGAAATTACACAAGAATGTTGAGAGCAGTATTGAACAAGTCCTGGCGACAACACCCCACGAGACACCAACTATACGGACACTTGCACCCCATAACGAAAACTATACAAGTTAGACGAACCAGACACGCGGGGACACTGCTGGAGAAGCAAGGACGAGCTCATAGTGATGTACTCCTGTGGACCCCCACATATGATGTGCAAAAGCAGGACGACCAGCACGAACCTACATACAGCAACTATGTGAGGACACAGGATGTAACTCTGAAGACCTGCCGGAGACGATGAACGATAGGGAGAAGTGGCGAGAGAGGGTCAGGGATATCCTTGCTGGCGGCACGACATGATGATGAATATTTTTTTTCATCATTGGTAGGCAAGTTATGCGTCTGTAATTGCTTGAGGCGGTTCCTTTGCTTAGGTCCTTTTGGATCAATGTGGTCCTTCCTTTGGTCATCCATGCTCTTTGAAGGCATTTGTTCATTTCTAGTGCTACTCTGTCATGAATGGAGATGAATTTCTTGAGCCAGAAACCATGTACTCCATCATGGCCTGGCGTTTTCCAATTTGATATTTTTTGTGTCGTTTTGAGTAAACAGATGAGTATTTCCGCTTTTGGGCTTTCCTCGAGTCCTTCTAATTCTCTTGCGATATTGTTTATCCATTCAGCCTTTTCGTTATGTTTTTTTGTTAACCATATTTTAATCCAAAATTGTTAGGTTTCTTTTGCATCCCGTTGTTGGTATGTTTTAGTGTCATCTCCTCCCAATTGTTGATAGAATTTATTTCAATGTTTTGGAATGGTTCTGTTCTGTCTGTATTGTTTTACCGTTTGTCGATATCTCTTTAATCTTTTCTTCTTTCGTCAGTACTTTCTGGTTTATTTCCTCAAGTTGTATAGTAAGTTTTTTCTACGTTGCCTTTTCCTTTATGTTCATAATTATTCCAGCGTCTTTCCTTTGTTTTATCATTTCTGCCTGTTTTTCGTTGATTTTTTTAACTGCATTTCTAGTTGAAAGTCCCATCCTTGTTTTTGATTTTTCTTTCGTGCTTTTTTAGGGGATCCTAATTTTCTCGCAAACTAATTTCGCTCCTGCATAAATTAGTTCATTTAATTCGGTGATATTATTCATTGATATATATGTCAGTACTTAATGCACTTTATTCGTCTCAGTCTTAACTGTTCTCCATTCAATGTTTCTTAATAATGGGTTAGGTAGTCTTTTCACTGTTCAAAATTCTCTTTAAATTTTCTAGATTTGACTTTAGTTCTTGTGATAGAGTTTTGTTCTGGGTTGTTTGGTTATGTGGGGTTTCCATTTTCCGATGTTGGTGGTTTATTTTCGGTTGGGCTGTTTTTGTTTGTTAATATTTGATGTGTCAGGTTCTGTATTATTACTTTGTTGATTATTTATTTTCTGGTGTATTTCTATGATTTCAAGGGTCGGAAAACCAACCATTATTTATCTTTGTTCTGACTTGATCAGAGCAAGTCTCCAGACTAGTTGTCTGAAAATTGGAATATTCTTGCCTGATCTCTATCATTCTTTTTCCTATATTCTCTTCGTGTAGGGTTGCTCCTAAAATAGCAGTGTAGTGCAAGTTTTTTGTCTTCCCTAGTCCATGCTTTCCATTTAGGTCTCTGGTTGGTGGTGATTCCTTAAATCGCCATTCGTGTACCTGATAAAAGAACAAACCAACATTCGCAGGATGACCCTTGGATCACTCATGTTGGCTATCAAGAGATCACATGTCGATCATGACACCCAAACCTGAGGCCTGGGTCCCACGTTGTGTAATATTTGAATTTGACATTTTATCATGGGTGGTATATTGTGACTATACCAGACCCAGGAGTTGTTTACTATCTGCGCATCTGACACAGATTTGACTGAGGACTGTCACAGTGACTGTTCCTTAACAGCAGGTCACAAAAAAAAAAGAAAAAGCCTAAGTTTTAACTTAGTTAAAGTCCATTAACTTATCTTATTATTTATTTCTTAGCCGGGTATCTGAACTAACTTCAAGGCGTTCCTGTGTTACCTTTATGGGTTATTTACTGCCCTATTTTTGAACAATTTCCGTTAAAGTTGGTCATGTTATAATAAATACTGAGCTCCTGATGTTTTTCTCCGTTATACGGAGGACGGTAACAGTTTTTAATGCTCTCAGGCTAAATCAAGTACACATTTTGTTAGATATAGAGTAGTCAAAAATGAGCAATAGAGATAATGAGGCGTTAAATTTAAACAAATCTGTTTCGTGATTTCGAAATTATTTACCTGAAATTCATTTTGAGAATTATCAAGTATTCATTTAAATACAACTGTTAACCAAAAGATTTTGCGAGAAACGAAAATTAAATGTTTTTAAATAAAAAGACAAAGTCAACCAACCCATATTTCTTCGAACATCGCACACAGCAAAAGTTTCGTCATTTTATTGTTTCAAGCCTCCATAGTGGTTTTGGAGTTTGCGGGTTTTTTTTTTTTTTCATATTTATATTCTAAATTATGAACATTGCATGGCATTCTAGAATGTTCGTTTCTAAACTTATTTCCCTTTTATTCGCGGGAGTATTTATTTTTTCATTTAATTATTATCAATTATTATTATTATTATTATTCCCTTTAAGAGTTTTTTACATCAGCGTTAGCTGAGAGTTTTCCACTGGAGTTTGAGTGACAGTAATTCTCCTCAAGTCGTCAGGATTTTTCTCAGTATTCTGGTCGATCTCAATAATGCTGTAGTTTGGATAGTCTCCAGCCGTCCAGTTATTTTCTAATCATCCAGTCCTTGTACCAATCCTTAGGTGACTTTTACCAAGAACACCAATTACAATTGGTATAATCGTTATTTTCTTCTTCCACAGTTTTTCATTTCCCTTTTAAGGTCGAGGTACTTATCCCTCTTTCTTTCAATTTTACTCAATTGTTCGACGGGACCAGCATAGTCCACAATTCTGCAAGTTCCTTCTTTTTTGTTAATTATTATAAGAACCTAGTCGTCTGGCCGAGATTAGGTTGATCTGTTTTGTATCTCAAAATCCCTTTGGTGTTTATGTGTGTCATTCTCGAGGACATATTCTGGACTATGCATACACCATTTGTTCGTATGGTCAAACTTCAGCTTCTTGCACAATTCCTAGTGGATCACCTTTCACACCCAGGTCGTGCCTATTCTTATACTCTTTCTGTGCTAATTTGCTGCATTCGCTTATTATTATTATAATTTCTCTTCGGAGAGTTTTTCAGTCCAGCGTTAACTGATGGTTTTTCACTATAGTCTGAGAGACAGCAAGTCTCCAGAACTCTCCGGGACTCTTCTCGGTATTCTGGCAGATCTCAGCAATGCTGTAATTTGGATAGTCTCCACTCTTCCTCTTATTTCCAACACCTCCAGTTTCTGTACTTGTCCTTTCGTAATTTTACTGAGCACACCAATTACAATTGGCATCACCGTCACTTTCATGTTCTATAGTTTTTTCTGTACTCTAGCAAGGTGGAAGTTCTTATTTCTCTTCTCGCTTTTGTTTAAGTTTTACATGATGTCAGCCAAAACTGTAAAGTTCAATATTCGGCAGGTTCTTTTTTTGTTGTCTATCACTAGGTCTGGTTGTATGGTCAAGATTAGATTAGCCGTTTTGGATGTCTCCATTTTTCTCGGACGGATTCTGGGTTGTTTATATGCCAATTTGTTCAAATGGTCGAATTTAAACTATTGCCCAATTCCCAATGGATCACTTTCCCCATTCAATCGTGTCTAATCGTTTGGTCTTTTTGTACTGATTTACTGCATTATTTTTATTATCATTGCTTTAAAATTTTAGATAAAAGATATATATATATATGTAAATATATATATATATATATATATATATATATATATATATATATATATATATATATATATATATATGTATGTATGTAGTTTTTTAAATCTAAATGGCAATCGCTATTAGTCTGTCTTTTTTTGGGGGGGGTTCTTTTGTTTGTTTGTTTTTATTTCAATATCCTTCTTTTAGTTGTTTTTAACGTTTTCACTTACGTTATTGAATTCATTGCTATTACTCAACGTTCCACTCTGATACGGGGTACTAGCTTGTATTTGGGTATCATCTGTGCTCAAATAAATATTTTTTGAAAATTCGAAAGGAACACAGTTCCAAAATACGGGAAAGGCCATTAAAATTATTCAATCAATGGAATCAGAATTTGGATGTAGTAAAAAGGTAAAATATTTTACAAGCCTACAATCATCTCCATCATCTTATCACGACGCCTGCGCAGATCTCCCTGACCCTTTCCCTCCACCCTTCTCTATCATCCATCGCACACAGTAGGTCTTCAAGGCTACATCCTGTATCAGCACAGAGCGGTTGTATGTAACTTCTAGCTGGTCGTCCTGCCTTTGCTCGTCCTTATGAAGGG